>CM038464.1:73548160-74055660 GCA_021464415.1 Lonicera japonica
CAGAGATCTTCCGAGATGGAGGGACTATAAAGAAAAAAGCTACTCAAAACTTCTTGCTGAAAAAGGATTACAAGTGGTTAATCAGAATGCCCAGTACTCAACATGAAAATCGTTCTACGTCCCCTCTCAAAATACAGTACTGGCCACAACAGACATAACCAAAATGTCCAAACCCAAAACAAAAACCATTATGAGAGTAGACTGTACACCATTGGATAACAAATACTTAACTAAACCTGAAATAGTCTACTAAAACCGCACAGCTGATTAGAAGGAACTTACTATAAATTGGTGACACTGTTCCAAAAACACAGATAAATTGTTCACCAAGAATTTTCTAATATGCTAAGGCTACCCAATTACTTAATCAATAATAGAATATGCTGGAAGGTATGATCAAAATTAAACTATTCGGAGATAAAGCCCCCATCAACAAATATAACAAAGATCTCAACGCTTAAAGAATTGGGCTAATCATCAAGGAAGACAGACTAATCCTAACCTAGAAAATGAAATTAAAACAAAAATTTCAATACACACTCAAGATTCGACGTGTTCACTCCAAAATTGCAAACTTTGCTTATAACATACATTATTACTACAAAAGAGACTTTGGTAAACGCTATTTGTTTGGACCACAAGTTTTCAAAATATTTTTCCCACTAAACATAAAAATATACTCTTATATACGTGACGTAATGAAAACTCAAAACAAAACACGCTGTAGTCATGTGTGTCCAAGCATCACTTTCCAGTATCAATGTTGAAGGTAACTATTCGCATGTTACATATTATTTCCCATTATGGTTTCAAAGTACTTTATGAATGTCTTAAGGTCTCAAATCGTTTAGTATTGTTTAAATCTTTTATGTAATACACTTTCGTTGTGGCTAAGGGAAAATTTAAGCATTACATGCATAACTTGTCATATCCTTAAAACATTAAATTTGTATTTCCCATCAAGATATTAAAATTTTTCAAAAGCAAGTATTCCATTAGTTATGCATGTAATATTTGCCAACAAATGACACCGGAAAGACTTTTATACATTAAAATGTAAGTACTATTTATTCACTAACTCGCACACGTATGAGGGGGTACATGGGTTGATACTAACGCCCAATGTACCTACAACAGAGGGTAGGAAGACAAAAACCAATAAAACTACTCAAGATCTCAAGAACGAGAATATCCGAATTATAGGAGGTGGTATTCTGAATTAGACTTAAACCATACTCCTAGCTATCATGCATACGTCTTGAGAACAAATACAAGTTAATCCACCTTCCATACTCATAAAAATCCTAAATTCAGTTTCAAAAGAGGAGGTATTCCGAGAATACGATTCATGTAAAACTCTAAAGAGCAATTGTGGGTGCTTGTGTTCAACTCTAGTTAGCTACAGTTGACTAACGCTTTATAAGATAGTCATCCGTTGGCCGGCGGTTGACTATAATATAACTCATCAGTCACCTGTGCCTACTAAGAATAAAACTAAACATTCCAAAGGTCAACGCAGAACGGAAACATAAGATCTTAATCTACCCATTTTCCCAAGGCAAAAGGAATTTGAACCTATTCCTCTGATACCAACTGTAACAACCCACCTAATTAAGCAGATGTTAACGGGTGATGTATCTAATTAATAGCAGATAGACAAATAGATATAACTAATAAATTAAAAAAGGTAGAGCAATCTAATAAAAATTCGGCATGGAGTATTCATAAATACTAAGAAATCCATCCTATTTAATAAACAACATGAAATTAAAAGAATCATTAACGTTTAAAAAAAAGAATTCGATTCCACTAAATACTTAAAAATGATTAAATGAAGTCCGAATCTAATGAAACTTTATAGGATGGTTTAATAACTATAATATGACGCGTCAGAAAAGACAAATCTCAATTCGGACCTTCCTAGGTCAATAAACCGAACATAAGAAAAGTAGGAATATTTGAAAATTCAAGAATACACCAAATTTTCCAAGTAACGCGCCAAATTGCTCAAACTAATTCCGAATTAAATCAAATGTTTTAGATTTTATCCATAACACCAAAGTGACGTGTAGGAACATTCGGACTTGTCTAAGTCCATGAATGAATCGGACAAATAGCGAACTTAATTAATGAGAATCCAAGAAAGGGCCAAAACCCACAGACCAAATCAACATCAGGACTTCATCAGGACATCTCTCCCAGGCATTTGCCAGCGGACGAATCGAGCCCCGTCCTTGAACTCCGCCACCCTCCTATAAAAGACAACCCAAAATTTAGGAACACAATCAGCTAATATATACGACGTAAATAAACACTATCTCACAAGTATAATTTGATAGAAACAAGGGCATTTTAGTAATTTTCCTATCGAACAGGGGCATTTTGATAATCATTTACCAAAATGGTAATATCTAGTCTCCAAAAAAGGAAAGACAAGCACTTAATCTCCCTAAAAGGTTGGACGAAAAAAAAATTCAGTATCCCAAAGAAGGTAAGACGAACCACTTGGTCTCTCGAAAAGGGAAGACAAGCACTCAATCTCCCGAAAAGTCAAGACAAAAAAATTTCAGTCTCCTGAAAAACGCAAGACGAATCATTATGTTTCCCAAAAAGGCAAGACGAATCAATCCGTCTCCCGAAAAGGGCAGACAATCATGGCTACAACACCAAAAAGGTATATTATGTCCATATCAGTCAATTTGTTATTATTATTTCTTAATTGTTGTCATTGTCTCTATTATTCTATGGGTCTATCAAACAAGAACATCTAATTGCAACATATCAAGGTAGGCTAAAAGTTGGTCGATCATTTTGTCATCAAAACGCACTAAAGTCCAATCGTGCCACATGTCTTTTGGTCCCCCCACTCGATAAAGTTTTGTCATCCCTTTCTTTATTTTTATTTTTATTTTTATTTTTTCATTTGTGTCTCTGTTTTTGTTTCACTTTTTTGTCTCGAGCATTCAAAATAGCATTTTCACGCAATTCGAGGTCTGCCATCAATTTAAAACTATCCCAAAAATGCACTTTTCATTGGCTGTCAATGTCATGGGTAGGGTGTTATAGTCTATCCAAAGTCCACACACGCAAATTGGATCGAATATATATACATGCATCAACTGTCATACATTTATTCACTAACCATGACAGGAAAAAAGAAAAAAAGGGTTGCAAAGGTAAAAAAATACCCGCTGTGGAGGCAAAGCATAGATGCAGATGTGGTTCTCTTGTTCTTGCAGAAGGAACTCGGGGTTGGCAGTGGGATCCCGGGCTGGCAAATACTGTATTTGCTGCCGAATGTCCAACAGATCGGCTCCTTCAAACAGTACCTCGTTCCAGTCATCCACATGAGGACGGGGGTAGACTCTGCCATTGACAAAATGATAATTTGGGTTGAACAGAAGGGTACCAGTAAGACCCTGGTTGATGATCTCGATGATAGGGCTGTGAAACTCCTCCATAGCTACGGTAAAAGTCGTCGGGAAGATGAGTATCGAGAAGAAGAGCTCTGAAGGTGTAAGAAATCGAATTGGAACAGTGTGACGCAATTGACGCACAACAGAACCTTGTGTTCAACATAATAACCGTACGGGCAATCGGCCCTCCAAAACGCGTAATTAGGCCTCCGAAATGGAAAAAATGAGGGATTGGCCGTACGGATAATCTGATTGCCCATACGGCCAATCAAATAAACCGTACAGTCAATAGCACATTTGAAACGAGTTTTCCTTTCCCAGTAAGAAAAGTGCACTGGACAAGGCAGAGGTTTGTATAAAAGTAAGGCACCCATCAGATAATGCTTTAAAGATGTGTAAGGCTCCTGAAATGCGGATCTTACCTATTTTAACTATCTCTCAACGTTGTATACTTACTTCGAAGCACACAAGCGCCGAGGGGCTCTGTGGATACCTCATTCTATGACCCTTACCAACCTATTATGGTAAAGAAAACTTTGGGGAAATAAAAGGAACAGAAGGACAAAAGTCCCAGAGATGCCAAGCAGAATAAATGGATTATTAGATTGCCCGTACGGGTTATTTGATTACCCGTACAGACAATTTTCATGGCGGCAAAATTTCAGCCAAAAACTAGACCTAAATGGGGAACGATTGGGGCGGTGAGACGGACAATAGATCATCCGTACGGTCAATGGATTGACTATACGAACAATTAGTTTTCGAAGGCAAATTCATCGGTTATATAAACCAACCAAGAACTCAAGGCAAAGGTTCAGACTTTTAGTATCAAAATAGAGGGAAAAAAGATAGAAGGGAAATAAACATTGTGTTCTAAAAGAGAGATTTATACTTAAACTTTGCTAGATTAGTGAAAGAATATTGTAATAAACCCACATATTTTGAATCAAAGTTATGTATTTCTGAAAAAAAGTATATACAAATCTTATCCTTATCATGTAGTCTTTATATTCTTAATAAGTATTACTACTATTGTACATATATTTGTAAATGTTGTCTATATCCACGCCATCGCCTATGCAAAGCTTTTGTCGCATCATACAAAAATGTAGCAATCATAAAATTGGACCGGAACCTCTGTATAGATTGAATGTATGTTGAATCATTAAACTGCTATGCCTAAATGAACGTTGAACTCCCAATATGATTTTTGTCGATAAAAACACCTCCGCGTGCCTTATGAATACCCCTTCATGTTGCTGCCCTTTTGTAGTTATCTGAAATTTGTCTAAATTCAGATTGCCCGCACTTGCAATCAGATTAACGTCCAGGTTTTCATTTTTACAGAGTTCCCTTATCACCTGAAAATAGTAGGACTGCATGATGAGCATTTAGCAACCCGTAAATGTAATGTTTGGCCAGCATGATAGAAAAGAAATTAAAAAAAGATAATAAGCATGTTCATTTAGAAGCCGAAAAAGCAACGCAGATGCCTAATACCTTCTCGAATTATAACATAGTTCCCAAATCCTAATCTAGTTGCGCAGACAGCATTGTACCCCAAGAGGGTACAGAAACACACTTTTGTCCGTTTTCTCGAAAAACGTACTGGCGATTCTAAAACCGAATCAAAATCGAGCCAGGCATCGAACGACATCGGGTGGGGGTCCCGTAAGGATTCTCACACCTGGGCTCTCTTGGGAGAGTAGAATATTGGTATTTATGTGTGTTCCACGAATTTCCAATGCTTGCTGATTGAGAAAACCCATGGGCTAGGGTCCTATTTATACTAGTGTAGTTGCCTTGTGTTGTGATAAATTTTAATACTCATAAGCGCACAAATCAGTTGATAATATATTACGCAAGAAAGGTCGAATTAATTTATTAAGGTTTTGGAGTCATATATTTAATATCATCTTCCTAAGCATTCATGCACGTAAACTTTACTCTTGTCTCACAATAATTTGGTCTCTCGACTCTACTATTTGCAAAAAATATAACCATTAAAGTTTAATTAATTTATAAAATCCAATCATAATTCTTATACAGCCAAACTTATGTATAAGGTAAAAACACTCATGATACCCATCAAAACACACCCTATATCTGCTCTTAACAAATTATAAGGTGAATCCAACAAAAAAAATGAGAAGCTAACTTCATTTTTATCAATTAAAATAGGCATCCAATAGGAAGAATTGTATTTGAAATGAAAACATTAAATTGGTAGAGTCAATTGGCATAAACATGTGCAACCGAATTAATTAAATATACTCATCCTAACTCAAGAAATTTATTTTAACATAAAAAAAATTTAAATTTAAAATAATCTTCCAAGGCATGGAATTAATTAACCAAAACAAATCTTCAATCTTTAAAATCATCGAAAAAGTAAAAAGTAATAGAAATAAAAAAAATAGAGAAGATGATAAGAACCTCGGCAAAAGTTTTGGAGAATGGTGCGGCTATCTCCTTTTTCTAATTGTCATTTTGATGCTTTAGGGCTTCACTAAATCAAATTGTGGGCTTGGCTTCCATGGATGTCCCATTTGAACTAGCTAGTTATTTAATTGCCTCCCTTGAAAAGTTATAGACAAGAAAAATATGCTATAATTAAAATATTGCAAACGGGGCTTGATCCGTGGTACAAAGTATGAGTACTCACTACTATTGCCACTCAAACGTTAATTTGAATATGAATAATTATTACATTACTATTAGTATTAAATTGTTATGTTAAATTGACTTAGAAAAAAGGAAGAAAAAAAACACATGTCAAAACCGAATAAAACTGAACCAAAACCGAATTGAAAAGTTTGGTTCGAGTTTAGGTTTTGAAGATTTAGAAACCGAACCGAAATCGAACTTTTACATTTGGTTTGGGTTTGGGGTACCTTAGTTTCTACTCCGACTGAAACCGAAAGCACCTCTACGACTGATTGGTCAAGAAAATATGCAAAAATCATATATGCTAAGCTGACTCATCCTTAAGTGCAAATGTGGCTTCAAGGGTAGGCTTAAGCTCCATCTTATTTGGCTAGATATTGTTATATACTCCGAGGGTGAGTACATGCAAAGACCTTTTTATATACGTCTTGGGTACGCCAGTGTTCTCATCACTCGATATACCTCGGTCGGTACTTGGGCTAGGAGGGTGAAAATAAGATCTTATTGTTGATGTTGTCCTAAAAAAGGCAACTCTCTACTCACTAAACAATACTTCCGGGTTAAAGAGAAGTAATTTCACACTTGCAAATATGTATGATAATAGTGTGTGCATGCAAAATATTGATTATGGAGGTTGTTTTGATGATTGCTTAGGATGTGTTTGAGTATTTATAATTTTTCATTTATGAAAAGATTTTCCTTAAACAGTTATAACAAGAAGAAAGAAAGCAGGGTATCCACCTAATTGCATCTATGTGATCCTAAAACTAAGGCTTGATTAGATATGAAAATCTATGACACAAAGAAACAAATTGAATTATCCACGCATATTTTATTTTTGTGAAGATTTTAATCCTCTAATATCCTCAACAGAGTTGCCACTGTAAACACCCACGTTCTTGAGCTAGGGTGATTCCTCCAGTTTTCTTTTGAAAAATATGTAAAGTCCAAATTTATAAGTACTTAATTTATATTGGCTTGATTCCAATGCCAAAAGAGTTGTTTCATTTTAAAGTCACTTACCTCAAATGAAGATGCAATAAAGCAAAGAAAGTTGAATCGAAGAGCCGAGCTTCTGAAACTTTGAGGATCAAATTCAGAGCATGAAAAGGATCGAGTTAAGTTAGGTAAGCATTGCATTTGGTTTGATTGAAATTCTAAGTGGTGGTTGAGCATTTAAAACGAAAATAAAAGCCTTTTGAGTCAAAGTTGCTTTTAAGTGTTTTTACTGAGTTTTGCTGATTTTCGAGAAGTCCCGTTGACACAAAGTTATGCGAAAACTTTTAAATTATGTTTATAACATGTTCCAAAAGTATCCACAAAAAATTTGGTCGAATCGGAGCTCAAACATACTTAAAACGACGAAAAACAACCAATAATGGAAAACAAGAAAATTGCCACTAAAGGCTCGATTTTAGCAACTAAAGGCATCCAGCGCTAAAAATGCCCCAGAATTGATTTTTCAACTTCGGATCGATCCAGGGAACTTTGGATTGATCCGGCTATACTTTTTGGATAAAAAATTATCGAAAAAACACATTTTTGAGTTATTTTTAAAAAAGGTTTTTGTCATATATTTTCCTATAAATAAAACATATGTCTAGGGTGTTTTAACACATGTTTTGAAAGAGTTTTCTTAGCCAATTAAACAGATCAAAACCTCAAAACATCTTTGAAAAAAATCCACAACTAAGGTTTTTTTTCATACTATCTATTCTTCGTTTCTAAGAACAAAAGAGATCGCAATCAAGCTTCTTCAAGTGTATACTGAAGGAGTAAAGTGGCCAACATATTGGTGTAATACCGAGGCATGTGATTCGCTGTGTGATCCTAATCGTGCGATTCAAGAAGGAGATTTTGAACAACAAAGGTGGGGATTGCTATTGGACTACTGCTTGTGCAATTCAAGTTTTGTAAGTCAGTCTTTGATTTATCGAATCTTTAAACGCTATTTTTTTATAGTGGAATTTTGTCAGTTTGTCTTGAGGATTAGTCCTACGCAAGTAAGGATATCTCGTTATTTATGGTGTTATGTGTTGATTTATTTATTACTTTACTATAATTTCATGCTAGAAAAGATTAACGATTTTTTAGAAATAACTAAACCAATCTAGACTTAAAGTTTATTGTTCCATCAAGATTAAAACTTTGTTTTTTTCAAACAACAATTGAATAACAAACAAAAGTATGCATAGAAAAAAAAATATGAATTAAATGACATGTTCAACACATTTTATGTGAAACCATTTGATTAAGGTTTGCGGAATAAGTTACAAATTGCAAAGGTATTAGGCACCCAATTCATTATTTCGGTCTCCTAAGTAGAATATACATATGTTTACAATTAAAGAATCTGCATGCTATTATTATTATTATTATTATTATTATTATTATTATTATTATTATTATTATTATTATTATTATTATTATTATTATTATTATTTCATAAGTTTCAATAGTTGTTTTTTAAAATAGGATTTTTAGGGTAGGATGAAAACCATGTATTTACTACTTTGCCCAAGATTTAGAAAAACTTGGCGTGATTTGAAAATATAGTTTTCATAATGATAGATATGATCAAACAAGTGACTTTATAGGGGTTTTGGGCTTCTCAGAAACTAATTGCATATGGAATTTCATATTCGATTTTCCTTGAGGGGAGTTAACTAGTCATATACCATAGTTTATCGATTAAACTAGTATAAATGAAACTAGTGTGCTCATATCAAATATTTACGTATATACCACGATTTATCAATTAAATCAGATATATATGATTTGTAATTCCTTTGTAAAATGAGAAGAATATTGGTATTTATGAACACCCCAATCCACGACTCTCGTGTGAACACTGGTTTTTTGTAAAACAAGCATTTCACATTAGGCCTTGAGTCATCATGCATATAGAAGACTGTTAGGAAAGACTTTGACTTTGGATCCGTCGGGAGTCTGATACGACCAATGTTGTCACTTCACTTGCTAGGATGGGGATCGGCCTTCCCGGTCAGATCGCTTGGTGCGGGGCAGCAGCCCGTTAGAAAAATTTGAGTTTTTTAAGTGTTTCAGGGCATTTCTAAAGTGTCAGCCGTAGCCCCCCAACCGCAGGGCTACCTTCCAGCTGTACGGATGGGCCCCAACCACAGGTCCTAGCCGCACGCTCTAACCGCACGGCCCAACCACGCTCGCCAACCGCACGGCCCAACCGCAGGTCCCAGCCGTACCCCCTACGGCTGGCCTCTTTTAAAGCATTTTTGGCGAAAATTTCTCTATAAATAGGACCCTTAGGGTCTCATTTGAGATCATGAACACTTATAGATTTTTTAGAGAGGAGAAACTCTGTCAAGGTTATTAGAGAGTCTTTTAGAAAGAGAAAATTCTAAGAGAGAGAGAGAGAGTTAGAGAGAGTATTTCTAGAGAGAGAAAGTTCTAAAGAGAGAAAGGAGCAAGCAAGCGATCCTCATTTTTCTTCAAGCGCGTCAGATACCCATTCAATCTGGCCTCAGCGTGGGCCGGAAGAGACAGTCCGGATGACTAGTCAGACTAGATTTTTTCGACTCCATGGATCAGAATACACCGAGTCGAAATATAAACAATTAGTTGAACCATGCAGCGGATCCGCCGCCCAGTCTTTTTTTCCCAAACCAAGGTATGACACAGAATAATGCTATGGCGGGTGTGCCACCGCATCAGAATATGGATCCGAACTTAGCCGGCACGAGCACAAGTGGGAATGTCCCGGTACCAAGTCCAAAGGATTTATATTGGATGCTAATGAATCTGAACCAAAGCATGGCCCTACTCCTAACTGATAATAGAAACACTCGTGCCAAATTGGATGAGTTGGCCAAGGGACGTGCGTTAAAACCGGTAAAGGAGACCCCGGTTGTTCCACCACCACCACTATCAGTCCATACTGAAGCACCACCTCCACTTGAATAGTCGAATCAACTAGGGTCATGCCCGATCTAGTCAACAGCTGGCTACATTAAAACCCAACGGATCAGGTTCCTCCGCCGATTCATGAGCCTTACCATGATCCGTACTATGAGCTAGTAAAAAGGCCGATAAGCATTCAAGGAGAAGGGCCATCGCCAATGGAAACACATAGAGATGATAAGGAACTGTCTGAGCTCAAAAAGCAATTGCGAGCACTCACTCAGAAGGTGGCTGAGAGTTGGAATGATCTAACTCAAATGCAGACTTACAATTTGTACCCTAAAGCTCGCTATCCGGTTGGCTTCAAAATGCCATCAATTCCCAAATTCACGGGAACTACACTACCGAAAGTCCACCTGAAATCCTATGTTAGGTCGATGAGGATTTATGATATCGGAGAAGCTAAGTTGGCTAATTCCTTTCATCTTACTCTTGCTGGACCATCCAGAGTTGGTTTTTGAGTCTCAAGAAGCATCGAGTCCGGTCTTGGTCTGCCATTGTCCAAGAGTTCGTTGCTCAGTACAAAACAAATGAAGAACTTAAAATCACAAGGAAGCATTTGGAAATGGCTAAACAAAAAGAATGAGAAAATATCAGTGAATGCGTCACGAGATGGAGAGAACTCGCTGCCCAAATGGTTGAACGTCTCGACAAAGAAGAGCAGTTAGGAATGATTGTTAAGAATTTGAAGCCCGAAATTCGAACTCAAATAGGGCATCAATTCTTTGGATGATTTAAAGCCGTACTCCACGTAGGCAATAAGATTGAGGAAGAATTAGCAAAACAAGCTGAAACCAAGAAGTATGCATCTCAATACAAGAAAACTTCAACGTCGGCCATCAATCAGGTTTCCCCTTACGGGCCATACAGAGGGGGTTATTCTAATAATCCTTATAATCAGGGTACATCGCAAAGACACACTGGGAATTACTCCGCGTCGGGATATCGCAACAATACAAACAATAATCCGAGAACGTTTGACCAAAATAAGTCAAGAGATAGATACTTCTCGCGATTAACAGGCTCGTTGGGGAAAGTGTTTGAACAGTTGAAAGAAGCTGGGATAATGTATCCCATGAACCCAAAGCCAATCCCACAACCAATACCACCGCATTGGAACATGAGCGAGCGGTGTGAATATCATCAAGGCTTTGGACACACTACCGATAGTTATATGGCCTTGCGTCATGCTATTCAGAATCTGATTGACAGCAAAATGATACCTGATCCATCCGCACCAAACATCGCACGAAATCCTTTACCCGACCACCATATCAATGCCATTGAAGAAAACTTGGATTTGCCAGATCCTGTTCTTTTGATTCGACCTGTCACAAATAACGAAAATGTTGAGGTGTTGAAATTAGGCCACATAAGGCCTTCTCATGATGATAATATCAAACATGACCTCGAATAATTTGAGAAAGATAGCAAAGAAACTGAAGATAAGACAATACTGGGGTTATGCATTGATGAGATTCCTCCCTCGCAATCACAAGAAGTCATGAATCTGAAAGTTATAGGATGGATGAAACAGATGAAATTTATACCTGGACTTGGAAGACAGAATTAGGGAATCACTCATTTTTCGCATTTAACCGACAATCCGAGACAACAAGGCCTTGGGTATAACCGTGGAAGAATAGTTCGGAAAAGTAAGTACCAAAGAAACCACTCACCGCAAATAAGCATGATTGCCTTCGATTGGAACAAAGTTGCTCAAGTTAAAAAGAACGCACCAGCAATTCCTCTTGAATCCTCTAAAGAATTAATTAATCCGGTAACAACATGGGTTCAACAATTGACTCGGTCGGGAAGGGCCTATCAACCTCCGGCTCCCAAGCAACCTACAGCCACCAGTTCAACCAAAGAGCCAACAAAAGACCCAGAAGAAGGACGGGTCAGAGATCCGGGTTCTCACAGTATTACTATGTGTTCCATGAATTTCCGGTGCTTGCTGATTGAGAAAACCCATGGGCTAGGGTCCTATTTATACTAGTGTAGCTACCTTGTGTTGTGATAAAATTTAATACTCGTAAACGGACGAATCAATTGATAATATAGCATGCAAAAAATATCGAACTCATAGAGACTCAAACAGTGTGCTTTATAATTACTTTGTTAATCTTTCACTAAACTCCTAATTTAACTAGAAAAGTGGTGGAATAAAATAAAATAAAATAAAGAAAAGAAAAGTAATGAAAGTAAATTAAAAAATATTAAGCAAGTTAACTAAATAAAATAATTAATTGGTTAGGGTTTCGGAGTCATATATTTAATATCATCTTCCTAAGTATTCATGCACGTAAACTCTACTCTTGTCCTGCAATAATTTAGTCTCTTAACTCTATCATTTGCAAAAAATATAATCATTCAAGTTTAATTAATTTATAAAATTCAGTTATAATTATTCCACTGCCAAACTTATGTATAACGTAAAAACACTCACTATATCCATCAAAACACACCTTATATTGACTTTTAACAAATCATAAGATGAATTCAACAAAAAATAATGAGAATTCAATTTTATTTTTATCAATTAAAATAGGCATCCAATAAGAAGAATTATCTTTAACATTAAAATATTAAATTGGTAGAGTCGATTGGCATGAACATGTGAAACATAATCAATTAAATGTACTCATCCTAACCCTAGCACAAATTTATACTAACACATAAAAAAATTAAATAAACAAAAAATAATAAAATTAAAATAAATTTACGTAGCATGGAATGAATTAACTAAAACAAATCTTCAATCTTTAAAATCATCAAAAAAGTTAAAAAAAATAAAATATTAATAAGTAGAAGATGATGAACTTGTCGGCTTGGCTGTTGGGTTCAGTGGAGTTGGGCCCATGTGGATTGCTGCTGCCATGGATGGCTCATTTCGACTAGCTAGTATTTAAATTGGCTCCCTTGAAAAGCTAAAAGCTTTCTTGTTAATTAATATCACTGCTGCTTTTCTTGACAAGATAAATGCTCTGCTTTCCCATTTTATTTCCGAATATTCTTTTCACCATATTTTCTGCATTTGAATTCCAAATTGATTCATTCAAAATTTAATTTCTTCTAATTAATTTCAGGCATATGAGAAATACTAAAAATAGAAAAATAATTAGAATATGTGATCTCCAAAGTATAAATTAATGAGTTAAATTATACCATTTTATTGGCACATCACCTTGGAGCAGAAAAAAATAGTTGGAGAACCACTTGTCACCAAGCTTCTCATGGCAACAAGGCCACCGGTCATCTTTTGATTGGCTGATGTGTTAGGGGCTTGCTGCGAGGCTTCAGGTGTGCTTTAAAGTGTCTTGAGTGCATAATGCTTCTAGTTTGACTTGGATGCATGGACAATTTTCTAAAAGAATGGATTCTTGCGAGGGTCGTAAAAGTGGGTGTCCATACCGTTACACATAATTCTCTTTAGTGAAACAAGCTCTGGACTGTGCTGTACTAAAATGGACCAGTTTAAGCTCATATCGATACACGGTAACAGTGACGCTAAGGTCCAAGCATGTTAGGTTTCAGCTTTCTCACTTGTATGAATAGATAGGATATTTTCTATTTTGTTGTATATCTTATATTAAAGTGTAAAAAGAGAAAACTAGGTTTTGGGTTTCTCACAAAAGGGATTTCTTGTGAGGGTTTCTAGCTATGTTTTAGCTAGGGTTTGAGAGTGTTAGATCAATTGGATGTTTGTTCCATTGATCAGTAAGAATGATTGAGTGTTGAGTTTTGAATTTCACTTCATTAATAAAAATCTCGCCTTTCAACTGGAAGACCCGGTTTAGGTACTCACCTTGCATCTTGGTGTGGTTTTTTTTTCTTACATGTTTATTTATCGGCTGCTTTGTCGTTTATTCATAGCTGCGTATATATTATGTGTGGATCCTTGCTTGGTTGAATGGTCCTATTGCTAGTCAAAATTTCATCCACCTAGTATTCATGGGAACTACCGAAAGGAGTCTCTCATGTTATAATTGTGGTTAGGGGCTAGGTTAATTGCTCCCGCTATCGCAGCAACTTGAGGGAGGTGTAATGCACGCTATTCAATACTTACTTATATTCCAGTTCAGTATAGTAATTACCTCCTTGGCTATTCACTCCCATATTTCAAATATCTACATCAAATTCTCAAATTAGCTTAATTGGAGAAAACATATGTTGAGAATAAAACCAATACCCCCCCCCCCCCCCCCCCCCCCCCCAAAAAAAAAGAAAGTTATAAGGTTATTATGATTTTCATTTTTCCTCATATAACTAATCACAAATTTACTCTCAACTAAAAAGGAGATGAATATATCTTATATTTATTAAACTCATGGTGGTTAAAAAATTTAAAGATTTTATCAACTAGGACAAAATTCAAAAAGTAGGTTGTACTAATTGTTAACCATTACTAATTTTGTTTTTCTTTGTTCATTTTGTTGGTGAATTATGGTTCACAATCAGTACAACCTACTATATGAATTTTGTCCCAGTTTATAACCTCTTTAAATTTTGTAACCACCATGAGTTTAATGAATATAAGATATATTCCTTTTCTTTTTAATTCAGACCAAATTTGTGATTAGTTGTGGGAGAATATTGGTTTTATTTTGTCCATTAGACGTTTATATTTCCAACTGTCTCCAGGTTGCTAAACCTTAACATAGATATTTATGTCTCTTATATATATATACATAAAGCTATCCTGTGCTATACCCCAATAAGAATTTCTAAGATATATAAGTCGCTAAAAACATAGTTTATCCGTGCAACAATGCAAGCAGGATTGAATTATTATAAGAATGGGTGGAGATAGTTATCTCCCCAGAACTATTGCGAAATGATGTGCAAAGAAATTAGTATAATTTATTCTATTAATCTATATTTTAGATAACATATATTAATACTAATTTTCTATTTTTAGTGCTTTTCAGGTGTTAGACATGAATTTGAGAAGATTGAGAAAAATTGAGAAATTCAAGCAAGTTAAGACACATAAAATAGGTTAATACTTTTGGACGCATAACTTTTTACTCAGAACTTTAAGTCATGCAATTTTTGAGCTTAATTTGAATATAATTTCGAGAGCTATAACTTTACAGTTCAGCACTTTCCAAATTCAGCCATCTTAAGTCTAAAATTGTAACGCAAGATGCAGTAGCTTAGAAGGATGAAAATTCAAATTGCACTAATTGGCCCAAAAATATTCATCTCACTAGCCAGCCCATGTAATTAATTCAGCAACCTAATTAAATGTGTGGGCCAAAGGCCAATTAAGTCCAAAGTTAGCCATTACTCAAGCCATGCCAAATCAAATATTTTAAGCCCATTATTAAACCTTAGCCCGCTGATTATTTAATTAATTTCATGCCACATAAGTTTACTTTAACTTTATCATTTTCTTGTTATTTAATTTTATTAATAATAGCATAAATTTGTGCTATGATTAGGATAAGTATATTTAATTGATTCATTTTTGCGCGTTCATGCTAATTGATTAATGTTAAATACAATTCTTCCTGCTGGATGCTTATTTTAATTGATAAAAATAAAGTTTAATTCTCATTATTGTTCTTTGAATTCACTTTATGATTTGTTTAGAGCGGATTTAGGGTGTGTTTTGACAGATATAGTGGGTGGTTTGACTTTATACGTAAGTTTGGCTGTAGAAAAATTACAATTGAATTTTTTTTTAATTATTTGAACTTTATTGATTTTATTTTCTGCATCTAATAGAGTCAAGAGACCAAATTAGTGCGAGATAAGAGAAGTGTTTACGTGCATGAATATTAAGGAAGATGATATTAAATATATGATTCCGAAATTCTAGTCAATTAATTCATTAATTTTCTTATCCTTCTTAATATTATTTAATTTAGTTCATTACTTTAGTTTACTAGATTTGCTTTATTTTATTTGTTTGGCTCCCACAAACTTTCTTAGCTAGATTAGGAATTTAGTGAAAAATTATCAAGATAGTTTGAGTCATTGTGGGTTCGACCTCGTACTTTCTTTAACTATACTATATATTGATTCGTGCAATTGCGAATATTTAAAATTTATCACAACACGAAAGACACATGAGATTCAGTTTTCCCTTTGAACCTAAATTCTTGGGATCTCTAGTCACTATGTATGGTGTTTTCAAGGTAATCTTTCTTCAATAGACTTATAATTTCATTCCCCTCAACAAACTATTTGATTTCTAATTGGTGGATCCTTATTATTTGTTAGGCATAACATTGTAAACGTAACCGGAAAAAGAAAGCAATTACTTATCGTATTATGTCTATGCCGTATATGTTATGACCTACCATTTATTTTAGAATATCCTCTTTACGTTGGTGATGTCACCAAACTTTTTCTTTGCTTAATGCAAAGCAATAATTACACACAAAGATATAATAAAAATTATTGTTTCGATGATTTAAATTAATTTACATATGTAAATTTATCCTTTGAATCAAATGATTCAATTCCACGAATGTATCTTTTTACCTTTTCTTAGGTTCTTATCAAAACAACATTATTATGTGTGTGTATATATATATTTGATCCCTAAAGATTTTGATTTTCCTCAAAGAAAAATATTTGCTAGGATCAAAGAGTTAGTAGTAGTAGTAGTATCTTTTTACCTTTTCTTAGGTTCTTATCAAAACAACATTATTATGTGTGTGTATATATATAGTAGTCAAAACAACCTTTTCTTAGGTTCTTATCAAAACAACATTATTATGTGTGTGTATATATATAGTAGTAGTTACCTTTTCTTAGGTTCTTATCAAAACAACCTTTTCTTTTTTTTTTGAAAGGAGAAAGAGTATTATTCCATAATATCAAAAGCTAAAACATCCGAAATAAAAGGAGGAGGAAGAGAAGACCACTCCACATGACCAGACTCTAAACTTGCTGCCCGAGCAATCCTATGGGCCACGCAAAACAACCTTTTCTTAGGTTCTTTTAGTAGTATCTTTTTACCTTTTCTTAGGTTCTTATCAAAACAACCTTTTCTTAGGTTCTTATCAAAACAACATTATTATGTGTGTGTATATATATAGTAGTCAAAACAACCTTTTCTTAGGTTCTTATCAAAACAACATTATTATGTGTGTGTATATATATAGTAGTAGTTACCTTTTCTTAGGTTCTTATCAAAACAACCTTTTCTTAGGTTCTTATCAAAACAACATTATTATGTGTGTGTATATATATAGTAGTAGTTACTTTTTCTTAGGTTCTTATCAAAACAACCTTTTCTTAGGTTCTTATCAAAACAACATTATTATGTGTGTGTATATATATAGTAGTCAAAACAACCTTTTCTTAGGTTCTTATCAAAACAACATTATTATGTGTGTGTATATATATAGTAGTAGTAGCAGCGGCAGCAGTAGTAGAAGCAGTATTATTTTTTTTCCGTTTTCTCACACTGTACACTTGGTACTTGTGCAATATCACTTTTCAAGTAAGATTTATTACAATATTTACTTATATTCTAGTTCAATATAAGAATTGCCTCCTTAGCTATTCACTCCCATATTTTAAATATTTAAATCAAATTCTCAAATTAACTAATTGGAGAAAACACAAGTTGAGAATAAAACTAATATTCCCCTCATAAGTTACAAGGTATTTATGATTTTCACTTGTCATCATATTACTAATCACAAATTTAGTCTCAACTATGAAGGAGACGAATATATCTTATATTTATTATAGTCACGGTGTTTACAAAATTTAAAGATGTTATAATTTGGGACAAAATTCAAATAGTAGATTGTACTGATTATGAACCATTAATCACCAAATAAGTCAACAAACAAAAATATATTATTTACTTTTATCTGACCTTTCTTGCTCATTTAAATTTTGTCTATTGGACATTTATATTTCCAACCATCCTTTGGTCCCACCTTAACGGAGATATTTATTTCTCTTATAAAAATATATATAAGTATCCTACTATACCCCACTTTGAACTTCTAAGATATAGAAATCGTTAAATGCATAGCATATACAAATAGCACTAAATTATCATAGGAATTGTAGAGATAATTATCTCCCTAGTTCTACCGGCGAAAGAAACATTATATTTAATTTTTCCTTTGAACCTAGATCTTGAGATCTCCTGTCACTTGAAATGGTGTGATCAAAGTAAAATATTTTTTAGGGTTATAATCCCATTCCCCTTTGAATCAAATGATTCAATTCCACGGATAAATCTTTTACCTTTTCTTAGGTTCTTATCACAACCACATTATTATATGTAGATATATATATATATATATATTTAATTCTTAAATATTTTGATTTTCCTCAAAGAAAATTATATGCTAGGTGCAAAGAGTTGTTGTTGTTATTCCCTTTTTTCTCACACAAACACCTGGAACTTGTGTAATATCACACTTTTCAAGAAAGATGTATTTCAATACTTACTCATATTCCAGTTGGGTATATGAATTACCTGATTCGCTATTCACCCCAACGTTTCAAATATTTAAGTCAAATTCCAAAATTAACTTAATTGGAGAAAACTCAAAGAGGAGTAGTAGTAGTAGTATAAAAAAATCCATTGTAGTAGTAAGAAAAAATCCGTTGTAGTAGTAGTAGTAAAAAAATTCCGTTTTCTCACACATTCACTTGGAACTTATGCGAAATCACACTTTTCAAGCAAGATTTATTACAATACTTACTTTTATTCCAATTCAGTATAAGATTTACCTCCTTGGCTATTCATTCCCATATTTTAAATATTTAAATCAAATTCTCAAATTAATTTAATTGGGGAAAACACAGGTTGAGAATATAACAAATATTCGACCCACAAGTTATAAGGTGATTATGATTTTCACATGTCACCATATTACTAATCACAAATTTAGTCTCAACTAAAAAGGAGACGTATATATCTTATATTTATTAAACTTATGGTGGTTACAAAATTTAAAGAGGTTATAATCTAGGACAAAATTTAAATAGTAGATTGTACTGATTTTGAACATACTATCAGAGCCAGACCTGAGGTGAGCCGGAACAGGCGCTTGCCTCAGGCCCCAAATTTTGTAGGGGCCCCATAATTTTTTAAAATTTAAGGTTAGGTTTGTAAAGTTTTAAAATCTTAAAGGTAAAATTGTAATTATGTTTATAAGTTTATTCAAAATTAAAGCTAAAGGTAAAAGGTTGACCAAAAAAGAAAAAACATAAACTAAAGCACTACGCCGCATCTTTCTCTTCATATTCTTCGCATAAACCAAAGGAGGAAGAAAAATGGGTGAGCTTTTCATAGTTCATTGGAGAAGGAGATGGCCCATTATCATCAAAGGAGTACAGAGAAGATTATTGGAAGTGAATCAAATAGCATTCTACACACCATGTGGTTGCCATAGCCTTAATGTTGCATTGCGTGACATGGCAAATTGTTGTTCTAAAGTTGTCATTTTTTTCTTTGAATTTGAATGCTTAGAAAAAAAAGGACCTAAAAATTTAAAAACGGAGGGCCCCATTCATAAATTTCGCTTCAGGCCCCCGAATTCTCAGGTCCAGCCCTGCATACTATTAATCACCAATAATTTGACAAACAAAAACATAATATTAACTTTTATCGAACTTTTCTTGCTGATATAAATTTTGTTTATTGGACATTTATATTTCCAACCAAGTCTATGTCCCATTTCAACGGAGATATTTATTTCTTTTATATAAATATATAATTGTATACTGCTATACCCGACTTTGAATTTCTAAGATATATAAGTCACTAAATGCGTACGTAGCATATCCTTATAACAATGCAGACAACATTGAATTATCATAGGAATGGGTAGAGAGAATTATCTCCCTAGTGCTATTGGCGAAAAGACACATTATGTCACTAAACTTGTCCCTTGCTTAACCGAAAATAGAAAACAATTGCTTATGGTATTATGTCTTATATAGAAAAGACCTACTATTTTTTTGGAATATCCTCTTTATGTTGGCAATGCCACTAATCTTATCCCTTGTTTAACTCAAATCAATAATTGTGCATGAAGATCTAATAATAATTATTGTTTCGACGATTTCCAAAACTCAAATAATTATTTAAATATATGTACAAAATTAATTTACCTATGTCAATTTGTCCTTTGAATCAAATGATTATAGTTCCGCGAACATTTCATTTACCTTTTCTTAGGTTCTAATCACAACCACATTGTTACATTTATATATATATATATATATATATTTGATCCTTAAAGATTTAGATTTTCCTCAAAGAAAATTATATGGTAAGATCAAAGAGGAGTTGTTGGTGTTGTTATTGTTCTTATTATTGTTATTATTATCCCATTTTTTGACGTGTACACCTAGAACTTGTGTAATAGTACACTTTTACAGAAAGGTGTATTTCAATTCTTACTTATATTCCATTTCTTTATATGAATTACCTCCTTGGCTATTCATGCACCCCCACATCTCAAATATTTATAAATCTCATGTTTGCATATTTGAAATTTAAATATTTGCAAAATTAAGCAAGTGCTTAGCTTGATGGAAAAGGAGCCCTTTTGGACCTGAAATTACCCGGGTCCGAGATTTATTTTTGTTATTTTTAAAGGGTAATTAACGATAATATTAACATCTCACAAGTACTATAACACTCTAAAATTATTTAAAGTGACAAAAAAATAAAATTGAAGATATTTAGGCATTCCTTTAGAAATTTTTTTATTTTTTTACCAATTTTAAAAAATTCCGATTGCGCTTAATTCTGGTCCAGGCCAGTACTCTAGCTAGCTTCGCTCCTGGCTGGATTGGATCAAAATTCACAAGACAAAGCAAAAGCCTACTAATTTTGTTGAAACTAATTTTTATTTTATTTTATTTTATATAAAACCATAAAATTTATAAAGTTACAAAAAAATAATGAATTTTAGTAATATAAATAAGAGAAGTTTTGTATTGACTTTAAACTAGCAAGAATTTTTTTTTTAATAAAAGCAAAAATTAATGAATTAAAATTATTATGGATAGACTATTAGAGTAAAAAAAAATATTATATACAAGCCACTATTAGTATTAATAACAATTATTATTGAAATTTTTGTATTTATTATAATTGAGTCAATCAAATTGACATGATTGGATATTGTTTCCATAGCAAGAGCATTGAAACTACCAAAATACTCTAACTTAGCTTTACTAATAATAAAAAATAGTGAATATCTCATCATTGGAATGATATAACCATTTATATTCTCAATTACCGTCATTCAAATGAGATGTAGGAGTTAATGATGTGTTTTGTTATATTCTCAATTATCGTCATTCAAATGAGATGTAGGAGTTAATGATGTGTGATCTATAACATTTTATACGTGTTATATATATTTATATATTTATTCCATGATCTGTTTATCGTGTGATGTGTTATAATATATCATGTGATTTATTATATGGTGAAAATGCCGAACAAAGTTTAGACTCATCGGTGGTGGAAGTTTGGTTAGAATCGCAAATTCGACAAAGCAGAAAGTCTAAAATGTTTAAACGAGATACATGAGATGCTAGTGTAGTAGAAAAGGGGTTGGGTTTTTCCTCTTCAAGCCTAAGTTCAAGTAGCGAAAATGCCATTTTTCTTCTCATCCCTCCCATGACTATGTATGATATTTAATCTAATCTAATCTAATCTATATATGTATATATATATATATAATGGGGGAGTGAGAAGGATTTGTTGTGATACTACCACATGGCAGTCATTAATGCAAGAATTAATTAACTACATTGTTAATCTCTTTTCTTTTTCTTTTTCTCTTTGTTTTTTCTTTTCTAAACAAACTTTGTTAATTTCCTCGATTATAAATAAAGATAAATATTTTCTCTTTTAATTAATCTTAACTTACATACCTCAAGAATTTATAAATTGGTGTTTATCTTTTATACTTTGATTATGACTTATTTTTACTATTATATTATAAATCAATTTGAATTTCTTTTCGACTTTAAAAATAAAATGGTATAAATTTTTTAATTCATTTATAGAATTTTAGTTGACAGTTTTTGTTTGTTTTTTTTTATATATAATAATTTTTAATACATACACAATCTTTATAAAACCGCTCACATGTTATACGAGTTATAATCTAGTATATCTGTATAATGCTGCATAGAAAAACAAATGTTGGAACGAGGTATCTTGTAATTTAGGCCCATCATAATTAAGGGCCGGTCGGATAGCGGTACCAATATTCTTTTTCTCAATAAAAAGCCTTCAAGAGGGTAGATTAGTACTATGGTAGGCCTACTGTCACCAGATGCAATTAATTATTTAATTGCTTCCTTTTCTATCAAGTCCAATGAAATCGTTCAGTGTCGTAAAGTCTAAAATTAATCATCGTATCTCGTTTTTCTACTTTTATAAAAAATAAATTTTTATTTTTATTTTTTTGCTAATCATAAAACCGTGCAATCTTAAATAGAATTTTGACTGCCATAGACTGGTGTAACTTTTGAATTGGAGGAAGATTTAATTTATGTTAATCTAGGAGTATTAATTTGAAAGACTACTTTATGAATATTCACCTTTTTGGGACCGTTAGATACGTACGTAATTAAATAATATTGGGCATGTTTCAATAGCTTTGTAGCACGGTTAGGGGCGGGCCTGCACAGGGACAAGTTGGAGCAATTGCTCCCAGTTTGCTTTTGAATTTTTTTAATAGATGTAGGGTGTTTTTTTAAAAAGAAAATATATAGAAACTTACGTGCATACATTTATACTTGAGGGTGTCTAAGTGTAATAAAAAATTTTTATCAAAACCCACCCGCTTGCTGGTTGCCACTGTCGACATCAGACTTCATTTAATTTTCTTTTAGTTCCTTTGTTCCTTTGTTCCTTTCTTTCTTTCTTTTTGTTCTCTTCCTCTTCCCTCAGCTCTCTGTCGCTTTTTTTTTTCTTTTTGCCCCACAGCCGACTGCCGACAATCCTTTTCTTTGTCTCCGTGAATCCGTTCCTTCCATTTCCATTGGCCCAATTACCTCTCTCAATCTACACTTTTTAAGGTAATTTTTTTTAGATCTACTTTTTAATTTTAGGTATAAATTAATGTTTTGATTAGTTGTATAATATAAGTTGTATTTCTTAATTAATTGTATAATATTAAGTGTATTGCTTGACGTATTGATTTATTGTTGAATGTTTGGTGATTTAAGTTCAAACATTTAAACCCCTAATTTAAAATATTACTTATATTAAGTATTTAGGTGTAAGGTGTATTAAAATATCTTTTTGAAAAGATATTTGTTGCTAAAAGTGTTTTGTTTAATACAATGTTAATGTTAGTTGATTTAAGTTTATTTTCAAGATAAATTAAATTTAATATCATCAATTTATTGAATAATATTAGTTGATTAATTGAATAATATGAGTTGTATTTCTTAATTAATTGTATAATATTAAGTATATTGCTTGAAGTATTGATTTATTGTTCAATATTTGGTGATTTAGGTTTAAACAATTAAACCCCTAATTTAAAATATTAGTTATATTAGGTATTTAGGTGTATTAAAATATCTTTTTGAAAAGATATTAGTTGCCAAAAGTGTTTTGTTTAATATAATGTTAATGTTAGTTGATTTAAGTTTATTTTCAAGATAAATTAAATTTAATATCATGTGCTTATGTTTGTGGTTAAATTTGTTTTCCTCGGTGATTGATATGCTTTAAATATATTTTTGTTTGTTTTAAATTTTGCCCCCAATTAATAAAATTTTTGGCTCCGCCATTGAGCACGGTGATAGGCTGACAACTAATGTGGCTAACAATATTTATTGAAAGGAGGGAAGTTATTAGTTTGGGCTGACAGCTAATGTGGCTAACAATATTTATTGAAAGGAGGGGAGTTATTAGTTTGATTTCCTATTGTTGTAATTTAGGAAAAAAATAAAATATATCCATCACCACCACAACAACAACAACTAAGGAAACCAAAATTTGTACCATGCATGTCTTATTATATGTTTGTGTTTTCTCATATTTATATGAATGAGACGAACCCTTGACTTTATAATGAGGATGGAGGTCGTGATACGACCTACGGTGATATCGCTCAAAACCCGCAAACACAACGAATTGGTTGTGCAAACCTTGACACAGACACACACGAAAACCGTAGCAAATTAAGAACCTGGATCGTTTCTACAATCAGATTAGGATGGAAATCGAAGACGCCACAACCGGGTGCGGAATACCGATTGATAAGTCGGATGAACGCCACGGACAAACCGATAAGTTCAAGTAGTTCGTGAAGAACCAAAGAGGATTAAAATCACTCATTATTATTATGAATAATGTCTTCGATCATAATAAAACAATGAACCCCCTTTAAATAGGGAGAAGAAAACTTAAGCCACAAGAAACCAATCCAACAAGGAATCCTCAAACAAATCCTAATCAAACAAGAACTAGTCTTTTAAAAAGAAATAACAATAATAAATAAATAATAAATAAAAAACGAGTGGGCTGGCTTGACTCCACTTCTTGGGCCGCATAGACATGGTCTTCTCACTCCAATTGGGCTTGAATAAGTGTAACCCAGTCTCCATTTTGTGCTCCACGTTTTTCCCCTCCAATGGGCTTGATTGTGCCTTCTTCTTGAGCCCAAATAGCTTGAATTAATCCATTAAGCTCAGCCTTTAACTTCTTAGCCTGCGACCTTGTAATTGGGCCTCCATCATTCCCCTCCTCTTGAAAAGGATTTGCCCTCAAATAATCACTGGCATCAAACGGACTTAAGTCAGCAACGTTAAAAGTAGCGCTAACGTGGTACTCTCCTGGTAGGTCCAGCTTATATGCATTATCGTATCAGGTCGGCTATTGCAACAAACCCCAACATTTACATGTTTATCGCGCAACAATATTGAACCAACCCCTCTCCTCTCTCATATTTATACTTAATGTTCCCAAGTGTTGATTTTAATTGTCCTATGTAGCTACTACAACATGTGGTAACATTTCTTGACACTTAGTTGTACAACGTGGTAACATTTCTAGACACTAAAATGTATGTATCAATTGATCCCTTGCTTACTTTGTGTAGGATCCACATTTAAAAAGTTCTTTTTTCTTTGTTTAATTTTTTTTCTAAATTTTTGGTCCTGGTGCAAGTCAGATTAAAAGTTTTAGTTTGACTTTTAAACTTTTGGAAAAACTATTAATTTGAACATAATCAGTAGTAAAAAATAAAACTTCTGATCCATACAAATGTGGTAAATTGATAATGCTCTAAAGAGTATAAATGATTTAAAAAAAAAAAAAACTCTTAATTTAAAATAAGGACAACAGTAATCGGTGGTGTCAAGTTTATCTCCTTAAAGGTATCTTGCAAATATTTCCCTTTATTCTCTAATATGAAGCAAATTCCTTACAATACACCATATTCGGCTGTGTTTCGACGATAAATCTCATGTTTGTATATTTGAAATTTAGATTTTTGCAAAATTGAGCAAGTGCTTAGCTTGATGGAAAAGGCACCCTTTTGGACTTGAAGTTACCCGGGTTCGAGATTTATTTTTGTTATTTTAAAGGGTAATTAACGATACTATTAGCATTTCACAAGTATTATACATTCCAAAATCATTTTAAGTGACAAAAAAATAAAATTGAATAAATTTAGGCATTCCTTTAGAATAATTTTTTATTTTTCTTTTTACCAATTTTAAAAAATTCAGATTGCGCTTAATTCTGGTCCAGGCCAGTACTCTAGCTTCGCTCCTGCCTGGATTGGATCAAAATTCACAAGACAAAGCAAAAGCCTACTAATTTTGTTGAAACTAATTTTTATTTTATTTTGTTTTATATAAAATCATAAAATTTATAAAGTTACAAAAAATAATGAATTATCCCTAAATGATGAAAACTAAAGCATTTAAAAATATGAATTTTAGTAATATAAATAAGAGAAGTTTTGTATTGACTTTAAACTAGAAAGATTTTTTTTTTAATAAAAGCAAAAATTAATGAATTAAAATATATTTAAATTATTATGGATAGACTATTCGAGAAAAAAAAATATATTATATACAAGCCACTCTTAGTATTAATAACAATTATTATTGAAATTTTTGTATTTATTATAATTGAATCAATCAAATTGACATGATTGGATATTGTTTCCATAGCAAGAGTATTGAAACTACCAAAATACTCTAACTTAGTATTACTAATAATAAAAAAATAATGAATATCTCATTATTGGAATGAAATAACCATTTTTATTCTCAATTACCGTCATTCAAATGAGATGTAGGAGTTAATGATGTGTTTTGTTATATTTATGGTGTGATCTATAACATTTCATGCGTGTTATATATATATATATATATATTTATTTATTTATTTATTCCGTGATCTGTTTATTGTGTGATGTGTTATAATTTATCATGTGATTTATTATATGGTGAAAATGCCGAACAAAGTTTAGACTCATCGGTGGTGGAAGTTTCGTTAGAATCGCAAATTCGACAAAGCAGAAAGTTTAAAATGTTTAAACGAGATACATGGGATGCTAGTGTAATAGAAAAGGGGTTGGGTTTTTCCTCTTCAAGCCTAAGTTCAAGTTGCGAAAATGCCGTTTTTCTTCCCCTCCCTCCCATGACTATGTATCATATCTAATCTAATCTAATATATATATATATATAATGGGAGGAGTGAAAAGGATTTGTTGCGGAACTACCACATGGCAGTCATTAATGCAAGAATTAATTAACTACATTGTTAATCTCTTTGTTTTTTCTTTTTCTCTTTTTTTTTTTCTTTTCTAAACAAACTTTGTTAATCTCCTCAATTATTAATAAAGATAAATATTTCCTCTTTTATTTAATCTTAACTTACATACTTTAAGAATTTATAAATTAGTATTTGTCTTTTATACTTTGATTATGACTTATTTTTACTATTATATTATACATCAATTTGAATTTCTTTTCGACTTTATAAATAAAATGGTATAAATTTTTTAATTCATTTATAGAATTTTAGTTGACTGTTTTTTTTCCTTTTTCTTTTTTTCGTAATAATTTTTGATACATACACAATCTTTATAAAACTGCCCACATGTTATACGAGTTATAATCTAGTATATCTTTATAATGAGTTATAATCTAGTATATCTGTATAACGCTACATAGAAAAACAAATGTCGGAACGAGGTATCTTGTAATTTAGCCCCATCACAATTAAGGGCCAGTCGAATAGCGGTACCAATATTCATTTTCTCAATAAAAAGGACTTTTTTTTCAAACTATGATTCTTTTTAAACTTATTTTGCTAAATAGGGGACTTTTGAACTTAATTGGGGAAATAGGGGTGTTTTAAAATCGAGGTTTGAAGTCGCGTTTTTTCCCTTAAAACCGCAATTCATAATAGTGGTTTTACCAAAAAAAAAAAACTTGCAGTAAAAACGCGACCAGGTACTGCGTTTTTACCTCTAAAAACGCTGATCTGAACATTAATTTTACCCTAAAAAAAAAAATTTCTGATAAAACCGCACTCCCTTTTCTTGTTTTTACAATTTTTCAAAATTACCCAAACCCATTTCAAGTCTCCATCTCTGGCGTGAATAACTTCCGCTATCCTCCCGCTCCGTCTCCACAACTCCATCTCCATATCTCCACAGCTCCATCTCCATATTTCCACAGCTACACGCACCTCCTTCCTCCGCTATCCTCCATCTCCGCCATACACGCTCTTCCTTCCTCCGCTATCCTCCATACACGACCCACCTTCCTCCATCTCGGCTATCCTCCGTCGGCGTTAGCGCCGGCGCCGTCCTCCAGGTAAACAATACTTTCCCCTGTTCATTGGATGATGTGCTTGTGGATGCATGTATATATGATGTTGAATATTGAAATGATGGTTGAATATTGAAATAGAAATGTGCTTGTATCTATGTATTTATGTGATTGGGGGTTTCGAGGTTGTCGTGGGTTGGGGGTTTTGGTGGTTGGTGATTTCAGTGGTGGTTTGAAGGTTTCGGTGGTGGCACTTGGGTGGTGTTTTGGGGATTTTAGTCGTGGTTTGGGACTTTTCTCTATGTAAGGGTTCAGAAAGCGTTTGTATAGATTATGACGGTGTAGGTGTATGGCGGTGTAGCCATTTTGATGGCGGCAGGGGGGGAAATTTATTTTGGAGCGAATTTTGGTTGTAGATTTGTATAGCCTGAATTTGTATAACTTGTGAAATAGTGATATTTTATATAATTTTGAGCCAAAGTTTTAGTGGTCCCTGGGTAATGATAAAATTTGTATGCTTTCAAAATTGCGTAAGGAAAAGAGGTCGGATGCTTTCTAGAATAAAATTCATATTAAAATCAACTGAACCATTTTAAAAGTAATAAAATTTTACATTTAAGCAATTGGTTCAGAATTATTTTTTTTTCCTTCAATCAGATGTGTTTAGCATTTGTTTAGATATGATTTCTTAATTATTAAGAACATATTTTTAGTACATGTCTTAAAATATTTTTAACTAAAATATATTATCATAAATTTATAATGAAGGGTGCCACCTGTATGAGTAGTTTTGTACTTCAAATTGATGTGTTTTAATACTTAAATTGGGATATATTTCTAGGATTGTGTTGAAATGCTATAACAATAAAGTTTATAAACATGTTAATTTTTGGATTATTATGTATTTTTTGGATTATAAACATGTTATACCTTATTGGACCCCTTTAAGTTTTTTCCTATAAATAAAATTTATAACTTTCTAGGTTTAAACATATAAATAAAACCTTAATTTTGCATACAATGAGATTTACCAGTATATGAATATGAAGAAAACAATACATAACAATTACGGGTCTTTATTAGTTAAGTAATCTTGATTTTATTTTTATATTAATTATTTTTAAGTGAAAAAAAAAATATAGATTTCTATTATGTTTCAAAACCCCAAATTTAAAATTACGAACCTTTTTAAAATTAAGGGAGAATTGGAGAATCTTTTTATAGATAAGGATGGGTGCTTAAATTATTAATTTTTGGGTGCTTCTACCAACACTCAAACAAAAGAACAGCTATATGGAATTTTTTTGTTTTTTTCAATTATTAGGGGAAAAAAAAGAAATTTTTTTTTATTTTCAATATTTTTGTTTGGTTTTCTATAACATCTATATGGAGTTTTTAATTTCTCTTAATTTTTCAAGAATAATGTTTAAAAATAATATCAAACTAAAACCTTAATTAAGTATAGATGTAGTATTCACATTAACAAATTAAACCATTTTAGTAAGTATGCATTAATTTTTTTAAATTATAAATTAGCCTTCATGTTTAAACGTAATATCAAATTGTATTTATGTTTTATTTTTCGCAGAAATGTCTTTAAACTTTGATTCCATTCACAGAGGAAACATTTAAAATTATTCCCATTACAAAATTTAAGCTTATGTCATCATTAATTTCATGAAGGAATAAACTACAAACATTCATGGTCACAAATAGTGGACATCTACATACAATCTTTAAGGTGGACGGTGATAGGTCAACATTCATAACATAATAAATCATTCCAACTAATTCCGAGCACGTCGTACCTTCTTGAACGATAATTCCTGTTTTATGTTGCATATTGTAACATTGTCCATGCTCTCTATTAATAATTTCTCCGCCCCAGTATAAAAGCATAAATACTTGTCTGTTCGTCATTACCTTCAACACAATTAAAGAAATTTATCATCAACTGATAATAATTACAATTTACTTAAACTAATCAAGCATGACCTCCATTATGATGGAAAATAATACATTCTTTAAAATAAAATATAATTTCTCAAAAAATAAATAAGTATATACATTCTTCAAAATAGGGGTATAATTATTGAAAAATCAAAATATACGTATCAACCCCTACAAAATATTAGATTAAAGTATTTATTTAAAATCATAAAATCAATTTTTGCAAATAAAAAAATATGGTAAACCACTACGAATATAATTACTTGAACTTGGGCCCATTTTTTTCTTTGTTTAATTTATATTTTACCCACCTGTTTTGGAAAAATAGGGAATGACCCAAAACTTCGGATAATCATTAATTTCTTGTTTTTATTTTTCCTAAAATACCCTTAATTGACTTTACAAGTAAACAATTTAATTATCCCTAAGATTTAGTTTATAGCTAACTTTTCAATTTTTAAATCTATTAATATCCAAAATTCCAAAATAAACATCCACTTATTTAGGGAACTTTCAAAAATATTATAACAAAAATCATAAATCGTATTACTTGGGCTAAACACATATTTTCTATATCACAATAATATGATAATAAATCTACAAATTTACAATAATTCATACATTCGCAAATCTACAAATCTATATTTAAATACTAGATCTACAAACAATCTAACAAATCTATATCATAAATTTATAATAATATCCCATTTATTTCATTCATATAATTATTATGCAAGTATAGATGTACAAATAATCAAAATATATAAATTTACAAATAAACAAAAAATATAGATCTAAGCATAATCAAAATACTATAAATTGGCATACCTATTTTTGTTGAAGTAGAGAGAAATTCTTATGCATCAATGATCTTCTCAACTTTTTTTTTTTTTTCCGTATTTTAAATTGTGAAAAAGATGGAGAGAAGAAGGGGAAGAAAAGTAAGAAGAGCAAGAACAAGTATAAATATGAAGTAATATACGATACAATAAAAATTATGCAATTTACTTAGACGAAGAAGAGCAAGAAGAAAGAAGAAAAGCAACAAGAAACAGAAGAAGATGAAGAGCAAGGAAAAATAAAGAGGAAGACGGCGCACTGAAATATTATGAGTAGCGTAGGGTTTTGTGGAAATTAAGTAAACTAAAAAACGCGAAAAGCAATTGCGTTTTCTAAAAAAAAAAACTGCATTAAAAACGCGATTTGTGATATCGATTTTAAGCGTAAAATTAATGTTCAGATCAACGTTTTTAGAGGTAAAAATGCAATACCTGGTCGCGTTTTTACTGCAATTTTTTTTTTTTTTGGTAAAACCGTTATTATGAATTGCGATTTTAAGAGAAAAAATGCGACTTCAAACCTCGATTTTAAAACACCCATATTTTCCTAATTAATTTCAAAAGTCTCCTATTTAACAAAATAAATTTAAAAAGAATCATAGTTCGAAAAAAAAGTCAATAAAAAGCCTTCAAGAGGGTAGGCCTACTGTCACCAGATGTAATTAATTATTTAATTGCTTCCTTTTCTATCAAGTCCAATGAAATCGTTCAGTGTCGTCATCGTACCTCGTTTTTCTACTTTTATAAAAAAAAAAAAAAAAAAAAATTATTTTTTTTCTAATCATAAAACCGTACAATCTTAAATAGAATTTTGACTGCCATTGACTGGTGTAAGTTTTAAATAGACTTATCTCTCACTTCTACCGACTTGATATGTTGTAATTATATAATATTATAAATATATTTATAAAAAAAATGTTATATTTAGACCGGTTAGGGTTGATCTACAAATTTTTGAAATAAGAAATAAACTTTAATTGATTTAAGTCCATCTAGATAAAAGCTGAAAAAAATTATTTTTGGTACATTTTATGTTATAATTTTTTAAATTATTAAAACCTATTTTAGTAGTAGAAATTAATTCAAGGAAATATTTTTTACTATTGATATTTAATTCTTTTTTGGAAACTAACAAATAAAACTATTTCTAATTTACAATTGTTAATATTTAATATTTGTCTATAATTAATTGAAAATATATTAAAAAGCATTTTTGATTTATTACTAGATTAGTTATTGATCGTGTCAAAAGGTATGGCAAAATATAAAATATTGATAGTTAGAAAATACTGAGATCGGAAAAAAAATACCTAGTGCCTGAACAATTAAAAAAAGGCCCTAAACAGTGAGAATCAGCAAATGTGATCCCCTGTCCTAACCTTAAATTAGGGGCCTAAAACACCAGAAGAAGTTCCAATGGTCCATTCTCTTATATATGGTGATAATTCATATCGTGTGTCCCTATATCATGTTCTAGATGTAAGAGAGTTCATTCAGAGACGCCAATCCAATATGTTTTACGAGAAAACAGACGGAAGGTTTGTGTAAGGGAAAAAAACTGCAGATAAGAATCTATCAGTTCGAGGTGTTGAAAGGTTAGTTTTATTTGGACGATAATGAATTTACTTCTTATGGTTTTACAAATGATTTTATCAATGTTTTGAAAAAAAGCGTTGTTGAAAACAGTTATCGATAATTTGACAATAAGTATATCAAACTAGAAGGTGGACAGAACAACAAATATAATAAGTCTACGTACATTGTAGATAATCATGAACACATATGTAGATATAATGTAATTTCTAGGAGGAATTCTAATTACCTTCATGACGATATCTAATAAGAGGGAAAATAGAGAATGACAGAGAAATCTTCGGCAGATACTAGCTTTTCTTCTTCAAATATTTTCGGTGATTCGATTTTACAGGATGATATTATAGGTATTGAGACTAGACCGAAGTTTTCTTCGAAAATTAGACATTATATATAAAACAAACTTTTCAGACAACTACAAGAGTCAAAACTTTAGAGAGAGTAATAGAACTTCAGGGTAAAAAATTTGTCCTCAAACCAATGGGAGTGAAGGCCAATTTATACTACTGTGAGAGTTTGTCGAGCAACAAACCCCAACAGTGGGTAATTTGTTATATGACAAACCCTAAGAGTATCATGGTTTGACGTACGAAAAATACTTAAAATGATGAGTTTTGGCATGGTGACGTGTTAGAGGGTGGCTGGTTTGTGTTTAGTGGGTTTGTCGTGTGACAAACATACTTAATAGGCTAGTTTGTTGTGCTACAAACTCCCTTAAAGCATTCTTTAGTGTGTGCTTGAATTCTGGTCCCGATATGAACTCTCTGGGAGTCTTTAAGGTTCTTGTGGGGTTAAGAATTGGGGTGTCTACATATCCTCTCGACTCAAACTCTTTGCATGCAAAGAAATGAGGCGATTTGAAGAAACTTTTATTTATGGCTCTCATAAGAACTCTAAGGAATGCATGAAGACTCAACGTTATTATTAAGAAAGCTCCGAGCTTTCGAGAAACATACTTAATGGGAAGAAACCGTCTAAAAACTGACTATCATAAGATAGCCAATGTAGGATTATAGATTTTGGTTGACCATTATCACTCCCATGAGACCAAACTATGGGATTAGTCTACCCGTTAGTCGGTTGCTATAATCATATAATCATCATGTTATCCCTAGTTCCGACAACGTCAATTCAGATGATCGATCCCTTGTTTCAACTGTGTTTTATTACCATTTTAACTCAACATCATTAAGATTTCTTTTTGGGGATTGGATGTGCCTCGGATGAATGCTTTTGCTATAGAAAGGGCTTGTGTGTGCTTCTTATCGTGCCTATAAAAAGGACTTATGGCCTTATAATGCCTATGAAAATGACTTGTGATTGCCTGTAGAACAGGCTTATGTGTTCTTCTTATCGTGTCTGCAGAAAGGACTTGTGATTGCCTGTAGAAACAGCTTGTGTGTGCTTCTTCTCATGCCTGTAGAAATGACTTGTGATTACCTGTAGAAAATGCTTATGTGTGCTTCTTATCATGCTTATAGAAAGGACTTGTGATTGCCTGTAAAAAGAGCTTGTGTGTACTTCTTATCGCGTGTGTGTGATTCAAAAATTCCTAAGTGATGTCCATCTTAAGTTAGGATACTGAAATATGCTGATTAATTATATTCTTTGCGTTTGCAACTGTTTATCTGATGAGAAGGTGTGGAGAGTGAAAGTTTTGTTCATATTCGAAGTTCTCTCTATTCATATCTTGTAGAAAGTTCTTTTTTTTGGGGAATTCTAAAAACTTTTTTTGTAAGTCATTTTATTCCTAAAGAGGGGTTTCCAGAATGGATTTTCTCAATTTTCATACTCCGTGCGTACCGATGATTTAATCATTTGTTTGCTTTTAGGTCGTTTCTTCTTTATCAAGTTGAGAAAGAATTCTACTTTGTAAAAATCTTTGATCTCACAATGTTATAGGCTATTTCGAGGAAATTGTGAGCCCACATCGTTTTCTGTTTTTTTATATCCTTATTTTTTGCTCGTTTGGGGAAGCTTTTCTTGCCTTTTTTGTTTTTTGCTAGGAGCTTCTTTTCCCGCTTATGTGGTCAAGAGCCTTACTCACCCAAGATGAAGCCTTGAGCCGATTTGGCCTAATTGTCACTCTTGGTGGGCTTTCCTTGCCACTTTATACATTTCGGTTTCTCTCGATTGCTTCGGATGTTTATGCCGGATTTTCTCTTTTTTACTCTTTTAATTATTTCTATTATCATCTTATTATGATATTTTCTCATCCTCATGGCTAGTTTTCAGTCATTTGAAGAGCAGAGATTCCTTTATAGGTTTTTTTCCCTCGCGTTTTTATAAACGACTTATAATCTTGCATTCGATATTGTCATGTAGGTATGTGTTTTTTGCATCTTTAAAGAAAAATCCATTTTATCGCATGGCAAACACTTCTAATTTAAAAAAGCTTTTGTGACCTCATTCTTTTAATCACTTTCTCTCTCTATGCGCGGGAGCTCCGTTTCTTTAGGGTTTTTCCACTTCTTCTTCTTCTTCTTACATATACTCATGGATCTTATTGGTGACCTGCCAAATATGCTCGAAGGGGATCAGGAGGAGGCTACCTTCACTGACGCTCAGGGCTTGATACAATGCAATCCTCACCATGACGATTGGGAGGGCGTAGATTTGAGTGATGATGTTAGGGTGGACCGCGGTCGCAATGTGATCTACTAGGATGTGACTCAAGCTGCCCCCATTCTGGATATCCCGTGGCTTCTAATAGAGCCGGTCTGTCATGAGGTTCAACATCACTCATGGGTACATATTATAAATTCTGGCTTTAGTCAATTTATAACTTATGCTTGTATGTAAATAAACATGTGTATGCTTGTGTATTTTTCCCCTTTTGAATATGCATGCTATGAATGTTTATAGATACTAGTGACATATGTTGTGTTTTGCGAACCCTAGCATGATTTAGTAGGAAAATAAAAAGGACTTGAATTTATACAAAAATACCCTTTTAAACTAATAAGAATGCATGTACTGCTTATTGATCTCTTGGCCCTTGGCAGGCTATTTCTGGCATTTTTTTTAAATAAATCCATATTTAGATAATTCTTATAATAACATAATTCTCGTGTAAATACTTAGTTTTCATAAAATATCCTTAGGGTTTTCAAATTATATAAAAGTACCTTAAAGTTTTGGAAATTACATAATTTTACCCTCTTGTCTATATAATTCACATAATTACACAAAAGTACCCTCAAATTTTGAAAATTACATAATTTTACCCTCTTATCTATATAATTCATATAATTACACAAAAATACACTCAAAATTTAGAAATTACATATTTTTACCCTCTTATCTATATAACTCACATAATTACGTAAAAGTAAACTCAGGTTTTGGTAATTACATAATTTTACCCTCTTATCTATATAACTCAAATAATCACGCAAAAGTACCCTAATGTTTTGAAAATTTCATAATTGTACCCTCTTATCTATGTAACTCACATGATTACATAAAAGTACCCTCATTTTTTGAAAATTACATAATTTTACCCTCTTGTCTATATAACTCACATGATTACACAAAAGTACCCTCATGGTTTTTAGATTACATATTTTTATCTTGTTATCTATATAACTCACATAATTACACAAAAGTACCCTCAAGTTATGGAAATTACATAATTTTTTCCTCATATCTATATAACTCGCATAGTTACACAAAAGTTGCTTTTGAAAATTATATAATTTCACCCTTTTATCTATATAACTCACATAATTATACAACAGTACCCTCAGATTCTGGAAATTATATAATTTTACCTCTTATTTATGTAACTCACATAATTACACAAAAGTACCCTCAAGTTTTAAAAATTACTTATTTTTCCCTCTTATCTATATAACTCATATAATTACACAAAAATCCTCAAGTTTTGTAAATTTCACAATTTTATCCTTTCATCTATATAACTCACATAATTACACAAAGGTACCCTCAAGTTTTTAAATTACATAATTTTACTAATGCGAATATATATATAGTAAAGTGGCGTGGCCAAGGTTGGGGTTCCGCCAATGCTAATTCTATAGAGTGGAGATGGGCTCCTGCGCCTGTCAAGGTTTTATTATTGGCGAGTCCCTTTAGTTTCTTTCTTGAGGCTCTGTCCGAGCGTGTATTGATCGAGAGAGGCTGGTTTGGTGACGGTGTTAACTGATCGTTGGTGGGGTACCACTCACACGTTCCATTGGAGCTGGGGGAGATGACGATGACGCCCTTAGAACTCTTTGCTCTAACTGGGATACCTTCCAAAGGTGTTACTACCCGGATTGACGTCCCTTTACGACTTACATGTGAGGGGATAAGAGCTTCTTTGGGATGGAACCCAGATAGGCGTAGCCCTGGGGACACATTCTTAGAGGTGCTCTTTTTTCTCACCCCAGCTCCAAAACAATAACATGATATTGAAAGCATTGATTCAAGTCAAAGTGCTAAATCCAAAACAACTTTAGAAATCTAAAAGAAAACTTAGAAGTTAACACAAGTTTGTGAAACTTAAAACAAAACCCATCATCTCAAAAACATACAAGAAATAATAATTATAAATTGGCTTCACGTCAGTTGTGGTGGTGGTGGTGGATGGAAGCGAGCATCCCAAGTTTGGAAACAGTGGACAAGGTCTTAATAGTGATCATCCTCCCTCTTGTATAGCACCTCATATCGCTGGATGGATCTTTGCTCCATGTCGACCATCATTTGCTACATCTTATCCAGTTTTTCCTTGAGTGGGTCATGGCTCGAAGGTCCTCCACCAGCTTCCAATGCGGTCTTCTTGCGTGGTCTCTCAACCCTTGGAACATGCTCCCTTTGCTTATGAAGGGCTTCGGCCTTAACTCGTTTCATTCCTCTTCATCATCATCATCCCCTTCCACTGCCCTTGCTCGTAATTGCCCTTGTGATTTTTGAAGAGTTGAATTGTTGATAATTTTAAGTTGCTTGTTCATTTTATCGATAAACTGGTCTTGGACTCCTGCATCTTCGCATAATTTTGTAATAAGCACCACCATTTTGATTGATTCCTTGTGTAATAGATGCATGGATGTGTGTGCTATTAGGCCAACGAGTTAACGCACTGAGAAAATGTGGTTGTCAAGTGAGGTTGTAAACCAACAAAAAATTACTTTTGAAAGTGTTTAAATATTTTTGATACTTAATGCAAGACTTTAGGTTTGGCGAGGAACTAGTTTTAAAGTGGTTTAGAGATATTATAACTTAATTGATTTGAAAGGACTAAAATGAACACTTAAAAAAGTACAGGGTGGTTAAAATAATTTTTTTATGAAACTATGGGATAAATAGTTGCAATTAATCTAAAACGTTGACAATACTTAACCAACTCAAGAAGGTGATTTAATTGATATTGTTCATTGCCGAGAGCTTCAGTTCTCTTCTTCATTTCATAAAACCTATCACCCCAAATTAGTTTTCTTAAATTAAAGTTTTAATGCTCAGTATTTGTCTAAGGTTTTTACATGAAAATTATTCTATGCATCAAGGGCTTCAATTTGAACCGAATATTATTTAGTAATTTTTGCTATAAGGACCAACTTGGCTCCTTTCTCTTATGTTTTCTATGAAAATTAAGGTAGTGACTATTAGTCCAATGTTTTTATAAAAGTTGCATTGATTTTTGTTAAAAGTTATATATTTGAGATATATTGATGAGATATTGGTTTTCTTGCATTAATTGGTTGCAAAATATTTTAGTAATTTATATGTGGCCATACTATGATGTAACCTTGAAGAATATTGATTTATATACGGGTTTCACAAATTTTCCTAAAAACTAGGTTTGAGATATCCAGAAAAAGTGATAATTTTTAATGAAAAATAGTGAAACTATATAAATTAGATGTTGGAAATGATTATATGGCATAATTTGTCAAGAGGTATTTAACTGTTATGATTAAAGAGATTTTGGTAAAAGTGTTGTATGTGTGCGAATGAGATATTGAATATTGTACACGAAAAATAATACGTAGCATGCAGTGATTTAATTGCATAAAGTAAATGTTTTCAATATATTATTGATGTATAGAAATGAAATGTTTTAAAGGATTATTTTTACATTTAAGTGTATCCATGTCCTGTCACTACTGAGCGTTAGGCTCACCCTGTTTTGAAATGTATATATATGTAGGTACCAAGACTGATATAACGTGTAGGAGTCATTGAGTTTAGATTCTGGTTCGAAATATAGTTCTCTAATATCACCTACATGTGTTGGTTGTGTACTAATATTATTGTGGGATATGCTACAGCGTATTTAGAAGATGTATATGTTGTTTCATACACTTGTTGTAATACGTTTTGAATTGAGAATGTAAAATATTGTTAAATCTCATATTATGGATAGCAATGATGACAGGTGACACGTAGTGATGTATCAAGATAACACGATGTGGAAAATAGAGATATCACTATATGTCATGCCATATTAGACGCCACTCGCCAATCCGTTTCTTTCTTCTTCTTCTTCTTCTTCTTCTACTTCTTCTTCTTCTTCTTCTTTTTCACTCATGTTATGATTGAAACAAAATAAAAACTTTAAGGGTAATTTTGCCAAAATTAGGATATTAGGGGCAAATTGAAACCAGCATTAAGCTTTAGGATTTGTATTGTCGTTTTCCCGGATTTTAGGTTTCAAAATTTCCTCATTTTCTCTCTGGAGAATAATTATTTGCATGAAAGATTGATTTTAATTGAAAAATAAGCGAAAAAAAAAAAAAAAGTCTAGTCATACAAAAAAAAAAATTAAAAATTATGTTGTCAAATCCCACTTAAACAAGTGTAGTTCACAAAATTTCCTTACATAATAAGATTCAAAACAAAAAGAAGGATCTTGCAAAGAAATCATATAGTTCTGACTCAATAATAATTGTTTATGGAGACACAATTTTGAACATGGTTTAAGGACGTAGTTTTCAGTTTTTTGTGCATTATTAGTTATTTTGTAAATTTAAGATAACTTCTAACCAATGTACATAGAAAACTAGCAACTACCAACACGTGAGCATCAACTTTTCAATCATTTGTTGGTAGTGGATAGAATATTATTATAAAAGAAATGTCTAATATTTCTTCTTATGGAAATACTATAAATTTTATAATAAGGCAAATGTCACCCACAACCTTTGAAAGTGGGAAGTTAAAACGATGATAATTGAACTAAAACTTTTAGACAAAAGTTTACATTACACCTCACTTCGTCTTATATTGGGGGTAATTAGTAAAAATAACTCTTAAAGTTTTACCCAAATCTTTCATTTGTTCCTAAAATTTAATTTTCGGTTGAAAAATCCTTAAAGTTTCTAATTTTTCCTCATTCGTCCAAAACTAGATACCCCGTTAAAAAGAAGAATGAAAAACGCGCGTGATTGCATGAGTCACTCTTTTATGGGACATTTTTGGATTCTTTAATCGAAATTAAAAACTTTAAGGATATTTCAACTGAAAATTGAACTTTAGGGATGAGCGAGAGATTTAGGTTAAACTTTAATTAAGAGTCATTTTTGCTAATTATCTTATATCGCATGAAATGGTAGACCAAAACCTAAATATATACAATTATATTGCGTGAACGTTGCACATTAGCTCACTTAGGTCACTCCCCATTATTTATCTTAGCCTAATCTTGGCCACACACTCCCTCCTTTTTTATCTTGGCACTACGTACAGAGATTCTCTCTCTCAAGGCTAGAATAATCGGACGGACTGTTTAATCTTGGCCATGCACCCTACCTTATTTATCTTGGCGTAAATTTAAATCAAACACGTAGAATGATTTTAATAACGACGTGGATTTATTTTGGCTGTACGTACTCCCCCTTATTTATCTTGGTCTAATCTAGGTGTATTTTTGAGTCTAATAAGTACGTAGAGGCGACCCAAGACTACTGGGGGCTCTAGGTAAAATGTGTGAAGTAGAGCTTTTTATTTTTAAAAAAGTCAATAAGTTATTACTATTTGTGAAAAGTGATTTTTTGATTTAATAATCTATTTCGAATACTATATAAGATATAAAATAAAATTTACTTCTACCATAACTAACTAAAACGTCTTTAAAAAAAGAAATAATTAATAAAAAATATTATATGCCATATACTTAACATGTAAGTTGTGCACCCGGGGGATCATGAGACCTTGGATAAGTCTAAATTGCCCATATAATTGGGCTGGCTATGCTAATAAGTACACTAATTATAATACGTTAAGGCGTTGGGCCCAAAATTAATTAATTTTAATTAGTCTATTCATAATTGATTCATTTTGGGTGTCTATTCATAATTAATTCATTTTGGGCTTATGTTCATAATTAATACATTTTGGGCTGGATGTCTTAACTGATTATAATCACCATAGCCCATTCAAAATTAATATATTTACTTCAAAACATTGTTATAATTATTATAATTTGTACATAAAACAAGTATCGAAGTGCATTATATAGTAATAATTTCAATATGATTAGAATCTTAACGTATTTCAAGACTCATTTACTACAATTATACAGAAATATTGGTACACGTTTATTTTTTTTGTTGTAAAATCTATTACAATATATTATGTCTAGAAAATAAAATCATGGATTTGAGAGAAGATGAAAAATATTCATCATTCAGTCAAAGTAGTTGCGTCTTGCAGAGCTAGTCCTAACTATTTTGAGACACTAGGCAAAATCTTAAAATGTGCCCTCTTTTAAATAAATATATTAAATTTTTATATTAAAAAAGTAAATTACTTTTGTTTCAATGATAAGAGTTACATACCACCAAAAACACATTACAATTGCAAAGAACCCTTCAAAAACACTACAATTAAATATTTAATTCTCTCTTATTGTTTTGAAATTAATATGTGTGAAAGAACAAATATTAGTGCTCCTTTAATCCTCTCATATAGCATGAGAATATTGAAATTGAGTTTGGGAAGAAAGGATCAGAGAAGAATTATTAGAGTTTTGGAAACTTGAATCTTTTTTCTTAGAGTTTTGCATTATAAATTAATTTTTTTTTCTTTTTTAATATATATATAAATAAAATATTGGTACCCCTCTTAATTTGTGGGTCTTGGGCGATCGCCCTGCCAGCCCTATCCCAAGACTAGCCTTGCTTCTCGAGATTTGCTTTAAATAGACTACACGAGTTGTGCAAATTTGCATTAAATTCTTCATTCTATATATATATAGAAAGCAATATTAGACTGCCACATAGCTAATAAGTATACATATCAAAGTGTTTGATTTGAGATTTTGTAACTCTCCAGGATTACTTGCTCTTTTTGTTTTTCTACTTTCCAATGGAAGTCGTTAACATAGTCAATTTTCTTGAGAACAAGACCATTTTAGTCACCGGCGCCACTGGCTTTCTAGCAAAGGGTAATCTCTCTCTCTCTCTCTCTCTCTCTCTCTCTCCATATATGAATATATAGGGACTGGTTTTAGTCTCTCCCAAATTGAATATATGTACGGAGCAGTTAGATTATTTTAGTGACCAAATGCTGTCTCTATTTACAAACCGGACCAAGCTTACCAAATCCTGATCGTTTATATATATATACATATTTCTAAGAGATGTAAAAGAAAGATAATTTATATTATTGAATTGATTTATTAAATTATTACAGTGAAAGAGTCTTATATAGATATTATATAAGATATTTATATATGTTAAAATCCCTCCTCAAACTCAAGATGGTGAATGAGAAACCAACTTGAGTTTGAAAGTTAAGTCTTGGAACCGGTGATCTAACTCAATTAAGGATGTCCGAGAGGTCCAACTCTGGTGATTCAACACCAGGGGCGTAGCCATTAAGGGGCTACCCCGAACTGTAGCCCGGGTCTAATTTTTTTTTTTTAGTAAAAGGCTTAAATTTTATTTTTAAATATATATGTATATATATGTGTATAGCCCACCTCATTTTTTTTATTGTTATTACTCTACACCTATTAAAATTTTATCCATCCATTTACCACTCTCCATTTAAATAATATTAACTAAAATAAATGTCAAATACCCATTTTTTATTTTTTTCACTTTTCGGAATTCCCATTGTCTTTTTGTTTGTATTTATGGCGTATATGGCTAGATATAAGGGAGAATTATTATAATTTTTGTATATTTTTGAATATGTCATACCTACACTTTCAACGTATATAAAAAGTTGGTATCTTTTGTATGTATTTGAATATATTATATTTGCATTTTGGTCTGTTATATTTTAATGTTGTCATTGTTTAATTCTTAGCCCGAGTCATATATAATTCCTAACTACGCCCTTGTTCGACACGATTGAGATTCAGCTCTGGTTGTCTGACTTTATTGAAGTCCGGCATTTTATATTTTGTATATAATTAATATAATTAAATATCAATCTTCCCCGAATCCTTCCTTGAATCCCTAAATCCCTTGATCCTATATTCCTTATTTAGGCGGTTATGCAAACGTTATTTTATCATGCTACTAACCCAATATAAAAAGTTCTTTATAGTATTATTTATTCATCAAGATATATATATATATATGTACAAATTCTCTCTTTTTACATGGTATCAAAGGGTTAAGATCCTTCCGTCCTAAGATTTTAATTTTACTTCCGCGGTGCTGGCGAGCGATTTATTTAATCATCTGCTGGACCTCCAAACCATCACCCCTATCTCACTGCTACCTTCGTTGAGCCAACATTCTCTCCGCCGACCAATCTCCGCTGGCACTACTCCTTTTCCTGAATCATCTCTACTATTAATGTAATGACCCGGATTTTATAAAATACTTATTTACTCCAAATTAATACATGCATATATTGTAAATTGTTCTCTTATTTGTTTTGTGGTGCATTTATTTCGTGGCCAATTTATTTTAGTGTGTTAAAAATTATAATTTAAAATATATATGATTAGTTTTTAAACCTAAAGTTTTGATATGTTCTCATTTAAAAATTCATATATTTTATTATGTTGAGAATTTTTGTGTGAAACCAATTTTGTTTTAAACTAGATTTGATGAGCTTCAGTTTGAGCACAAATTTCACTACATTTAGACTTTTAATGAATTAGTTATGATTTTTGAAAGTTGACTTAACCATGCTGTGAGTTTGACCTGCGGGAATTAGAGAAAAAGAAAATTTATTTGAGGTCTTGAGTAATTATAATTAGATGGGCCACTGGGTTAATTTAATGGGTTAATTTATATGTATTCTTTTATTTGTTATAAGACTTATTTTAGTTGGTCTAATTGAGATGAGAAAACCCTAGTATGAATACAAGTAGGTTATTAGCACATATAGGGTTTGAGGGGAGAGGAGAAAACTACGTATCATAGTACGGCCGTTTGTAGAGAAGAAGAGACGCAAGAGAGAGCCCAAGTAAACACAGAATACTTTTGGTTCTTCCCCTTTCGATTATCTAGTGAGTGTTTCTCACCTCTATTCTGTGGATTTCGATACATGCATATATATATATATATAACCTATTCGTTCTGAGTCAATTTATATTGGCGGCTCTCTTAGATTTCTTTTGGTTGATCAATTTAAGTTTTACTATTTATGGTGAGTGATTCTCACCCTCTTCTTGTGATTTCTATTTGTATATATTGTTTTGGTTTCCTTTTGACCTAATTTTTGAGAAAGTAGTTTATTGTATTTTTACTCAATTGATTATAAGTTTCTTAACGACAAACCTCAATTATATGTCTTTATTAAAATCTCAGAAAAATACATAGACTAATATTATGAGTTACAAGTATTGTGGCTTTAGAATTGGAGTAATATGATTTTTAATTTGGGAGATATCAATTTTACAAAAACAGAGTGTTAAAATACTTAATGTTGATCAGATTGCTGTCACACATCTGTAGTTTTGAGTTCGGTTTGGGTACTAAAATTTTGTGTAAAATTCTGGAAATATTTGGCAAGTTAATATCGTGTGTTAGTAAAATCTGGGCTTTGGAATTGATCGAATATGATTTTTATGTTGAGAGTTATTGAAGTTACAAAAACAGTGCGCAGCAAAATCTGATGCTAGACAGATTGTATACCTGTTAGCAAAACATTCATAACTCCTAGAATATAAATGATTTTTAGTTGAATCCAAGTGAATATGAAACTAGACATGGTTGTCTATATTGTGTAATTTTTCTAGAATTTTTATATTGTTCGTTTATCCTTAGAATTTCTGTGAAATTGATGATTGTGCCGATTTAAGATTTTGTTTGTGCTCTTGCTTTATTTTTTTTGTGCAATGTAACTTATGTGTTAAAATAATTTGATTAATAGCCTTTAAAATTGGGATTATGAGGTTCTAAAAGGATTTGTGATATGATTGTATTTAGTTTGTGAAATTGTTTACTTGATTGACGTTTGGAATACTATGAACAATACATAATTGGTGGAATTATTTGTCTTAAGCTTTTAGACATGATATTTAGTAATGTGTGAGTATGATTTTGTTTTTGGGACAAATCTACATTCTTGTTGAGGTTGATAGTAAAGTTTCTTTATATATTAAGTATTAGAGTTGTATCGACTATGAGTTGGTTTTATTAAAATTGACTAGAGAAGTCATAGGAAAATTTCTTAATTACGCCACTGCTCCCTTGTTATGATTTTATATTGGTTTTGATTCAACACTTGGGTGGATTTCCCATGATTTCTGTGAAAAGGAAACTTTGGTGAAAGCCAATAAAATTTTATGATCTTGACTGTAAGCCAGATGGTGGCTTGTGATGTTTATTGTACTCGTTCTATTGTTGAATATACGAGTGGATTATGCGTGATTTTACTCCTAGAAGGGCGAGTGTTTCGGCGCGCAAACGTATAACTAGCCTTCCGAAGAAGGTCGGAACTTTAGACGATATGCCTGTGCGGGTTTCGGTTCGAAGTGGCCGCTAGTTATACGGGGAGACACAGGGCAAGAAGATCTGTGTAGGCCATGGGAGAGTATGGCGAGGTGGCATGTAATTAAGGTACACACGCTAACTTAAGTGTCTAGTGGTTTCAAGTCTAGTGTTTTCAGGATGACGTACTTTAAATTATGTAATGCTTCGCTTGCACAATAGACAATTTGTATCGTCATGTTAATTTGCATTTGCAATCTTGGACGCTGTTATGGAATATTGAATGGTAGAATTTAGCGATTTTTCGTGATATTTTATCGAAAACGACATTCTGCATATTTTTCGTTCTTTGAGTTTTCCGAGATTCTAAATGGTTTGAACACAAAATGGATATTTATGTTGCCGTGTTTTTCTTATTTATTTTCGAGTAATTTAAGTTTAACATTTCTAATGCAGGATGGTAGGCCGTACTAATATTCTTTGCAGGTCTCGGCCTACCGTATTATAATGGTATGTTATTAATAGTTTTGGTAAGTGTACGGGGTAAGAAACTACTTGCTACTACTTTGTCGAGAAGCTACTCTTTTTGTCTCGAAAAGTGTGTGGAACTATTCGTCTTGCCACGTAGTGAGATTTGAGTTACTTGTATTAGATATGTACATATGAATTATGTGTTTGCATCATGGACATATTGGGTGATACAGAATCAACTCATACCAGTATTTATAAACTGACCCAAGTTGTCTCCATGCATCTTGGGTACGTTCTCTTTATGAGCGTAGCCCAGTTTTGCAGGTATATATTAACGTGCTTCGTTGATCGTGCTAGGAGTTTTCCTTGAAGTTTATTTTCTTTTATTTTGTAAATTCTATATAGTTTGTTGGACCTTGGGAACAGCACCGGTTTAGATACTCTGGCCAACTATTTTAATAAAGTAATTCTATTTCGTTTTTATTATGTAATTGAACTTTTTAAATAAAGTTTGGATATTAAAGTTTTGTTTATTCCGCAAACATTTGTAAAGGATATTGATTTAAGATTAAATTTTAGTTTTTGAGAATAAGTTTTAAGTTAATTGTTGTTTTTTAATTTTCACCCCCGGTAGTTGGACGGCCGAGTACATGTGTATTAATTGGGTATTCGGGGTCCAAAAATCGAGGTGTGACAATTAATCACCAAACATACTAACCAACCATCACTACCACTCAACCCTACCGGAAAAATCAAAACCTACAATACTTGATTAATCATCACCACCATACTGTCCATTTTTACACATAAGCCTCTAACCAAAAACTCACTTCCCAATTAATCAATCAATCAACTATATTAGATATATATATTAGATATATATATATACATAAATATGTTATATTATGTATATAATTAAAATAATCAAATCTAAATCTTCCCCAAATCTCTTAATCCTATATTCCGTATTTACGCAATTCTACATTCGTTATTTTATCATGCTCCTAACCCTATATAAAAGGTTCTTTATTGTTTTATTTATTCATTAATATATATACAAATTCTCTCTTTCTATATATATATATATGTATACAATGCACAACTTCTATTTAAACGGACTGGTTCACTAGCGAACCAGCTTTGGTGAGGACAATTTGCCTTCTATTACTAATACATGTAATGATGAAACTGTAGGAACTTTAATCTTAAACCATATTTATGTTGGCTAATGATGAAACTGTATCGGCGCCGTTAAGCACCAGTACCAAAACCGGTACCAAATTTATGTTGGCTAATATATATTAACTATAACTAGAAACTGAATAGAGAACAAATCATAAAATTACAAGCATACAATTAATATGCATGTCATGACATATGAAGAAACAATATATATGCATGACACAATTATCCAAATTATCAATTGTGGGTATCATCACAAGATACCTAGCACAACATTGACATTTAGTACTTGTGTGGTTGAGATTTTAAAACATGTTTTTTAGATAAGTTTTTTGGAAGTGTGAAAATTAAATAAGTTGAAAAGTGAATTTAATTTTTGTTGGATTTTTTTCAACCAATTCAAAAAAACTCTTGAAAAAATTTCAAAAAATAGTCACAATGGATCTTATTTTATAGATCTTAACGAATAGGTTTCAAATATATTTTTTTTATCTAATTAGAATTTTTGAATTTAATGTTATTGTGTTTTAAAAATTTTATGAGAGAAAATAAAGTGAAGTGAATTTTGGAAAGTGTGAAGCAAAGTTGACTTTTTAGTAGAAATTTTAAAATCTCAACCAAACACCACCTTAGTGTTTGGACAGAAACATCAACTTGTAAATCGTCCTCTCTACGCCATAATCAAATACAAATTATAAATCCTGTCAAATAATATGCCTTTCCTTGAGCCGACTTATTATTTACATAGAAAATTTGATAGTAATCTCATATTTATTACCACATGTGTGCGTGTTATTCAGCCAAACAACAATCTTCCTCTGGGGCGATTGTTATTTGCATAAATAATAAATACACACCTTTTAATATTTCAAAACTAACAAATTTATGCGACATAGGTTACTTTGGAAAATTATCATTTCAATTTATTTATTTTATAATATCAGATGATTTGTGCTTTGCATCCTTATGATTTAAAAAAATTAAATTGTCTGTATTGATGAGATTTGTAAAGAACAAACATTATCTTTTCTACATTTACGCATACTGCAATTTTTTTAATTACTGATAGTCTGGAGGTTTGCGTATCGGTAGAAGGCTTTAAGGATTTATACCGGTACGAAAACCTTTCCAAAACTCTAATTCCTTAATTTTGATTTTAAAAAATCATTCATGATCCAAATCTTTAATAACAGTGATTATAAAAATTAAATTATTTAATCTTAACCTCTAAATTAAAAACTTTTAAAATATTCTAAATAAAAATAAAAATAACCTTAAGGAACTTTTGTTACCATGAGACTTGAAACTATTATATAAAATAAATATTTAATAGTAGACATGAATAGACCCATCAGATACTAGTTGTAAGAACTTTAATCTTAAATCACGTAAGCCTTAAAATTTCTAATCATATCTAATTCTTAAAAGATTAACCTTTAGGAAGTGTACCTCAATCCATGACTCCATAGAGCGCGAAAGCTTATTTAAGTTTGTGGCCTCCCAACGTTTGAATCCCAGAATGCTCAATGAGTTATCTCTCGAAGATAGGAAAAAGGAGTACAAAGAGTAATAATTCGATTTGGGAACCATAATCCTAGGAGTCTTTATATACTAGCTCAACTAGAATCCCGTCAAACCTAATATGACTAATATTAGGTCTTTATACATTATAAAGCCTACACTCGGCCATTAGATACATTAGATAGCCAATAATATAATTGATTAAATGTATAAGCCCGTTTATAAACTAAATTTTCAACAGAAATAATTCTCGGCTAAGGAGTGGTCCCTTAACGGGCCAGTCCGTTCTAGAGACTAACGTACATACTCATTTGTTTATTATATATACAATGATATCTTTGTTTTTTTGGTGTAGTACTTGTGGAAAAAATACTGAGAATTCAACCAAACGTGAAGAAGCTTTTACTTCTCTTAAGAAATACTGATACAAAATCAGCTCCGCAACGGTTGCATGACGAGGTACTCATATTCGACTTAACATGTGTAGGTTTAGAGTAAATTTCTTAATGTAAAATTTGGTAAATAGTCGATCTCTTGCATCAACGTAACAAAATATTTTCGTGTTCAATTCCCATTAGCTTTAAAAACATGTGGATTTAATGCAAACAGTACTTTCAACCTACGAATCAAGCTGAAATGCACTTCTAATTTTCAATTATTTCTATATTTTGCAATGAAGTTGGATTAATTGAATATTTGAATACATTCTTATCTTCAATATTGCACTAGGTCTTGGGGAAAGAGTTGTTCAAAGTCGTAAGGAAGAGTTGGGGTTAAACCATAAAATCCCATTTATTGGAGAAGGTAATTCCAATTTCGGGTGACATTTCTTTTGAGAATATGGGAATTACTGATTCTAAATTAAGAGAAGAAATGTCGGAAGAAATAGATATCATTGTTAATTCCGCAGCAACAACCAGTTTCGATGAGAGGTAATTTTTTATTGTTAAAAGTTTTTGTTTGAATCTGCATTAAATATATTTTATTTTGTAAAATTGAATTTTTATTTTTTTATTTTGTGCAACTAATTTAAATTATCTTGAGTTTTATGTAGATATGATGTGTCCATGGGTATCAACACCTTAGGAGCTATGCATGTTGTAAACTTTGCCAAGAGATGTCCTAAACTTCAATTGCTTCTCCATGTATCTACAGGTAACTACAATTTCTTTTTCTTTTTTTTTTGATACAAGTAAGCGATATACGGATACATCCGGGATTCGAATCACAGGGGGAGAAAAGGGATGAGGGTGCCGTGATTCAAACTTGAGACCCAACTCTTATAAATTATAATATCAGAGAAGAGGGATTACTAATACTAATTAACATTGGGCATTTATGTGGGTTGTTTTAGCCTATGTTTGTGGCAAAGGGGAAGGAGTGATACTAGAGAAGCCATTCAAGATGGGAGAATCACTCAATGGAGCCATGGGCTTAGATATTAATGCAGAGAAGAGGCTTGTGGAAGAAACATTAAATGATCTCAGAGCCTAAGAAGCTCCACAAGATGTTGTTACAACAACCATGAAGGTTTTGGGTATTCAAAGGTCTGATAATTAACATCTCATCCATCATCTATTTTCGTATAAAGTTATAGCACGGATTTCAACCATTTAGAGGCTCCGTCATAATTTTTATTTTTTATTTTGCCCCTACAATCTTTTTCTAGTCCATAAAAAAATACGCTTGCAACGAAGTTGAACATTCACCAATGAGTAATTTAAACTCATGTTTACGAGGCCATTAATCATTTTCATAATTTTTTTTTTCAAATTATATATGTGCGAGTTGCAAATGTATTGCGTGTGCAGGATAGCTTAATATTTTACAAAACCCCTAATGCCTCTTTTCCATATATGTACAACTTCATTTTAAGCTCTTTAGCTTTTAAATTTCATCTCTACATGCATTTGGAATTGCATTTTAGCAACGAAATTATGTCCCTAATGCTCCACACGTACTCTTGCGGAGCAGTCCACTTCAAAGGATTTCTATAGGGTAATTAGCAAAAATTATCCCTAAATTTTGACCCGAATCTCACGCTCGTCCCTAAATATATTTCAATTTTCGGTTGAAGCATTCTTAATGTTTCTAAATTTCCCTTACTCATCCAAAACTGGATGCCCGTTAAAAACATGGATGGAAAACGGGGGCATGATTGCCGAGAGCCACTCTTTTAAGAGGCATTTTTGGATGCTTCAACTAAAACTTTATGGATGCTTCAACCGAAATTAAAAACTTTAAGGATGCTTAAACCAAAATTAGAAACTTCAAAGATGGTTCGATCGAAATTGGAAATTTTAAGGATGTTTCAACCGAAAATTTAACTTTAGGGACGAGTGAGGAATTTGAGTCAAATTTTAATTAGGAGTCATTTTTGTTAATTATCCGATTTCTATTCATTTATTTCAGGTCTAGATCCAGCACCAGTTTCAACTATGTTTATGGTTGAGGCATATTCTATTTAATTTCCATTTTTAATCTTAATTACAAATTTTTTTTTTAATATATATATATATTTCTATAATGCAAACAACAAGACATAAATCCTAACTAGCTTGCTGTTGACATGATTAGAATTACATATATGCAAGTTACACACGCAACGTACCCTTAATTACTATAATAATGCACTAAGATATGAAACTTGAACCGTTTCTATTTTGTGCGTGGTTTATTAGGGCAAAGAAGTATGGATGGCCAAATACATATGTATTTACAAAGGCAATGGGAGAGATGGTATTGGGGCACTTGAAGGAAAGTCTTCCTATAGTTATTCTACGCCCAACTGTGATAACTAGCACTATTAAAGAACCTTTCCCCGGATGGATTGAAGGCTTTAGGTAATTACATTAGGTTATGGTTCTCTAAATTGGCGAAAATTATTTTATAAGTAAAATATATATGTAATCTGAACTGTCGATTTTAAATTGATGGTTCATATTAACTTCTATTTTAGTAGCGTCCTTGTCAGATGAAAATACTTCCTCTAGGGAGATTTCAAAAATTGAACCGTGTTCGATTTAAAATTGATGGTCATGATATTGCATACTTTACTCTTAAAGTTTTTCTTGTCACTTTACATTCTTCACCCTTTCCTTTCCAATTGCCCAGTGTACTTTGCGCACTAATTAAATTTTGCTGTAGTTATGTTTGGGCGACAAATTACTAACCTCCTTTGACATTTGGTATCAGATCTTATAAAAATTGGAACAAAGTCTAAAAAGCTTTCTCTATGGCAAATTAACCCTCCTAATTAAAATCAAAATTTGTTTTACAGAACTATAGATAGCGTCACCGTTTCTTATGGTAAAGGAAAACTAAAATGCTTCCTCGGAGATCTAGAGTCAATATTTGATACTGTAAGTGTCACATAAACCACTATATCACAAGCAAACTATATAGGCATAGAGAGTATATTTCTCAACGGAATAGTCCGTATGGACTGAAAGCTTTAGAGATTAGTTTTAGTCACTTAAACATTGAGGAGATGTTTTTAGTGACAAAAACCGTCGCTAAAAATACATTTCGTATAGACTGTTCCGTATAAGAACTTTTCTTTATATATATTCCTTTCCTTTATAAATATTAATTTGTATATATTCTAGTAGAAATATTTTATATCAACTTTTTTTTTTTTTATTAATATTATGGATGCAGATACCAGGTGATATGGTAGTGGCAATGGCAGCGCATTCAAATAAACCAAATTGTCACATCATTTATCATGTGGGGTCCTCTCTAAGGAATCCTTTGAAATATAAAAGTATTCTGAATATTTCATACAATTATTTCACCAAAAATCCATGGATTGACCAAAAAGGAAAGCCTATTAAGGTTGTTAAACTTACCATGTTGAGGACCATGGGTGGCTTTCGCATGTACATGGGCATTCGTTACATGCTAATGTTGAAGGTTTGTGTTTTAATTTCTTTAATTAATTTTTTAGTTCTCAGCTTTGCATTTCAAGATTTTTTAGCATTGAATAGCAAATAGTTTCCTCTTTTCCGCTACATGCAACACAAAATCTTATAAGCCTGGCCTGTTTGGTTGAGGTTTTTAGTTGAATTGTTGAGTTTTCCACTACATGCAACACAAAACTTTATAGGCCCCATTTGGTTGAGTTTTTAGTTGAATTGTTGGGAAGTGTGAAAATGGGTTGAAAAGTCAACCCTTTTTTTCTATTGGATTTTTTTCAATCAATTCAAAAAAATTCAAAAAAATTGTCAGAATATATTTTATTTTATAGATCTCGATTAGTAGGTTTCAAGTATTTTTTTTTATCTAATTCTAATTTTTGAATTTAATTTATGATATTTTAAAAGTTATATGAGAGAAACTAAAGTAAATTAAATTTTGGGAAGTGTGAAAGTAAAGTTGACTTTTTTGTAAAAATTTAGTTTTTTTAGTTCTCTCCCAAACAGGGGCTATATTTTTCAATTTTATCGAACTTTAATTAAAAGTATCATATCTTTTATTCCTAAATATTTTGTTTTTATTGAAAGAAAAAATTAGGATCCGGTCCCTACTCTCGAATATTTTTTGGATACTATTCTTCTTCTTTTTTCCAAAAGCATGCGGTCACTGCTTTTTCATACGATGCGGTCCCTCATGTTTGGTTTCTGTGATTTCTCAGTCACATATATTGTATCTGTCACCATTGAACCGAGATTTCTCCATTACAAATATTGTACAAAGCAACCAAGAAATCACATACACCCAAATACTGTATATGTATATTTGAGTCATCCCCATATCTAAAGGACTGCAAACTTAAAAAAAAAGTGTTAAGTGGAGCGCATTAAAAAAATTTCTTGTAACATCCCTAATGCTAAAAGACGCCTATCAAAATTTACATATTATTCTTCACGATAAAAAAGATTGTTGCATGTAAATTGGGTAAAAAAAATAATGAAATTATTATTTGTGATTTTTAAAAATTTAAGTTACATGTCCTATGCTTTACAAAATCCAAAAACTTACCTTGTATTTTTTATAATTTTACCAGACGGGTTGACCACCTTTAAATATTTTTAAATGACAAAAGAATCTTAATCGCCCTGGTTTTGATCAACCTAACCTATTATTCACACAAATTAACCACTAAAGAAATATTTCAAATGAAGAATTAATGGAGTCTATTTTTACAATTTATTTGCTAATTTTATGCAAATATTCTGTAATACATGCACAACAAATAATTGTATAAAAAGAGAGGTCACTCAAAAGTCTAGGGAGTTCGGTGGCACTTTACAAAGATAGGGTTCTTTCTGACTTTTGGTTAAAATATAAGTGGTCTAATTAATAAGTGTATTACTCTAAATTTGTTCTTGACTACTTGATTATTTTAAAAATTGTGTTCTGTCTTAAAGTATATGAAAATCAAAGTATGATTTGTAATGCGGGACAGGTGGAGTAATTAATTTGTTAAATTAATGAAAATGTTCTCATATATATCTATATATATATATATATATATATTTTCATTTGTGCAGGTATTGCGATTAGCGAATGTTATACTTCAACAAAATCGCATAAGGGGTTTGTACATGAACTCTAACAGAAATATCAAATTTGTGATGCGTATGAGAAAGTTATACAAACCCTACTTGTTCTTCAAAGGAATGTAAGTTTGTTTTCTAACTCTAATTAAAATTATCTTTAATAAAAAATAAAAATTGAAACCCAATCGTTCACAACAGATTTAGGAGATAGACTTATATTACTTTGTACATAAGAAAAATTCAATAGAGTGCTTATTTATAATGTAAATAATCATTAAATTGATATTGATAACATTTAACATATATGTATATATACGGAAAATTTCTCATACGGACCGGTCTGTACGGACCAGGACCTTAACATATCCCCAATGTATTTGCGACGGAAAACTATTGCTGAAGGTCCCGGTCCATAGAAACCGGTCCGCATAAAAAATGTACTGTGTATTTCTATAAAAATATTTAAATTTTAAGCATTAACAATAAATTTTCTTTTTCATTTAGCTTTGATGACACAAACACGGAGAATTTGAGAAAAGCAGCAAGAGAGAGCAAGATAGAGGAAGAAGTGTTTAATTTTGACCCAACGAGTTTTGATTGGGAAGACTACTTCATGAATATTCACTTTCCAGGTATTGTCAATTACTTGACCAAAAAGTAAATATTATATATATATATATGCAATAAGTCTCTAAGTCGACCTAAAGTTATCTCAATGACAGCCTTATACCATTGGGCCAAGATACTTAGTTAAACATATTATATATATATGCAATAAGTCTCCTGTGCATGTAGATGATTTGTACTAGGACCAAACTTTTAACAATCATTGTGTATTGGAAAATGTATTGGCATAAGGAGACGCTGAATCGACGGTCTGTGTTAAGATGGTCCATACCAGAAATGGATTCAATATATATATATATATATATTTTATTTATGATATATATATATCTTATTGTTTAATGTTCACGTGATTTTAAGTAGGCCTTGCTATGCAATATATTGTTTTGGGTTTTTCTATTATATTGTATTCAGCTTTGTACCGAAGCCTTGAGAAGCTTCGCTCTCTCTTAATTTTATGTTTTTGCTAGTAAACAATACTAAATTAAGATAGTCTAATTAAATATATTTGTTTTCGTGCTATTGACTAATTACGATCAAATTGGTGTATCAATTGTGCTATTGGCCAGCGTATTTAATATTTATTCTTGGATTTAGAATAATGTGGTGTTATTATCAAATTAATTATGATTATTACTAAAACTATATATAACTTTAAAAACATATTGTCTTGTATCTCTAATTATATCAAAATTGCAAACAAAAATTCTTATCTGCAAAAATCTAATTAAGCGTAGTAAAATGTGAAACAAGGGGTCAAACCAAATCTCGGGGTAAGGAATAGAATATTATATAGAAACCTTAAAATTGTCAAATTAAAACTAATTTTGATTTTGAAAAGTAATTTTCTTTTCTTTTAATTAAAATTAAAATTAAATAATAACTAATTATCAAGTACGCAAGAGATTAATCAAATACTGAGAGATATCAAGGGTTAAGAATCCACCACCAATTACTTTGGTTTAACTATTTACATTCTACAAGTATTTACCTAAGATAAAATAGAAAAGCTTATTTAATTAAACACTTAGGAGTCACCTATGATGTGTAGTGTGATCCCGGTATTCAAATAAAATAGTAATTTCAAGATATAACTTTAAAATCAATTTTTTATCTTTTAAATTTTATATAAAATCAATTTTTCTTCTATCATAAAAAAATAACATAGATTGAAGTAAGCTTCTAACGAATCGCAACTTAAAAAAAACACAAATGTTCAACACTCGCTATATTAACAATCAAAGATGCGAAAGCGAATTTAGTAATTAAAATTAACTCAAGAAAATTCTATGGTGTGTAATTGTTTCCTTAAATCCATAGTAACACTAAATTGGATCGCCTCTTTCGGAGGTCAATTAAAAGGATTTTTTTTTATTAAACTAAGCACATTGGTACAACATGTAGTAATATAAGTCAAATAAAAAATATGTGCTTCATCTCCCTCTTGAAAGGATATTATCCTTCTATCACAAATATTAAACACAAAAAAGATATTAAATTCAATTATACTATTCAGTTAAATGTTATTCGCAATAATATTCAAAGAAGAATTACAATAAAATAAATAAAACTCCCCTAAAATCTAGAAACCTCCAATAAATGATTTCTCTGGCGATGGTGTACGCGATTCCTTCTTTCAATCTCTTCACAAGTTTTTTTTCTCTCTTGTCTATATCTAAAATGGGGGCTAAAGGCTCTTTATATAAGTGAGAGGATTAAGGTTTAAAGGGAAAAATATGAAAAGCTTTAAGAATGGAATGGAGGTGCTTAGTTAGACACATTTGGTGATAAGTTGAATAGAGATGGCTAAAGGTTTAAGGGGATTTAATGAGTAATGGGCCATTGGGTAAAATTTTGGTTAGTGGGCTTAGGTGAATGCAAGGACGTAGGATGTGGATTGTGGATCAGGAGAGAATAAGCCCTCACATGTATGTGCAAGGATTGTATAGTTGAGAGAAGTGGGCTTGCATGCAAAAGAGGTGGGTCCATAATTATATAAAATTCTCATTTTTACACTTGTGCACAGGCAGTAGGTTTCGGGCGACTTTTTACCATTGAAATGCCATAATTTGAAAATTGCCAAAACACAAAAATTATATTCCTTTTGAGTTTTCTTTCCAACCATATATAGCATGTAAAATTGTGAGTTTCGAGTACTGAGATATGATCAAAATATCGAACTGGCAACAAAATTGTCAAAAGCTGAACTCTTATGCAATTTATTTTTAATGCACTTCTTCTTAGATTTGGACTTCCACACCACCTAGAATATGATTAATCTTTGCTTTTAAGCTCGCCTAACCGCTAGAACAATTGCCACTTTGCTACTTGACACATTTTTGCTGTATTGCTAGTTAAATTTTGCATAAATTTGCACTCTTCACTTTTCACTTATCATGCAAATAAAAGATGATTTAGCACATTTTAGCCAATAAACGGACTACCATGAAACTTTTGAGATATAAAATATGACATTTTGGGTATTTATCACATATGAGTCAACTTCTAAAACTTGTACTATACTTTGATAAATTCGTAATTGCTTTTGGCATTAAGGATATCCTATAGAAAATGCTCAAAAAGTCACCTCCAATTGAAAAAATCAAACAATATTACTATAGCTTAATTAGTTAATGGTTTCATTAATGGTTTACGCACGAACAAGTAATCAAATAATATAGCTTGCGCTTATTAATCCAACAAAATTTGATTGGATGGTTTAAGACTTACTGGATTCAGTTAAGTTGTTGACTATTATTCACAATTTTATTACTGATCGATGGAAATGTATTCTTAAATTTATGTACTGACTCATGGACATGCGATTATACACCACATAAATTAATTATACACAAAAGAGTTAATACACAATTTAAGCACCACATGAAACTTATATATATATATATATATATTTACTTAAACCGAAAGCTTATTTAAGTTAAATTCATTAAAATAAAACTCTAAACGAGCTGGATATGGTTCAAACAATTTTACATGAAATATAGGCGCACATCTATGGCATGATATAAGACGGATGTGAAAAATTATCAAGTCTAAATAGTATGGGTGGGCATAATCTAGAAGGGAAGAGGTAAGTGAAAATAATTGGTGTTTTGACAATATTGCCCCTCTCTGTGTGAGGCACATGGCATTTTTCACTAGCTTTTTAATGAATTATTACTAATTAGACTATATCCATAGTATATTAAAAATGTGTTGTGTCACCTTTTTTAGATGTCTATTTTGTTTATATGTTTTTTTTTTTTCAATATTGTTTATTGTTTGCAACCCTTAAGCAATCTATGTACACTTAAGGCTATATTTGGAAAAGTTCGAATAGGATAATGCACCATGTTAATTATTCTGACTTGATGGCTAAATAATCCCAAATTTGCGATTATTTAATTCTATATTTTATACCTATTTAGTATTTTAATTCGGTGCGCCAAACAAAACCTTATATTTATCAACTACTCTATTTTTTTACTTTTGTTAAACCTCTATCTAGAAATTGCATACATGATAATACAACAAGTATTGGTGACCATGGAAGCCATCTTGGGCCTCAAAATTTCGAACTTTTTGTGGGGGTTTCAATTTTTTGTGTCTATGTATTTATATGTGGTATTATGTAAAAGTTTAAAAATCCACTTATATTGTATAAAAGCTTAATCTTTATACGGAAAAATTAGGCAGTCATTTAGTTTGGTGACCAAAACATATAATAAAAGCCATGACTAGTGACATAATACTTGGGCAGTCACTTTCCTTTCATTGGCTCTTATGACAATTAAATTAATTAGGAAAATACCAAGAGCCATAAATTTAAAAAAAAAAAAAAAAAAATATTGGGACAAATTATTTAACTATATTTTAATTGTCTCATTAAGATGATTTTAATTTTACATTTGTACTATCAATGGGGCGTATTTTCAAAATTTTCTTCCAACCCTCGAAACATATGGACCAGTCCTAGTTCTGCCAGTTAGGGATGACAAAAATCTTCTCAAGTTTGGGTACTCGCAAGAACCCGACTTGGGGAGGGTCAGTATAGGGGGTGAATTTGTGGTTCGGGTTTAGGTTTAACATTTTTGAAATTCGTTGGGTTCTAGACCGGGAACGGGAATAGGGTACTCACCTGGAACTCGTCCTCAACACGATATTTTACAAATATTTATATATAAATAAAGTAGCATGATAGTATATCCTTTTCACCACTAAAATTCACACATTTATGTTTCAACAATATTATAAAAGTCAATTGTTGATTTTGATATTTTTTCAAAATTTTAAACAATTTACTTTAGAATTGGAAATTTAAAGAAGGAGGATTATTGATAAAAACATAATATTGTCATTCATATGCTCTTTCGCAGAGTCGTTTGATGCGTTTATTTCTTTAAAACTTCCCAGTTTGCCACTTTATCATGTGATTAATCTCGTTGCTTGTTTTGTATTTAAGATTGCTTGGAAATGCATGTTTAGTAATTATTTTGGTGCCTCTAGATCTCAAGAAATGTATTGGACAATAAAAGAATGATCAAACAAGCAAAATTGGACTTTTGAAGCAGAAACTCAACAAAGTCAAAAGTCCTAGATCGAACTAGCTTAACCTATGATCGATCTAGGTTTGGTAGTCAGGGACCAAGATCGATCATGGGGTCCCCTAGATCGATCTAGCCCTTAGTTTTCTGCTTTATGTCACTTTTCCCCTTTTTGGTTGCTTCTGAGAGATAGATTTGGCAATTTATTCTCAATCTCAAGGGAGATATTTTTTTTGTATAAATACATTTCATTACCCATTTGTTAAGGGCTCAATTACTCTTAGAAATAATAGCTTAGATAGAAAGAGAAGCTCGCATGTATTTATTTTCATTTTATGTTTTGTAAAATTTCCATTTTAAAGATAATGGAGTTTACTTCTATAATCTTTGTCTCTACATCTATTATGGAGTAAATTATTGCTAAGGCTAAGGATGAAGTTTTCAAGGTGATTATTATGTTAGTTTGATCTTATTTTTTTGTTAGTATTGTCAAATATCTGTAAATCCTTTCCTCTTCTTCTTCTCCATATAATCAATCATTTCACAGTCTTACAAGACATACCCATATGATGATTTGACTTTATATGCCAAATATATCTATTTTTTAAGCATAAATGGGGAGATAATACACTTGTGTATTTCTTGCAAGATTGTGTTCATCTCATCTATGAAAGATTTGCCTATATATATCAAGTATATATATTGAGTTCTTAACTTTCATAAAATCACCATAAATTTTGAATTGATTCCAATCCTTGACATTCTTAATGATATGATGAATACTTTATGAAAGAGATATGTCCTAGGACTATTCATAGATTATGATTTGTACTTGGATATTTTATGCTTATTGTTATTTATAAAGTTTATTTATTATACTTTATATTCTCTTGTAAATAATATATATTAATACTAGTTCATCAAGTACGTGACTTGATTGTGGGATGCTAGTAATGTTATAATAATATTATTTAGATGCCCCTAATCATATGTCAATAACCTAGGATCACATTGATATAATGATTAGAGTATGGGTCAGCTGATGATTATGTTCCACAAGTCATGGATATGGAAATATCAAGCTGAACATACTGATACTTGTTAGGGAACAAGGTATTGGACTGACCCGCTTTGGGGACACTGCGAGGAGTGTTACATAATGTCATCAGTGATGTTCCCCATTTGTGATATCGTATTATCCTTAGACCTGAGATCGCCATGGTTACCAACATAGGGATTAGCATGTCAGGCATTATCAAACGTTGCTCTTGATCGAGTAATTATAAAGATGATGACCGAGCATACTATGAACTATGTAGAGGTATGTGGTTGATCAAGATGGGATTTGTCACTCTCGTATATTGAGAGAGATATCGTTGGGCCCCTTGATAAGTGTAATTAATATTTGCATGGCCATGCACAAATGAGATGTCATTTGTTTTAGATTAATTATACTTAGAGATCAAGAAATAAAGATTGAACTATACAAGAATGACACTTGCCTAGTCTTGTGTTCAATCTAGATATCGATTGACAAAAGGAGTTAATATTTGGAATATCAATTTAAGGTTGTGTCGTTTTTGACCTTTATACCCTTTGGATAATAGTAATGTTTTACTAGAGACCGCTTACTATTCGTATAATAAAATTGGCTTTTATTTATACTGCCAAAGAGTGTAAAACCTACAGGGTCGCACACCAAAACGAGTTGGATCAAAACGAATTAAAACGGGCCAAGTTGGACTTGGGCCCGGTTCGTTTGTTGCTTAGGGTTCTCACTAGGGTTCTCTTATAAAAGGGAACCTTTATTCATCTTGGCCGTTAATGAAACTCAGAGAGGCCAGAGAGAGAACCCTATAAGGCGCTAGTACACCAAGCAAGGATCTCATCCCGTTCGTGTGTGCATACCGTAGAGGCGTCGTAATTTCTACGCTAAGGACGACAACAACAGAAGGATTCGATCCATCCGGTTCGTTTTAGTAACATCAAATCACACATAAGGTATGTCTTCTGTCGATTTTATTGAACAGCATAGATCCTAGGGTTTAAGATTAGTGCGTAAATTAGTGTATGCGATGCATGATTACTGCCCTAATTTCCTACACTTTACACACTTTATGTGATGTCTTAGACTCATCATTTCTTATTTAAAGTGTGACCAAGGAGGATCTTGAAGTTTACATCATAAACAATACCACACCACACCACTAATCAATGGCTCATTATATATTTATCAAACAAGTCTAACCCAATTGACTTTGTCTCAAACTAGACTTTCCAAGCTTAGACAAAGGAATTATTAATTAAGATTCTTGTGTTAACTTTTTAGTTGACCATTTTCTCAAACAAATCAATTGCTTAAAAAGAAACTAACCATGAATTCCCAAATGCTTAGTTAAATGTTCTATCTTTTATATAGTGAATTTTGTATCGATATCTTGTTTTAGCATTATATGAGAATGAGTTACTTTTGCTTCACACCCTTTGCTACAAGATAAGGATTAAAAATTCATGCCCGGTAGGATTTTGATTAAACCCTCTCTTGGTATGGCATTACATGTGAATGAGTTGCATTTGCTTCGCACCCTTCCTTTAGAGAAGTGTAATACGTTCTCCATTTTGGAATCGCATTTGGGAAAGATGTATGAGATCAATTTTACTTAACTTCGCTAGCAAATCGATTCTGATTGCCTTAGCCCATTCTCAAACTTTATTACATTCACTTTCACTTTCAATTCACATTTACTATTCTAAAATCAATCCACTTTACAAAGAAGAACAACACTAATCCGTGATTCACCCCACATCTTTTTGACTATCCTTGTGGTTCGACATTTGTACATACCAAGTTATATTAGAACTTGATGAACCTGCACTTGGGTTTTCGCAATGCGATATTTTCGCAGTGTCAATTATATTTTGAGATAATTTAACATTTATATATACAATTTGTTTCAGTTAATTCTCGTCTTAATTCATGCCTCACATATTTCGTGTATTTGATTTTTATGGTCATACAGTTATAAATTTCTTTAAAAAAATATATATGTTGTAAAAATATATTGTGTTTAATTCTAATTAGGTTTTTAAATTCAATTTATAATAACTTTAAATTTAATATATAATAATATCTTATGCTTATCAAGAAATGTTCAATTTTAAATTTAAGAGGATATGTTACTCTTGTTGAGTGGGGTGTGAGAACATGAAATTCGGATGTTACAAACTATTACCACGTTGGATATTAATTTATTTTTTTTCACTACTTTTGATCGCACAATTAGATAGGTGCAATCATGGTTGACATTTGATGTTATTATTTCTCAAATTCATTGTAAACAAATTTAATTAACACATATTATCTTATAATCACTTGTGAATTCCTTACACTTGTGTGGTTTTTTACAGTAATTCATGTTATATATTACATTAGATTGGACTTGGCTCCTCTCTATTAGCTTTCTGTCCAATTTCGTCTAAGAGAGTCTAGTTAGATTGGGCATATCGATAATGTTCTAACACATTGTAGGGGGATTATATAGGTATTTAACTTGTTATTGAGTATGTTGGTCATTTATAATATATTTTTTTATAACTAAAGGTTGTCAATATACTCATCAAATACATTAAATTTTAAACTTTGATATTCCACAACATTAGTAATTATTGATAGTTACATAGATGGGCATATGGATACTAACATTCACAAAAATCCTACCTATAGTGCAGTTGAATTAGTTAATTAGTGAATCACATTCGGAAAATAATTTTTGATAAACATGTTTGTATAATATTAGATTATAAATCTGTTCAGATATTTGGTAAACGGATACTTATAATGTAACACCCCGTACATTCATTCCGCCGTATTCACCTTCGTTCATATGTTCGTTTCACCTCGGATGGTGAAATCATGATTTATGGAGTTCCGTAATGTTCTAGCACTTTTTACAAGTCACATTAGCCTCCTTCCACTCATGTGAGTGTTCGTTTAGTGATTCGGGTGGTCCGAATCAATATCGGCTCTTAAATCGTAATTTTTGGTCTTACGCGATTTCTTCGTTTTTAGCAGACTTTGGAGTATCATAACTTTCTCATTTTTTATCCAATTTGGTTGTTGTTTATTTCTACTTATAGGTTTCATATCATTCTATAACTCTTGTGTTTTGACCAAAGTCCAATTCGCACTCCTCGTTGGTCAAAACATGGCCCAAAGTAGGCCCATCGCTAAATTATGTTCGTTCAATAGCTCTTCGGTAAAACGTTGTCTTCGGCGAATTTCTAGGAACAATATGTTCATAATTTGAGGAAACTTTATTCTAGGAAGTTGTAGATCTTTGAAATACCTTTTCGTGGACATAAATATCACCTCAATTGAAATTCCGAACGAAAAGTTATGGCCAAAATACGAACAGTGCTCCAGAGCCCCAAAGTTAAAGCACGGACCGGTATTAGACTTTTGGCATACCGGTCCGGCAGCGGGAAAACTCGGTTTTGAGTGTTTTTAAGCATCATTTACACCCCCTTTCACCCCAACTTCTACCCAAACATCCTCATCCACCTAAGGGGAGTCTAGAGAGCTCTAGAGAGAGAAGGAGAGGTGATTCGACACATCTATCACTCCTCACCCAAGATTACTATTCATCATCTTTTTCCTCTTTCATCTTCCATTGGAGCTCAAGCTTGGGCTAGAGCTTCGCGATACGGCTTCTTCACATCATCAACTCTCGGATTCGGCTTGTTTAAGGTGGGAACACTAGTACTAAAACTTGTTTTCAAATGTTTGATTAACGTATTAGAGATTTAAACTTCAAATTAGGGAATTTTCATCTAGACCTTAGGTTATTGCATTTCATGGGGTTTGGGTGAGATTAGGTTTTGATTAATGATGGATATTGATAGCTTATCACTCCTATAACATGATTGATCATCTAGTTCCACGATTTAGCATGTGTACCTAGAGATTCATGTGAAACCCACTTCTTAGATATCCATATAACCTAAGAATTAGGGGTTTTGGGATTTTGTGTATAAAATGGATGATTATGGGTTATTAGTGATAGAGATAGACATATATACCATTAGATGCGAACATAGGGCATTATTTATGGTATGTCTAGTGAGAACCCATTACGGCGGAGTAATACACTATAACATACGGGTCTAATGTCTTGTTGGAGCGTGCTAAGTACTAGTAACGAGAGTTCAACCCTGATACTATTTAAGAACACATATAACTCAGTTATTAGGGTGTGGATCGCCTCGGTCATGAACATAAACATCTAGGTGAGTTGTATTAATATGCCGGTTGGACTAGAGGCATATTAATTGATACTTGTGTTAATGATATAGCTAGAGAATCGTCATGAAACACATACGGCCTTAATTTGATACAATAGAACATAATGAGATATACAACGCTAATAATGAACTAGTTGGCCTTATGATGATAATAACCACATGACAATAAATATACGGTGTATACACATGATGAAGACGCTTGTAGAAATGATTAACGGTGATGTTAATGATGATAAATGAATAGTGGGTTGTTATATTATATATATATATATGTTGATTAGCCATATGTGTGATGTATGATTGATGATGAGGATGATGATATTCATTGTGGGAAATGAATAAATGTGATGTTTGTTACTACGATCACACATATGGGCGGGATGTGATTGATCAAGCTTCTGGTAGCTCTCGGTGACTCGAAAATGAGCCACCTAATTGTCGCCCCTACATTACACCAGTCGGTAGATTGGGCAACGTATGTAATATATTACGTCGCCCTATATTTACTTAGACTACGTCGCCTGAATTATTCTTAGACGACGTACGTTTTCCATTCATCGCCTAGAATAACTTATGCGACCTAGGTATCTTATTGGTCGTCTAAGAGTAATTTAGGTGACGTGAAAAATAACCTACGTCGCCTAAAATCAATTGAGCACGAGCATTATATATAAGTGGTGGTCCACCAGGAATGACCTTATGTTTTGGCGATGATAAACGCTTAATATTGTCATTTATACGCTCATTTTCGGAGTTGTTTGACGCGTTTATTTCTCTAAAACTACTCGGTTTGCCAACTTATTTCGCGATTAGTCTCGTAGCACTTTTGTATTTAACAATGCTTGAAAAGGCACATTTTGTGTTTATTTTGGTGTCTTTAGATTTCAAGAGCTATTGTATTTAATACAATAGTGGAATTTTCCATGGACAAAAGGAATTCAAGAATGTGGAAGTCTCCATGTGATTAAAGAGCATCCAAGAAAGTGGAAGTCTCCATGTCCATGTGATTAATCAAAGAAAGTGAAATCCTCCATGTGACCAAAGAGCATCCAAGAAAGTGGAAGTCTCCATCTCCATGTGATTAAAGAAAGAAAGTGGAAATCTCCATGTGATGGTGTCTTTAAATTTCAAGAAATATTGTATTTAGTACAATGGTGGAATTTTCCATGGGACAAAAAGAATCAAAGAAAGTGGAAGTCTCCATGTCCATGTGATTAAAGGAAGAAAAGTGGAATTCTCCATGTGATTAAAGAGCATCCAAGATGGTGGATTTATCCACCAAAAAATAAAATAAGCATTGTTTATTTTTTAGCATCCAACACAACTCTCCTATTTATAGTCTTCATTGTTGCTTTGGAGAGGAGTACACTTTGATTACTTCTCATTTCTCAATTTATAGAGAGCTTGTAATAGTTTTATTTTCTAGAGAGAGAAATGGAGTTCACTTTTATAATTCTTGTCTCTACATTTATTATGGAGTAAATTTCTCTGCTAAGGCTAAAAAATGAAGTTTGCAATGCATTAATTATGTAAGTTCAATTCTCATTCCATTGTTAGTATTGTTAAATACTTTTTGAATCCTTCATCTTCTCCATTTTTTCAACCATTCATAAGCTAGTAAGATAATTTTCATATGATGATTTGACTTTGTATGTCTTGTATACATAGATCTCAAGCATTAATGAGAAAATGATACACTTGTGTATTTCTTACTAGCCTATGTTCATTCTTTCTTTGAATGAGATACTTTTCATTGCCAAGCATGATTAGTCTTTGAATATTCATAGAAACACCATAAATTTGAGATTTTAATCTTTTAATACTTTAATGATATGTTGAGTGCTTTCTACACTTTATGTGATTTTAAGACTCATCATCTTCTTAGTTAAAGTATTGCCAAAGAGGATCTTTTAAATTTATGTCATAAACAACTTCATTAATCATTTTAAGGATTCAATTTGTATTTATCAAATAAGTCTATATAGGACGGTTTGACCTCCACCTAGACCTCCCAATCTTAGACAAATGAAATGTTATGATTTATCGAGCTAAACTCCTTGTAGTTGGCCATTTTCATAATCAAGTCATTTGCCTAGGGGAAACTAACAATGAGTTCTTAAATGCCTAGTTTAAATTTATGCCTTTTCTTTTTGTGTATTTTAAGTTTGAATCTTGGTTGATATTATATGGGAATGGGTTGCACTTGCTTCACACCCTTTGTCACAAGATAAAAATGAGAGATACACTTGTGTTGATATTTGCTTACACCCTTTCTTTATATGGCATTTATATGGGAATGGGTTGCTATTGCTTCACACCCTTTTGCTTAGAAATGGGTAAAATATTCAACACTTAGGAATTGCATTGAGAACTTTGAATGAGGTTGATTTTACTTAACTTTGCAAAACAAATGAATTCTATAATGCCTTAGCCTTTTCTCATCTATTGTTATATCATTTTAATTTTTATTGCAAGACTTTAAAAATCAACCATTAAAATCAACCAATTAAATTCTCTTAACAAAACCTTGGACTCGTAATCACCACATCGTCTTTCCGACTATCCTTGTGGTTCGACACTTGGACTTACCAAGTATTATAACTTGACAACCTGCACTTGGGTACCTTAGCACGGAAGTATTTTTGGCGCGTCAGGCGACATAAGTAATGTACTTACGTTGCCTAGGAGCTTTTCAACATCAAATAGCCGCAACTCCTCCATTTTCGGGATCTGAAGGTTTTGGTGTGATTTTTGGGCGATTTTGGGGATTTGAAGCTGTAAATCAACAACATTCCCCTCGTTAAAGGTTTTTTTGATCTTTAGATAGTTTAACTCCTATTAATATTAATTTTTCAGTAATTTGTGTGTTTATATATATGTTGAGATTTGTGTAGAAAATGTATATTTGTTGTTGAATATATGATTTTGTTGTTAGTTGTTGCCCCTATTTGATCTGTTGGTTAGTATTTTTGATAGTGGATACAAATATTTTAGTATAAATTTGTAGATTTCTAGATTTGAGAATATATATTAATTGTTTAAAATACATTGAGATTTGTGTAGAAAATGTATATTTTTTGTTGAATATATGGTCTTGTTGTTAGTTGTTGCTCCTATTTGATCTCTTGGTTCGTATTATTGATAGTGGATGCTAATATTTTAGTATAGATTTGTAGATTTCTATATTTGAAAATATATGTTTATTGTTGAAAATATATATTTATTGTTTAAAGTATATATGTTATATGACAGTGAAAATGGATAAATCTTTGATGAAATGCTCAAGAGGTTCAACGCAATTCATTGTAAGGGTAATGAATTTATGCACGTTTGTACGAGAGAATGGAAACAGTGCGATGTGATTGTATTCGTGTCCTTGCAAATGGTGTTACAACATAGGCACAAGGCTTAGCTTGGATGACATATACGCCCACTTGACAAGTAACGGTATAATGCCGTTGTATACCTTATGGTACTTACACGGTGAAGTGCAAGAAAAACAATAGTACACGGTTTCTTCGAGTAACAGTGTCGATTATTGTAGTAACCCAACTGTGGCGTTCGTGCAAGATGTTTTTCCATTCTATGAATCGTACGATCCCCCTGGTGTTGACACTGTATTGCAGGAGGATCCAGTTGTCAAAGAAAATATGATGTTATATCAACGTCTATTAGACGAAGCAATGATTTCACTATACGAGGGTTGTAAAGTGATTGCCTTGTGCTCTATGCTTAGAGCATTGCAGTTGAAGCAGGGTTGCGAAAATGAATTATCTGTTACCCAAAGGAAACAAATACTCGGACTCATATGTAGCTGCAAAGAAGACCTTGAAGAAGATTGGCATGGGTTATGAGGTGATCCACGCTTGTTACTACGATTGCTTCTTGTTTTACAAAGAGGGTGCACATCTAGATCAATGTCCTGTTTGCGGTGAGTCGAGTTGGGAAGAAGATGATACAAGCGGTGGTAAAAGGATTGCCCGAAAGACTGTTCAATACTTTCCTTTGGCATCGAGATTGCAGTGTCTATACATGTCTGAACGCACTGCAAAGGAAATGCGGTGGCACGGGGAAAGAATAGCAAAAGATCCTGAATTTCTGAGAACCTAGTGGATGGGGAAGCATGGAAGGATTTCGACAGGTGAAGTATATGTTTACAGTTTGTATTTGTGTATATATATACAATAATTAATAATTGTTTATATATTATAGTATTGAATTTTGTCTTGTCATTTTCAGGTTACATCCGCAATTTGCGTTGGACTTCAGAAATGTGCGTCTCGCTCTAGCGTCCGATGGGTTCAGTCCCTATGGGACTACGGCCGTTCCGTACAGCGCTTGGCCTGTTATTATGATGCCTTATAATTTGCCTCCATCGTTGTGTATGAAGAAGGAGTTTAACATGCTAGTGATGCTTGTATTCAGCCCCAAGTTTCCGAAAATGTGTCTTAATGTGTTTATGAGACCAATGATCGAGGAGCTTAAAATGTTGTGGGAGACGGGGGTGCCGACTTAGGATCGATATGATGAAAAGGCATTCAACATGAGGGCAGACGTGATGTGGACCATAAGCGACTTCCCAGGATTAGGGATGTTGGGAGGCATTCAGACGAAAGGGTACAAGGCATGTCCCATATGTTTGGACGATATTGATGCAGTGCACAATAATGGAAGAATGTCGTACCAAAGCGCGCGTAGATGGCTACTCTTAGATCACCACTATCGGACGCAGCCAGCAGTGTTTAATGGTAAGCAAGAGTTTAGAACTGCCCCACCAATTATGCCTGCAAGACAGGTTTATAAAGCGACCATTAAGCATTCATACCCTCTTAAATCGACGCATCCGCATAACGATTTCAAACGGCTATGCCTCTTAATACATGATGTTGTACTGAGTTTGTAATTTCGATTAAGTTTCAATGAGTTTGCATCCACATTTTCAGGCACCTAAAAAGACACTTTGTTGGACTCACGTCAGTATATTTTGGGAGCTACCTTATTGGACTACATCTAGTGTGAGACATGCATTAGATGTCATGCACTGCGACAACGTCTTCGGCATTGTTTTAAGTCTTGATGGAAAGACTAAGGATGATGCGAAATCTCGTGCAACTCTACAGAAGATAGGCATACGCAGCAAGCTCTGGGCGAAGAAAGGGCTGTCAGGCAAAGTGTTGCTGCCTCAGGCTGATTACAAAGTTCGGCCTAGGGATCAGAGAGCTGTATTTGATTATATTGCTGCTTGTAGGTCAGAAAACACCCTAGAGGGGGGGGGGTGAAAAGGGTTTTTAAAACTTAATCGGATTTTTAAAATAGATTTAAAAATATTTAATGTCTATATCAATCAAGCAATCAAGAGACAAAGTTAATTCCAATCATAATCAATAAATATCACAATATAAGAGATCAAGAGATAGAAAGATTAAACCGATAGAAGTCGAAGACTTTTTGTACACACGGTTCGGTGACGCACCGAAAATACTTCCGTGCTTAGGTACCCAAGTGCAGGTTGTCAAGTTATAATACTTGGTAAGTCCAAGTGTCGAACCACAAGGGTAGTCGGAAAGACGATATGGTGATTACGAGTCCAAGGTTTTGTTAAGAGAATTTAATTGGTTGATTTTAATGATTGATTTTAAAGTCTTGCAATAAAAATTAAAATGATGTAACAAAAGATGAGAAAAAGCTAAGGCATTATAGAATTCATTTGTTTTGCAAAGTTAAGTAAAATCAACCTTAATCAAAGTTCTTCAATGCAATTCCTAAGTGTTGAATATTTTACCCATTTCTAAGCAAAAGGGTGTGAAGCAAAGCAACCCATTCCCATATAAATGCCATATAAAGAAAGGGTGTAAGCAAATATCAATACAAGTGTATCTCTCATTTTTATCTTGTGACAAAGGGTGTGAAGCAAGTGCAACCCATTCCCATATAATATCAACCAAGATTTAAACTTAAAATACACAAAAAAAAAGGCATAAATTTAAACTAGGCATTTAAGAACTCATTGTTAGTTTCCCCTAGGCAAATGACTTGATTATGAAAATGGCCAACTACAAGGAGTTTAGCTCGATAAATCATAACATTTCATTTGTCTAAGATTGGGAGGTCTAGGTGGAGGTCAAACCGTCCTATATAGACTTATTTGATAAATACAAATTGAATCCTTAAAATGATTAATGAAGTTGTTTATGACATAAATTTAAAAGATCGTCTTTGGCAACACTTTAACTAAGAAGATGATGAGTCTTAAAATCACATAAAGTGTAGAAAGCACTCAACATATCATTAAAGTATTAAAAGATTAAAATCTCAAATTTATGGTGTTTCCATAAATATTCAAAAACTAATCATGCTTGGCAATGAAAAGTATCTCATTCAAAGAAAGAATGGACATAGGCTAGTAAGAAATACACAAGTGTATCATCTCTCCATTAATACTTGAGATCTATGTATACAAGGCATACAAAGTCAAATCATCATATGAAAATTATCTTACTAGCTTATGAATGGTTGAAAAAATGGAGAAGATGAAGGATTCAAAAAGTATTTAACAATACTAACAATGGAATGAGAATTGAACTTATATAATTAATGCATTGCAAATTTCATCATTTAGCCTGAGCAAAGAAATTTACTCCATAATAAATGTAGAGAGAAGAATTGTAAAAGTGAACTCCATTTCTCTTTCTAGAAAATAAAACTATTACAAGCTCTCTATAAATTGAGAAATGAGAAGTAAAAAATGTACCCTCTCCAAAGCAACAATGAAGACTATAAATAGGAGAGTTGTGTTGGATGCTAAAAAATAAACAATGCTTATTTTATTTTTGGTGGATAAATCCACCATCTTGGATGCTCTTTAATCACATGGAGAATTCCACTTTTCTTCCTTTAATCACATGGACATGGAGACTTCCACTTTCTTTGATTCTTTTTGTCCCATGGAAAATTCCACCATTGTACTAAATACAATATTTCTTGAAATCTAAAGACACCATCACATGGAGATTTCCACTTTCTTTCTTTAATCACATGGAGATGGAGACTTCCACTTTCTTGGATGCTCTTTGGTCACATGGAGAATTTCACTTTCTTGGATGCTCTTTGGTCTTTGATTAATCACATGGACATGGAGAATTTCACTTTCTTGGATGCTCTTTAATCACATGGAGACTTCCACATTCTTGGATTCCTTTTGTCCATGAAAAATTCCACTATTGTATTAAATACAATAGTTCTTGAAATCTAAAGACACCAAAATAAACACAAAATGTGCCTTTCCAAGCATTGTTAAATACAAAAGTGCTACGAGACTAATCGCGAAATAAGTTGTCAAACCGAGTAGTTTTAGAGAAATAAACGCGTGAAACAACTCCGAAAATGAGCGTATGAATGACAATATTAAGCGTTTATCAACTCCCCCCGACTTATCTCTTGCTAGTCTCTTAGCAAGCAAAACAAAAATAGTTATGTATAATATCCGAAAATGCATTTAGCATATGCATTAAGCCATTTTAAAAACTTCCAAGTTCCCTTAGAAGACGAGATTTGTCTATTGAAGGTTTACAGTGATGATACCTACAAACATCAAAAGTTTGATCATGGTGAATGACGAGAATGATGATTTCAAAAGTTCAATTTGCAAAGCTTATGACATTACTATCACTATTTCTAGACTTATGGGTTTTGAATGACTATCTAAATTGCTTATCTCCTTTAGAAACTTAACCCATGCTTCCCTTTAATCACATGCTAAGCCTTATATTAGCATAATTCTCATTTAAACACAAAGAGAATTGATCATTAGAGCTGGAAGAGGAATTTCCTTCAAAAACAAAAGTTTAAAATTTTTGTCCATTTCTAAGCACTTTCCTTATATTTTCTTGGAATTTTCGCTAAATTAGTTCAAGGCGGTTTTCATCTCTATAGGGGGCAGCAGACTCACTATATAAAATTTGACATTTTATGCTTATTTATTAAGCTTGAAGGAAGCTATTCACCCTTTCCCATATGGTAACCTTTACCTATCCATAATATTAGACAAAGAGACTTATGATTTAGTCAAGTGAAGCTTTAAGTCAATATTAGGATTAAAAGTCATCCAAGTTTTTCAAAGTGCCATGCATTTGTCCTCTCTATTGGAGGATCTTTTCGAAAAAACTTTCATCATTTTTGGACAAGAATTCCCTCTTCACAAAATAAAAATTACTCTAAGTGTTACGAAAGAATTTCTCTACTTGAAGCATTTACACATTTTAAGGAACGTTTTTAGGGTCATGAATCTAATTGAAGTAAAGCAAGGTAGATTATCACTTAAAATTCCATCTAGATCAAGGAATTCATGCCAATAGCTAATGAACCAATCATCATCATCATTTTTTATTTTTTATTTTATTCATCATTTTTCAAACTTTCAATTTAATTTTTATTTTTTTTTGAAGCTCTAAACAAATGAAAAATTCAGAAATTGAAAAGCCATTAAAGTTTAAGTACATTACCCCCCAACTTGAAGAACACATTGTCCTCAATGTGAAGAGAACGAGAAATCGACAGTCTTCCATTTGGCTTTTCGATTTTCATGAGGCAAAAGAGAGCTATTTTCAAAGCAAAATTACTATATGTACACACTAACAAAAAAAAGGGGTTAGAATTAGATAAAACATAACATGCATGCATCACAACCACATTTCAATCCTCATATCATGTTTATCAAACCAAACCCAAAATAGAAGGAAAGAAAATAAAGCAAATTTTTTTTTAATTAAAATTTCTTTTTTTTCTTTTTTTTCCTTTTTATTTTTTTTTTGAAAAAATTATATACAAACAACACCTATGTTTGTTAGGTATAGGTCGGATCTTCAAGAGTGGTGGACTCCTCTTGAGGTGGGAATTCCAAAAATGGCTTAAGGCGTTGTCCGTTCACTTTGAACACAAAACCGGTTTTTGGATACTCAACATTCACGGCCCCAAAAGGGAATACATGTCGAACAATGTATGGGCCGGTCCAACGTGATTTCAGTTTTCCCGGGAAAAGATGCAAATGCGTGTCATAAACTAGAACTTTGTGCCCAAGTTTAAATTATTTTCTTAAAATAGATTTATCATGAAAAAATTTTGCACGTTCTTTGCTTATCTTAGCATTTTGGTATGCATCCCTCCTTAATTCCTCCAACTCCTCAAGTTGTAACTTTCGGTTGCTTCCGACATTTTCAATATCAAAATTCATCATTTTAATTGCCCAAAATGATCTATGTTCCAACTCAACGGGAAGATGGCAAGGCTTGCCATATACTATCCGATAGGGAGAGATTCCTAAAATTGTTTTAAAAGCCGTACGGTAAGCCCAAAGTGCATCGTTAAGACGCAATGACCAATCCTTGCGATTTGGATTTACCGTCTTTTCAAGAATTTGCTTTATCTCCCTATTGGAAAGTTCGGCTTGGCCATTGGTTTGCGGATGATAAGCGAGTGATACTTTGTGATTTACCCCATATTTTTGCATTAAAGATTCAAAAGGTTTATTGCAAAAATGAGTACCACCATCGCTTATAATCGCTTTGGGAGTGCCAAACCTTGCAAGAATATTTTCTTTTAAAAATCGGATCACCACTTTGTGATCATTTTTCTTGCAAGCTTGGGCCTCTACCCACTTGGAAACATAATCAACCTCTACTAAAATATAAAGGTTACCGAAAGAGGATGGGAATCGTCCCATGAAATCGATTCCCCAACAATCGAACACTTCAATCACCAAGATTGGATTAAGCGGCATCATGCTTTTTCTTGTAATCCCTCCTAACATTTGGCATCTCGGGCAAGATTTGCAATGTTGGTAGGCATCTTTGAACACCGTTGGCCAATAAAGGCCACTTTGCAAGATTTTGGCGGCCGTCTTTTTGGCCGAGAAATGTCCACCACAAGCTTCATTATGGCAAAAGCTTAGAACTCTTTCGAACTCGTCATTGGGAATACATCGTCGAATGATTTGATCCACCCCATACTTGAACAAGTACGGGTCATCCCAATAGAAACGGTTGACCTCGGACAAGAATTTCCTTCGGTCTTGGGCATTCCAATGGCTTGGCATCTTTCCGGTGACAAGATAGTTCACGATATCGGCATACCATGGTGAGAAAGAGATTGTGAATAATTGTTCATCCAGAAAAGAGTCTTTAATAGCACTCTCTTCAATGTGGTCGGTGAATGAAAGGCGAGATAAATGATCCGCCACCACATTTTCGACACCCTTCTTATCCTTTATGAAAAAAATTGAATTCTTGTAGGAGAAGAATCCATCTTAGAAGCCTTGGCTTTGCATCTTTCTTTGTGAAAAGATACTTGAGGGCCGCATGATCGGTGAAAATGACAATAGGTGACCCAATGAGGTAGGACCGAAATTTGTCGAGGGCAAAGACAATAGCCAAGAGTTCTTTCTCGGTAGTTGTGTAGTTCATTTGAGCCTCGTTGAGAGTTCGGCTCGCATAGTAAATGACTCCAGGCTTCTTGTCTTTTCTTTGACCGAGGACTGCCCTTACCGCGTAATCGCTTGCATCGCACATGAGTTCGAATGGCAAACTCCAATCGGGGGTTTGCATGATGGGTGCGGTAGTGAGCATGTGCTTGAGTTTTACAAAGGCTTCTTCACATTCCTTGGTACATTCAAATGGGGCATCTTTCAAGAGCAACTTGCACATGGGTTTAGCAATGGTGCTAAAATTTTGAATGAACCTTCGGTAGAATCCGGCATGCCCCAAGAATGAGCGAACATCCTTGATTGACTTGGGGGTGGGGAGCTTTGAGATAAGCTCGATTTTCGCCTTGTCTACTTCAATGCCTTTCCCCGATACAACATGGCCCAATACAATGCCCTTTGTCACCATGAAGTGGCATTTCTCCCAATTGAGGATGAGTTGCTTCTCGATACACCTTGCTAACACATGTTCAACATTGAGCAAACAATTATCGAACGACTTACCGTAAACGGTAAAATTATCCATAAAAACCTCTAGAGTTTTCTCTACCATATCGCTAAAAATGCTCAACATACATCTTTGAAAAGTGGCCGGTGCATTGCACAAACCAAAAGGCATTTTTCGATAAGCAAAAGTACCAAACGGACATGTGAAGGTTGTTTTTTCTTGGTCCTCAAGATCAATTTCGATTTGGTTATACCCAGAAAATCCGTCTAAAAAAGAATAGAACTCATGACTCGCCACTCTTTCAAGTGTTTGATCTAAAAATGGAAGAGGAAAATGGTCCTTTCTAGTGACTTCATTTAACTTACGGTAGTCTATGCACATTCGCCACCCGGTGGTGACTCTTTGGGGTATCAACTCATTATTTTCATTCTTTACTACCGTAAGCCCAGATTGTTTAGGTACAACTTGGGTCGGACTCACCCATTTGCTATCCGAAATTGGATAGATGATCTTGGCATCAAGCAATTTCAACACCTCGGTTCTTACTACTTCTTGCATGTGAGGATTTAACCGGCGTTGAAATTGTCTTGATGGCTTTGCACCTTCCTCCAAGTGAATTTTGTGAGTGCAAATCAGTGGACTAATTCCTTGGAGGTCGGCCAATTTCCACCCAAAAGCTTTTCGATACTTACTTAGCATACTTACCAGCCGTTCTTCTTGATCATTTGAGAGTTCGGAAGAAATTACCACGGGGTAAGTTTCAAAAGCACCTAGGAAAGCGTACTTTAAATTGCTAGGAAGATGCTTGAGCTCCATCTTTCCTTCAAGATTTGGTTGTTCCACTTGTGCATTTTCTTCATTCTTCAAGAGTTCTTCCTTGTTCCTATCATCCAAAGAAAACACATGTACACATTTCTCGGGATCATTGGGAGTGGTTAGCAAATCTTCCAATGATTCCGATTCATAAGTGAAAGAAAAATGGTCTTGTACTAGTGACTCTATCATGTTTACATGTTCAATTTCATCATCAAAATCATCTTGTTTGTTACTTATTGAAAACACGTTGAGCTCAAGAGTCATATTTCCAAAGGCCAATTTTACAATCCCATTCTTACAATTGATGATAGCATTTGATGTTGCAAGAAAGGGTCTTCCCAAAATTACGGAAATCTCATTTTCGGGATTGGATACCGGTTGCATGTCAAGAACTATGAAATCCACAGGAAAATAGAATTTATCAATTTGAATTAGCACATCCTCTACAATTCCCCTTGGAATCTTGACCAATCGATCCGCCAATTGGATCGTGACTTTCGTGGGTTTCAACTCTCCTAAACCCAATTGTTGGTAGACCGAAAATGGAAAAACATTAACACTCGCCCCTAGATCAAGCAATGCATTTTTTATTCTAAAGTTGCCAATCAAACAAGAAATGGTGGGGCAACCGGGATCTTTGAATTTTGGGATTCGGGTGCCTTGCATTATTGAACTCACTTGTTCTGCCATAAATGCCTTCTTTTTAACATTCAATCGCCTCTTAGTGGTGCACAAATCTTTTAAAAATTTTGCATAAGAAGGAATTTGTTTCACCGCATCAAGCAATGGAATGTTAATTTTCACTTGTTTGAACACATCAAGAACTTCGGCATTTCGGGTCTCCTTGAAAGGTTGAGATAACCTCTCCGGAAAAGGAATTTTGACACTATTCTTGATTTTCTCTAAATCCTCTTTTCCAACTTTCTCTTCTTCCCTCATCCTCTCTTCTAAGGTGATCTCCTCAACTTGACTTGATTCGGCTATGTCCACCGGCTTTTTGGCCTTAGGAACTATAGTTTTGTCAATCTCTTTCCCACTCCTAAGGATGGTGATAGATTTCAATTCTTCAACATTTCCACTCGATTCACCCTCATTCATTGCCAAAGCTTGGCCTCGGGGATTAACTAAGGGTTGGGATGGAAATTTCCCTTTTTCTTGGGTGGACAACGCGGTTGTGAGTTTGGACATTTGGGTTTTTAAATCACTAACCTCTCTATTGGTCTTGTCTATAAATTGCCGCAAAAGAGACTCCAAATTTGAATTTGGGTTTGGGTTAGTTTGACCAAAAGAGTTGTTTTGGGGTGGAGGTGGTCTTGGTTGGTAGGAGTTCGAGTTTACATTCGAATTTTGATGAGCATTTTGATTTCCCCCCAACTAAAATTAGGATGGTTCCTCCACCCTTCATTGTACCTTTGAGAAAATGGGTCATTGTTTGGCCTAGAGTATGAGATCATAGCATTGATTTGTGAGGGACTTTGAATGACCTCTTTGAAGGCCGGAATTGTGTGACACTCCTCCGTAGAATGTCCCACCTTCTCACAAATGACACAAACGGTGCTAGTACCTACACTACTTTCCCTCATTTTACAAGACTCTATGGCTTCAACTTTCTTTGACAATTGAAGAAATTTTATCTCAATGTCAGCACCTTTGGACAATTGGTACAAACCCCCTCTCTCGAAAACTTTACCCTTAACCTCGTCCGTTTAGGTGTTCCAATTTTGGGCACCTTCGGCTATTTCATCAAAGTACAACAAAGCTTCCTCCGAACTTTTGCTCAAAAAATTTCCATTACACATCGTTTCCACAAATGTGCGCATGGTGGGAGTGAGTGATTCGTAAAAATAGCTAACAATACTCCATGTCTCATGTCCATGATGAGGGCAAGAATTCAAAAGCTCTTTACATCTTTCCCAACATTTGTAAAACTTTTCATTTTCTTTAGGAGAAAAATTTGAAATTTGCCTTCTCAAAGCATTGGTTCGATGAACGGGGAAGAATTTCTTTAAAATTTCGGTTTGCAATTCTTGCCATGTTCGAATGGAATTGGGACGTAGAGAATTTAGCCATATTTTTCCTTTATCTTTTAAAGAAAATGAAAAACGTTTTAACCTCATTACTTCCTCATTTGTGTTAGCTTCTCTAAAAGTAGAGCAAACTTTCTCAAAATCTTTTAAATGCAAGTAAGGGTTTTCGGAATCCATACCATGAAATGAAGGTATATGTTGCAACATGCCCGGTTTGAGAGTAAATGTCCCGGCTTGACCCGCGGGAATGACAATGCAAGAGTTTGAAGTGCCTCGAGGAGGTTGAAGGTAATCTCGCATGGTGCGGACCGGTTCAAGATGATTATTGTTCTCTCCGGTATTTGACTCATTATCCTCGTTATCCATTTCCAAAGGAGTAGGTGAAGGAGTAGGATGCCTTGGTAGTGGTTGGCCTCTTCGTGGACTTATGCGAAGATCAATGTACAAATTTCCGGGCATAAGCCCGGAAGGGTGATCTCGAATAAAATTTTCCACCTAAAAAAAATAAATAATAATAGTAGGAAAAATAATTTACAAAGGGAGAGAATACTTACAAAGTGAATTTTTTGTACAAAACCCGCAATCCGTCTTTCACCGTATCCCCGGCAACGGCGCCAAAAACTTGACGCGCCGGAAATACTTCCGTGCTAAGGTACCCAAGTGCAGGTTGTCAAGTTATAATACTTGGTAAATCCAAGTGTCGAACTACAAGGATAGTCGGAAAGACGATATGATGATTACGAGTCCAAGGTTTTGTTAAGAGAATTTAATTGGTTGATTTTAATGATTGATTTTAAAGTCTTGCAATAAAAATTAAAATGACATAACAAAAGACGAGAAAAGGCTAAGGTATTATAGAATTCATTTGCTTTGCAAAGTTAAGTAAAATTAACCTCATTCAAAGTTCTCAATGCAATTCCTAAGTGTTGAATATTTTACCCATTTCTAAGCAAAAGGGTGTGAAGCAAAGCAACCCATTCCCATATAAATGCCATATAAAGAAAGGGTGTAAGCAAATATCAATACAAGTGTATCTCTCATTTTTATCTTGTGACAAAGGGTGTGAAGCAAGTGCAACCCATTCCCATATAATATCAACCAAGATTCAAACTTAAAATACACAAAAAGAAAAGGCATAAATTTAAACTAGGCATTTAAGAACTCATTGTTAGTTTCCCCTAGGCAAATGACTTGATTATGAAAATGGCCAACTACATAGAGTTTAGCTCGATAAATCATAACATTTCATTTGTCTAAGATTGGGAGGTCTAGGTGGAGGTCAAACCGTCCTATATAGACTTATTTGATAAATACAAATTGAATCCTTAAAATGATTAATGAAGTGGTTTATGACATAAATTTAAAAGATCCTCTTTGGCAACACTTTAACTAAGAAGATGATGAGTCTTAAAATCACATAAAGTGTAGAAAGCAGTCAACATATCATCAAAGTATTAAAAGATTAAAATCTCAAATTTATGGTGTTTCCATGAATATTCAAAAACTAATCATGCTTGGCAATGAAAAGTATCTCATTCAAAGAAAGAATGGACATAGGCTAGTAAGAAATACACAAGTGTATCATCTCTCCATTAATACTTGAGATCTATGTATACAAGGCATACAAAGTCAAATCATCATATGAAAATTATCTTACTAGCTTATGAATGGTTGAAAAAATGGAGAAGATGAAGGATTCAAAAAGTATTTAACAATACTAACAATGGAATGAGAATTGAACTTACATAATTAATGCATTGCAAATTTCATCTTTTAGCCTTAGCAAAGAAATTTACTCCATAATAAATGTAGAGACAAGAATTATAAAAGTGAACTCCATTTCTCTCTCTAGAAAATAAAACTATTACAAGCTCTCTATAAATTGAGAAATAAGAAGTAAAAAATGTACCCTCTCCAAAGCAACAATGAAGACTATAAATAGGAGAGTTGTGTTGGATGCTAAAAAATAAACAATGCTTATTTTATTTTTGGTGGATAAATCCACCATCTTGGATGCTCTTTAATCACATGGAGAATTCCACTTTTCTTCCTTTAATCACATGGACATGGAGACTTCCACTTTCTTTGATTCTTTTTGTCCCATGGAAAATTCCACCATTGTACTAAATACAATATTTCTTGAAATCTAAAGACACCATCACATGGAGATTTCCACTTTCTTTCTTTAATCACATGGAGATGGAGACTTCCACTTTCTTGGATGCTCTTTGGTCACATGGAGAATTTCACTTTCTTGGATGCTCTTTGGTCTTTGATTAATCACATGGACATGGAGACTTCCACTTTCTTGGATGCTCTTTAATCACATGGAGACTTCCACATTCTTGGATTCCTTTTGTCCATGGAAAATTCCACTATTGTATTAAATACAATAGTTCTTGAAATCTAAAGACACCAAAATAAACACAAAATGTGCCTTTCCAAGCATTGTTAAATACAAAAGTGCTACGAGACTAATCGCGAAATAAGTTGTCAAACTGAGTAGTTTTAGAGAAATAAACGCGTCAAACAACTCTGAAAATGAGCGTATGAATGACAATATTAAGCGTTTATCATTCGGCTTGTTAGCCCCTACTTCCGCGCTCGGTTAGTACCCCGAGAATTTCCACTATAACCGATCTTCTTTCGGGTGAAGATCAAACCTCTACAAGTGTATTCTTCTCACACACTCTTACAAATATTGAATCACTCTCAATACTCACACAAGAATTCACTCTTGCTATTCTATGAGATACACCTCTCACAAATATAATTTGAATAAATTTTGGTGGCTAACACCAATGTACAATAGCTCTTAAGTGTATGAGAAATTACAAATGAAGCTCACACTAAGAGATATCAAATTTGATCAACAATTTTTAACTCAAAATAAAGATGATTGATCAAAAGCAATGTTCTTGAATCTTTAAATATTGAATGTAAATGAAGATAATAGTGTACGAATGATTCAAGAGTGTTTAAATATGTCTTAGATGGTGTATGTATAGTCTAGGACAACATATGGGCGTTTGGAAGGAGTTGGTGGAAGTTTGGTACCAAAAATGGTAAAAAATCATAAATCCAACGGCTAGTTTCTGGACCATCAGTCGACTGAGCAAGGCTTATTAGTCGACTGAGTGGCCATCAGTCGACTGAGCAAAACCCATCAGTCGACTGATGGTCTCCACTGGTCTGTTGCCAGAATGACCAAAAATTCCATTTTTCACACTTTTGCAAATTAGCTCAAAAATCAATTTTGAAGCTTGGGGATAGTTAAATATGAGTTTCTAAGACTTCTATAATGTAAAAAGCTCAGAAATGAGGTCGTTAGAATTTAAAACGAATTTATTTCAAAAACGGTTTTTCTCCAAACGAAGGTTTTTGAATGGATTCTGATTCAAACTTTGATTTGATCAATCTAATTATGTTAAAACATAGTATGACCTATTATGATGATCAAATATGAAACTTTACATAGGAAACAAAAGCACTCACTCAAATATAAAATAACGAGTCTTCGAGGGCTTTGTTTGTATCTTCATTTCTTTTCTTCCTTGGGTCATTGTTCTTCATAGAAATGCCATTGGAGGTGTATTGATCAAGTAGTTGTGTCAGGTGTAAGACATTGATAGTGCAATACTTTGTAGGTGAATAATCTTGATTCCGACTTTTTGGTTAAGTCCACGTATGATCAATTTATTGTGGCTATAACTCAAAACATCAACTTAGTTAAATTACACATGATTAACTTTATTGTTATTATCAAAACAAGATTAGTGACTTTCAAGTCAACAATCTCTCCCTTTTTGATGATGACAATAAATTAATGTGTGTTTGCGATTAAGATCATTAGTTGAGTTTTTTAACGGGAAAACTCCCCCTCAAACTATGCATAAAAAAAATATAGCAAGCGTGCATAAGAGATTATAAACCATTGTAAGATTACAATAAAAACTTCAAACTTTAACTAAGTTCAAATAAAATACTAGAGTTAAGATCATATGAAAACCAATAATAAAAACATAATACTTAGAAGTTGATAGAAAAGCATAAAGTTAATCAAGTGTGTACCAAACACTCTAACACACATACTTCTCCCCCTTTGTTATCAACAAAAAGGAGAGAACCCAACGCTTACTCTTGCGGGTCTTGAGGGTCTTGTGGCCATTGCTCCCAACCTTGATCAACGTGATAAGGATACCAAACCGGAAAGACATGCTTCAGATGGTAGCGAAGAAAGGCTTCTTCATGAGTTCTTTGTCGATCCTCAATGCGATTGAAGCGGTTGGTCATGTTGGTCGATAGAGCTTGAACTTGACCCGATAGACCTTGAATGGCATGAAGCAAGGAGGCATTTGATGATTGGCTATGGCCTTGTGATGTAGTGGCTTGTTGAGGGATCTCAGAACCTCCTTCTTCTTCTTCTGCACCCATTTCTTCGGACGGGGATGAATCATCGCCCTCATCGCCGCTTTCATCATCTCTATCTCGAGGATCATTTGGAGTCCATTGACCATATACCAAACTATATTTCATCAAATGAATCACTTTGGCGCTATATATCTCCTCACTTATGGGTATGATAACATCGACCTCATCTTCGAGACGGATATTGTAGAATTTGAATAATTGAGTGAGTGCCATTCCATAGACCAAACCTTGCCTCTTACGACTAGTGATCTCAAGGAGATGATGAAACATTAGGCTAGCAAAATACAATTTGTGTCCCATTACAATAGCCCATACCAAGAATAGCTCCAAAGCATTGAGCGAAGCACGGCTACCACGCCTTGGAATGATCGAATATCCAAGAATTGAATGTATGAGTCGGGCATCGAGTTTGAGCATTGAGGCCTTAATCTCATCTTCCGTATTACGAAATCTACGCTTGAGTAGAATTCCCTTACCAACATTCTTCTCAAAACCAAGAAGGCTCCCAAAGTTAAACGGCACTTCCGTTACATTGTCAATGGGGAACCCAAAGATTTCGGCTAGTTCGGTTTTGTTGAAGCTAATTCGTTGACCATTTAATAGTGTAACAAGGCGGGCCTTGTTAGGACGGCCATTATCAAGAACCGGATGGTGCAAGTTTGCATAAAATAGACGGATAAGCCGTGGATACACATTTTCACGAATACTTAAGAAATCTATAATTCCTTGATTTTGAAACAAGCCAGCAACATTCAACCCATTTGAAGCGAACAATTGGAAATTAAATTGTTTACCTTCAACGATTGTTCAGGTTGAGTAGTCGTTATTGAAATTTTCTTGTGCCTCATCGGAGATGAATAAAGGCAGTAATGGAACTTGCGGTGGGTTTGCCGATGATGTGCCCATTTGTGGTACACTCTTGCGAGGGCGTCGAGAGCGAGGTGCTTGAGACATGGCTAGAGAGATTGGGTGAGAGATATAGGTTTAGAAAAGTTAGGGTTTGAGAGAGAATGAAATGGGTTTGAGAGATTTTGGGTGAAATAAGTGAGATTTGTGGTTGATTTGGTGTAGGATGATGAAGATTGATGGTTTAAATGGTGTTTTAGTGAAGAATTTAGAAGATATATGATGTTTCTCAAGGTTTGGGAGGGTTTTGGTATAAGGTTTCTCGAAATGGAGAAGAGAAGAATGAAGAGAAAATAGGGGAAAGAAAAGGTTAAAAGTAACTGCTCTTAGCCACTGCTCAGTCAACTGATGAGTGTCTTTCAGTCGACTAATCAACACTCAGTCGACTGATCACTTGTCCTTAGTCGACTGATGATGTATTTTGCCAGATTGTCCTTGGTTTGAACTTTTTAAGCCATATCAACCTATAACATGCAAATAGACAACTTTTGTGCTACAAGAATAATATTAGGAAGTTCAATAAAATATAAAATAAGCACTATCTATTAAAAATACTTATTGCGAGATATAGAAGAATCAAATAAATACATAATTTTGTATGCTTTATAAACAAGCATAAATGATCAATATTCATGAGTATTATGGTCAACTAGATATCACAAGCTCTAGTCATACCAATTTCACGTTGAATAGTACTAAAGCGATCATCAGTGTTGACCTTAAAGTCAATTAATCTTATTTTGATAATTACAATAAGTTAATATAGTGTTATTTAACTCGGTTGTTCCAATGATGATAGCCATTAGCCGATATCTTTTCCAACCAAGTGTGACGTCAAACCGATATAGTCAAACTCCCACACAAAGCTCCACAAATGCTTTCACTCACAAGAAATGAACTCAAATGATCTCCATGTGCTTCACAAAGGATCAAAACCAAGAAAGGATCAAGAACATCAAACAAGTAAAGATACGCACAAGAAAATCAAGCATCACGAAGACTCGAATTATCATTAAATGGAGTGAGTGCTTAGATTTTATGTAAAGATACTTTATTGATCAAATTTCTATAGCTCAAACATATTCATGCATCTTTTAAAGATTGATTCAAACTAGCTTGAAATTGAATTTATTTGAAAAACATCATTTTACAAAAACCGAGTTTCAAAATAGATTCATATTAATTTTAAATGATCATATTTTAAGCTATAATAAAAATGGGTATCTTAGAAACACATATTTGAGGTTCAAAAATCATTAGAATTTTATTTGGAACTAAATTATTAAATTGAAAAAATATTTTTATTTTTCGTTTAAAATTCGCTCAATTTTTGCCCAGTTTTAATCGAACGGTAAAATGGAGGCCTTCCCGAACTCCGATCATTTTGAAATTTTTACAGTAGTTAGACAACATCTCCTGGAAATTTTGAATAAAATTTGAGCATGATCCAACGGTCAAATTGGGAGAAATTAACAAAAAAAGTTTGAATTTTTGTGTCAAAACAAGCTGTTGGAAAGTTTGAAAATGTATACCTTGGAGCCAAAACCTCTCTTAATCATCCCCAACGGCCATATGATTTTGTAAGCTATAAATATGATGTCTTAGACATGTAATAATATACTTGAATCATTCTACAAACTTATTTTACATATATACAAAGTTATTCAAGTATTATTGATCATATTCTTCATTTTTGAGCTATATATTTTTGATCAATTTTGATATTTCTTAGTGTGAGCTTCATTTGTATTTTGTTATACACAAGAGAGATATTGTACATTGGTGTTAGTCACCAAAAACTTGTTCAAATCATTTTTGTGAGAGGTGTATCTCATAGAATAGCAAGAGGGATTTCTTGTGAGAGTATTGAGGGTGTTTCAATACTTGTAAGAGTGTGTGAGAAGAATACACTTGTAGAGGTTTGATCTTCACCCGGAAGGAGATCGGTTATAGTGGAAATTCTCGGGGAACTAACCGAGCGCGGAGTAGGGGGAACAAGCCGAACCGTGTGGACAAAAAATCTTCGACTTCAAATTGGTTCAATCTTTCTTACTCAATCTCTTTATTATTGATTGTTTAAATTGTTTGAGATTACTTATTTATTTGCTCTTATACTTGATTGTTTATTTGCTTACATTCCTTGATAAATTTGTTTAGTAAATTATTTTACTTAAACATTTTCGAAAAGATTTTTAATTCCGCATTAAGTTTTTAAAACCCTATTCACCCCCCCTCTAGGGTATTTTCCGACCTACAATTGGTATCAGAGGTTGTACTCTTGTTTGATTTAACAATCTTAGAGTTTACGATCATGTCTATATATCAAGGAACCGGTCTTTCCGAAGGTCTCTCCACCCATAGACCACCTCTATTTGATGGTAAAAATTATAGCTATTGGAAAAATAGAATGAGTATATTTTTACAATCTAGTGATTTTGAACAATGGAGAGTTGTAGTTGAAGGACCCTATGAAATTACCAAAAAGGATGATAGTGGAAAAATTGTTCCTAAGAAAATGTCCGAGTATGATGAAAATGATATTAAGAAAATTCAATATAATGCTAAAGCCTTAAATGCTTTAAATTGTGCATTAAGTATGGATGAATATAACAAAATTTCTAGTTGCAAAACGGCTAAAGAAATTTGGGATAAACTTGAGGTTACCTACGAAGGAACCACTCAAGTTAAAGACGATAACATAAATATGCTTGTTCATGATTATGAATTATTTAAAATGGAGCCTAATGAATCTCTTGCTTCCATGTATAGTAGATTTTCTATTATTACTAATGATTTAGATCTTCTTGGAAAGGTTTATTCTAATGAAGATAAAATAAGAAAAATTCTTAGGATTCTTCCAAAGAAATGGCGACCGAAAGTGACGGCGATTCAAGAAGCAAAGAATCTCAAAACACTTAGCATGGACGAGCTTTTGGGTTCACTTAAAACCCATGAGAAGGAATTGGCGAGAGAAGAAGAAAGTGATTCAAAAGCCAAAAAGTCACTAGCTCTCAAAGCAACTCAACTAGAAGATGATGAGGAGTTGATGGTAGGAGATGAGGATATGGCTCTCCTTTCTAGAAAATTCATAAAATTTCTAGCTAAGAAGAAGAAGTTTCAAGGAAAAGGAAATAACTTTGATTCTTCATCAAGAAGGAACAATGATCGATCTATTCAACCAAGAGTTGAAAATGAGGAAGAAAAGAAATGCTTCCATTGCCATGAACCGGGACATTTCAAAACAAATTGTCCGGTTAGAAGGAAAGAAAGAAGAGATAAAAGAGACAAAGCATTCAAACAAGTGAGACATGCACTTAAAGGCACTTGGAGTGATTCCGAAGAAGGTGAATCCAATGGCGATTCTAGCGACGAAAAAACGGCAAATCTTTGCCTTATGGCAAGAGACGATGAGGTACACTCTTCTTATGACTCATCTAGTGATGATAATGCATCTATTAATAATGATATACATGATGAGAATGACTATGAAGAATTATATGATATGTTTGATGAATTGCATAAAAGGTTTAAAAATTTGTCTAAAATGTATGCTAGCCTCAAAAAGGAAAATTTGATTATTTCTAGCAAGTGTGAAAACTTTGAGAAAGAAAATGCATTGTTGAAAAATGAAAACAAAACTTTGAAGAAAGGAAAGGAGAAAGAAACTCCAAACACACTTGTATTAGAAAATGTCAAATTGAAAGATCAAGTGGATGACTTAACTAATAGTCTAGCCAAGTTCACCAAAGGAAAGGATAACTTGGATAAATTATTAGGAATGCAAAGGTGTGTTTTCGATAAAGCCGGTTTGGGCTATAACCAAATTGACAACCAAAAGGACTACAAAAACTTTTTTAAAACATACACACCTCATGATTCCACTCATCTTTGCTCATATTGTGGAAGAAATACTCATTATGTGGATCATTGTTTTTATCGAAATGAAAGTTTTCCTAAAAGGAAGCTTGCTTGGGTTCCAAAAGGAACCATTATGTTTGCTAACCCAAAGGCACCCAACACATTTTGGGTACCAAAGGAGAAGTTACTTAAAGTTATGGTGTAGGTGTGCTTGAAAGCCAAAGGTAGCAAAACCAAGTGGTTCTTGGATAGTGGTTGCTCAAAGCACATGACGGGAGACAAGAACAACTTCTTAAGTCTTATTCCCAAGAAAGGAGGAAATGTGACTTTCGGGGACAACGCCAAGGGCAAAATCATTGGTATAGGTAAGGTTGGTAATAAATCTTCTTATATTGATAATGTTTTACTTGTTGACGGTTTAAAACATAACTTGCTAAGTATTAGTCAATTGTGTGATAAAGGTTATGAAGTTATTTTTAAATCCGAATGTTGCATTGTTAAAAATATTAGTGATAATTCTATCTTGTTTGTTGCTTATAGATCAAATAACGTATATACTCTTGAACTTGATGATTTATCTCAACAAGATGTTAAATGTTTATCTGTGTTAAATGATGCTTCTTGGTTATGGCATAGAAGATTAGGTCATGCTAATATGGATTTAATTAATAAATTATCTAAAAAGGAATTAGTTAAAGGATTGCCTAAAACTAAATTTGCTAAAGATAGAATTTGTGATGCATGTCAACTTGGTAAACAACACAAGTCTTCTTTTAAATCTAAGAAAGATATTACTACTACTAGACCACTTGATATGTTACATTTAGATTTATTTGGACCTAATTCGGTTGCTAGTTTAGGTGGTAAATTATATGCCTTTGTGATTGTTGATGATTTTTCTAGATTTACTTGGGTATTCTTTCTTGCACATAAAAGTGAAACACCTCATGTATTTGCTAAATTTTGTAGAAAAGTTCAAAATGAAAAAGGTGTTTCTATTATACATGTTAGAAGTGATAGAGGTAGAGAATTTGATAATATTGATATTGAAAATTTTTGTGATGAGCATGGTATTGATCATAACTTTTCGGCACCTAGAACTCCTCAACAAAATGGTGTGGTTGAAAGGAAAAATAGATCTCTTCAAGAGATGTCTAGAACCATGTTGCATGAACATTCTTTACCGGAATATTTCTGGGCGGAAGCCGTTAACACCGCATGCTATGTAACTAATCGCGTTATTATTCGTAAAAAGTTAGATAAGACACCTTATGAATTATGGAATGACAAGAAACCAAATATTGCATATTTTAAAGTTTTTGGTTGCAAATGTTTTATTTTGAATGATCGTGATCACTTGGGAAAATTTGATGCTAAATCCGATGAAGGAATTTTTCTTGGGTATGCCACTAATAGTAAAGCATATAGAGTTTATAACAAGAAAAGTTTAGTAGTACAAGAATCTATGCATGTTGTATTTGATGAGACAAATCCTTTCTCACCCATAGTACGTTCCGATGACGATGTTGAAATTATCCAAAAGATTTCGGATATTCAAATTTATGATACATCTAAGGAAGAAACCTCGAGTGCTCAAGCTCCTCCTAAGGAGTTAGAAAATACAACCGAGCAAAACTCGAATGATTTGCCTAGGAGTTGGAAATTTGTGTCCAACCACCCTATTGATCAAATTCTTGGAGATCCATCTAGTAAGGTCATGACTAGATCATCCTTAAGAAATGTTTGCAATAATGTGGCATTTGTTTCTCAATATGAGCCTAAAAATATAAATGAAGCCGAACAAGATGAATCTTGGATGATGGCTATGCAAGAAGAGCTCAATCAATTTGAGAGAAATAAAGTGTGGACACTTGTTCCCAAACCAAATGATCATACTATTATAGGCACTAAATGGGTATTTCGAAATAAAAAGGATGAAAATGGTGTTATTGTTAGAAATAAAGCTAGACTTGTTGCCCAAGGATACAATCAAGAGGAGGGCATTGATTATGAAGAAACATATGCACCTGTTGCACGTCTAGAAGCTATTCGCATGCTACTTGCTTATTCATGTTTTAAGAATTTTAAATTATATCAAATGGATGTGAAAAGTGCTTTCTTGAATGGTTTTATTGAAGAGGAAGTTTATGTGAAACAACCTCCCGGTTTTGAAAATCATGTTTATCCGGATTATGTATTTAAATTGTCTAAAGCTTTATATGGTTTAAAACAAGCACCTAGGGCATGGTATGATAGATTAAGTTCATTTTTGCTTAACAATGGGTTTGTTAGAGGCAAAATTGATACTACCTTATTTATCAAAAATCATAACAATGACATGCTACTTGTACAAATCTATGTTGATGATATTATATTTGGTTCTACTAATGACAATCTTTGCAAAGAATTTTCTTCTTGTATGCAAAAGGAATTTGAAATGAGCATGATGGGAGAAATGAACTACTTCCTTGGATTACAAGTGAAACAATGCAAAGAAGGCATCTTCATTAATCAAGAGAAGTATGTGAAGGAGCTTTTAAAGAAATTTGACATGGAAGGAGCCAAATCCATGAGCACTCCTATGAGTTCAACATTGAAACTTGACAAAGACGAGAAAGGTAAAAGTGTGGACATCAAGAAATATCGAGGTATGATCGGTAGCTTATTGTATTTGACGGCCTCTAGGCCGGATATTATGTTTAGTGTATGTCTTTGTGCACGATTCCAAGCGAATCCTAAAGAATCACATTTACTTGCCGTAAAACGAATTTTTCGTTATCTTTCCGGTACTAGTTCATTGGGTTTATGGTACCCAAGAGAGAACTCATTTGACTTAATAAGTTATTCCGATGCGGATTTTGCAGGTTGCAAAATCGATAGAAAAAGCACTAGTGGCACATGTCATTTTTTAGGACACGCACTAGTATCTTGGTCAAGTAAGAAACAAAATTCGGTGGCCCTTTCAACGGCCGAAGCCGAATACGTGGCGGCCGGAAGTTGTTGTGCACAAACTTTATACATTAAACAACAACTAGAGGACTTTGGAATTAGTCTTAGCCACATTCCTATAAAATGTGACAACACAAGTGCCATAAGTTTGACCAAGAACCCCATACAACATTCACGCACTAAGCACATTGAGATAAGATATCATTTTATTCGTGATCATGTGCAAAAAGGTGATGTTGATATTGAATTCGTTGGCACCGAATCGCAATTTGCGGATATATTCACTAAACCACTTTCGGATGATCGTTTTTGCACTATTCGACGTGAACTCGGTATGACTAGAGCTTGTGATATCTAGTTTATTCTAAAAAGTTCATAAAAGGGATTGATAATGCTTAATTTTGAGCATACATTATTTTATGCTTAATTTTCTTTTATTTTTATTTTATAAAATTTGCTTGCATTAACGTACACATTATTATGAGTATTAACAAATATTTTTGCAGCTTTAGATTGATAATTACTGATTCCCTACTTTTTGATGAAGAAAAAGGGGGAGAAGTATGTGTGTGGTTATGCAAGTATTTTCATTTTAATAATTGCTTGTATATTTTTATCGATGCACCTATTTAGGGGGAGCATATTATTTATATGCTTAAAATTATTATCTTTTTATAAACACACATTAACTCTATTGTCATCATCAAAAAGGGGGAGATTGTTGACCTTAAAGTCAATTAATCTTATTTTGATAATTACAATAAGTTAATATAGTGTTATTTAACTCGGTTGTTCCAATGATGATAGCCATTAGCCGATATCTTTTCCAACCAAGTGTGACGTCAAACCGATATAGTCAAACTCCCACACAAAGCTCCACAAATGCTTTCACTCACAAGAAATGAACTCAAATGATCTCCATGTGCTTCACAAAGGATCAAAACCAAGAAAGGATCAAGAACATCAAACAAGTAAAGATACGCACAAGAAAATCAAGCATCACGAAGACTCGAATTATCATTAAATGGAGTGAGTGCTTAGATTTTATGTAAAGATACTTTATTGATCAAATTTCTATAGCTCAAACATATTCATGCATCTTTTAAAGATTGATTCAAACTAGCTTGAAATTGAATTTATTTGAAAAACATCATTTTACAAAAACCGAGTTTCAAAATAGATTCATATTAATTTTAAATGATCATATTTTAAGCTATAATAAAAATGGGTATCTTAGAAACACATATTTGAGGTTCAAAAATCATTAGAATTTTATTTGGAACTAAATTATTAAATTGAAAAAATATTTTTATTTTTCGTTTAAAATTCGCTCAATTTTTGCCCAGTTTTAATCTAACGGTAAAATGGAGGCCTTCCCGAACTCCGATCATTTTGAAATTTTTACAGTAGTTAGACAACATCTCCTGGAAATTTTGAATAAAATTTGAGCATGATCCAACGGTCAAATTGGGAGAAATTAACAAAACAAGTTTGAATTTTTGTGTCAAAACAAGCTGTTGGAAAGTTTGAAAATGTATACCTTGGAGCCAAAACCTCTCTTAATCATCCCCAACGGCCATATGATTTTGTAAGCTATAAATATGATGTCTTAGACATGTAATAATATACTTGAATCATTCTACAAACTTATTTTACATATATACAAAGTTATTCAAGTATTATTGATCATATTCTTCATTTTTGAGCTATATATTTTTGATCAATTTTGATATTTCTTAGTGTGAGCTTCATTTGTATTTTGTTATACACAAGAGAGATATTGTACATTGGTGTTAGTCACCAAAAACTTGTTCAAATCATTTTTGTGAGAGGTGTATCTCATAGAATAGCAAGAGGGATTTCTTGTGAGAGTATTGAGGGTGTTTCAATACTTGTAAGAGTGTGTGAGAAGAATACACTTGTAGAGGTTTGATCTTCACCCGGAAGGAGATCGGTTATAGTGGAAATTCTCGGGGAACTAACCGAGCGCGGAGTAGGGGGAACAAGCCGAACCGTGTGGACAAAAAATCTTCGACTTCAAATTGGTTCAATCTTTCTTACTCAATCTCTTTATTATTGATTGTTTAAATTGTTTGAGATTACTTATTTATTTGCTCTTATACTTGATTGTTTATTTGCTTACATTCCTTGATAAATTTGTTTAGTAAATTATTTTACTTAAACATTTTCGAAAAGATTTTTAATTCCGCATTAAGTTTTTAAAACCCTATTCACCCCACCTCTAGGGTATTTTCCGACCTACAATCAGGAAGTGGTTTAGTGAATATATCCGCAAGTTGCGATTCGGTGCCAACGAATTCAATATAAACATCACCTTTTTGCACATGATCACAAATAAAATGATATCTTTTTTCAATATGCTTAGTACGTGAATGTTGTATGGGGTTCTTGGTCAAGCTAATAGCACTTGTGTTGTCATATTTAATGGGAATGTGGCATAAGTAATCATAATAACCATGGGATTTTAAATTGTTTTATATAGTCAGTATAAAAACAATACACACAAAGTGTACTAGCACAACGAGTTAAAACTATACCGTTTTCTGTAGTTAAGATAAACTACTAAAACTTGTACTACAATCCTATCGATGGGTGTCCAATTCCATCTAAGACTGTGAACCATTAAACTTATATTCCACAAGAACCGATGATATGATCTTCTGTGTGTAAGCTATACTCTACACACCAAATCATCTATTATATGGAATAAAAGACACACATGCACAATATTTAAATAAATAATATAATGCAACCATTGCCCATAAAGATTCTCATTAAAATACCAAAACCAAGTTTATAACATATCCAAACCAATAAGAAAATTATGGCTTTTAGTATATCACTCTAACAATCTCCCACTTAGACTCAAAGCCATGTAGCTATGCACCTCACCCCCATTTCCTCAACGTATCTTTCAAAAGTCTTTGCCGGTAAGCTCTTCGTAAAAGGATCAGCTAGGTTGTCCCCTGATGCAATCTTAGTCACTATGACATCGCCTCTCTACACAATATCTCTAATTAGATAATACTTGCGCTCAATGTGTTTTCCCTTCTTATGAGTCCTTGGCTCCTTTGAATTTGCAACTGCTCCACTATTATCACAATAAAGTGTAATAGTTGAATGCACGGAAGGTACCACATCTAGATCCATCAGAAAGTTCCTGTGCCAAACTGCCTCTTTAGCCGCTTCTGAAGCAGCCACATATTCAGCTTCCACGGTGTAGTCAACAATACAAGACTGCTTAATACTCCTCCATCTAATGGCCCCACCTCCAAGAGTAAACACATATCCCAAAGTTGACTTTCTAGAATCCCTATCTGACTGAAAATCTGAGTCTATGTACCCAATGGGCACTAGACTATCTGCCTGATAAACCAACATAAGATCTCGAGTCCTTTTAAGGTACTTGAGTATATGTTTTACTGCAGTCCAGTGTTCTTGCCCTGGATTAGACTGAAATCTGCTAACCATGCCAACAGCAAAACAGATGTCTGGTCTAGTACATAGCATAGCATACATGAGGCTTCCTACTGCATAGGCATAAGGAACTACCTTCATTTTCTCTATCTCATCAGGTGTCTTAAGACACTGATCCTTGGATAGAGTGATTCCATGCCTGAAAGGGAGAAACCCTTTCTTAGAATCCTGCATACTAAACCTGGAAAGAATTGTATCAATATAAGTAGCTTGTGACAAGCCCAACATCCTATTTTTCCAATCTCGCATAAGCTTAATACCAAGGATGTGACTAGTTTCTCCCAAGTCCTTCATATTGAATTGACTTGATAACCATACCCTCACTGAAGATAATAACCCCATATCGTTCCCAATAAGTAAGATATCATCTACGTACAATACCAGAAATACCACTGCGTTTCCGTTGCACCTTTTGTACACACAAGACTCATTCGGACATTGATCAAAACCAAAAGACTTGATTGCCTGATCAAAACGGATGTTCCTAGATCTAGACGCTTGCTTAAGCCCATAAATAGACTTCTTAAGCTTGCACAACATGTGCTCTTGGCCCTTTGCTATGAATCCATCTGGCTGCATCATATAGATGCTTTCATCAAGACTTCAATTAAGGAAAGCTGTCTTGACATCCATCTGCCAAATCTCGTAATCAAGATGAGCTGCAATGGATAAGAGAATCCGAATAGACTTTAACATGGAAACCAGTGAAAAGGTTTCATCATAATCGATTACCTTCTTTCTGAGTGAACCCTTTTGCAACAAGCCCTTGCTTTAAAGATTTCTGACTTCCCGTCTGCTCCTCTCTTTCTCTTATATACCCACTGTGAGAATCCCCCGCGACTCCTCGTTCTCGGTTTTATTTGAAAACGTGTTTTGTAGAGTCGATTTGTTTTACGGAAAACAAACAAAAGATTACGAAGGATTTCGAAAACGAACTCTTTCATACTTTGAAACCAGGAATTATTTTGAAAATTTACTTTGCTAGGGTTCGGGAACTACGTTAAGATGTTAGGCCCAATTCGCCCTTTCGGTCTCTTAATGGATCACGTTTATTCCTATTTTAGATATCTTGCAAGTAGTTTGAATAGTTTTCAGAATGTCCTTTCCGATGAATTCGATTTAAAACAATATTTTGAAATCAGACTCGAGCTTCAGCGCCTATTTCATAGAATGAAATCAGAGTCGTTTCCTTTCGTTTGGAAACTGTTTTTGTATTTTTTTGTTTGTTTTGAAAGCGTGTCAAAACGGATTTTTCTGTAAAGTAAGAAAGGATTTATTTTGAAAGCTAAACTTCTTTGCATTATCTTTTTTGAAGTGAAATTAAATGCTTTGAAATTAAGGAGGGTTATAGAAAATATACATTGCAGAGAAAATAGTTTGCTCCTTTCTCTCTCTAAGCTTTCTCTCTCTAAAACTTTATCTCTCTAGAAATTCTCTCTCTAACTTTCTCTCTCAGAATTTCTCTAAAATGATCCATTTCGACAGAGTGTTCATGAGACAGGGACCGCCAAAAACGCTTGTCATAAGACAGGGGCGTCTCCCAAGAACATAAAACGGTCGGGTTTACGTACAACCCTCCCACTACGTCGAAGCACTACTTGTGTTTGAAAAGCAGTGTACGAGAGTCTGTGAACACCTCAATCCCTTCGGGTGGTTCTACGACTTTATTAGAGTACTCGTATGAATCTGGTTTTTGTAGTTAAAGGGATCATTTCGTGTTCACAAAACGAGCATTCCGCAAGCACTTTGTGTTTGTGTACCTGTGAACACCTCAATCCACGTCTTGAATCTGTCATACAAAACGAGCATCATGCATATATATAGAAAACCGTTAGGAAAGACTCCAATTCCGGACGCGTTGGGAGTCTAATATAACCTTTGTTGCCTCTTCGCTTACTAGGACGGGATGCGGGGCAGCGCCCCGTTAAAAAAATTGAGTTTTTTTATAGCCAGCCATGCCCCCAACCGCACGGTTGGCTCCCTAGCCGCACGTCTTAACCGCAGCCCTCCCTAGCCGTATGGCTGGCTCCTAGCCGCGCGGCTACCCAAGCCATTTTTCTGCATTTTTTATCTATAAATAGGACCCTTGGGCTCTCATTTGAGGCATCAACACTCAATAGTGTTTTTAGTAAGTAGAAACTCTGTCAAAATTGTGATGCCCCGAATCCCGTTATGAGATTTTTACTTCCAGGACCAGGTTAATCACGGATGCCGTGCGCGACGGCGGGTTTAAAATATAAAAATCACAACTTTTAAAAAGTTTTCTTAAATAAAAAGTCCTGTTTTACAAAAACTCGATATGTGGAGTTTATTTAAATAAAAACCAAACCCGTGAGGTTTACAAAGCACATTCACACAAACACAATCACATTCAACTCCACATATGCATATATAAAAACCGTTTATACAAATCCATAGTTCATTACCCAAAATAATTGTAAAGTCCATACATAATTACGAAGAGTTTAATACAACAAAAGATTATATACAACCAAGTCCTTAGATCAAGGACTACAAAAGATATAGGACATCAGAGGCTACTAGACTCGTAGACTACGCGCCAATCCCTGATGTTTAACCTGCAAAACTGTTTAGAAAACGGGGTGAGCCAAATCAGGGCTCAGTGGGAACTATATAGGTTTTATATAGAAAATAGTGGTTTTACATCAATGCAATAGTTTGAAAACCATGCAGTGCAATGCAACTCACACACCCGTACGTGCAAATCCCACTAGGAATCCTATCCTAGTTACCAGGAAGCTGACTATTTAATCAACCTATTCCATCCCTAGACTTCCCATGGAATACCTTAAGCCAATTCACACATTACTAGGGAATCGTGGATATAAACCTACTTGAATCCATTCTCAAGTGTAACTCAAGGCTATACTATGCTATTCGGTACTTATACCATACGTTATGACAATTGGCCAAGTATCTATTGTTTTCTTTTTAGTTATAGTATGTTATGGCTTCCATACTTGGCCACCTACGAGGCTTTATCCCTATTTCTTCCTCACAACCAAACCACGCACTCACACTCGTATACCAGGTTTCTATGGCCATTAGCTAATAATGCTTTCCACTTTATCTGTTAGTACATTATGAGTGGCCAACGCTGTCCTATGTATATTATGTTTTTTACGATAGTGTCTGTATCATTGTTCTTACTAGAGGTACACTCGTCCGAGGCAATATATAATCAACCATGCCATACAAAATATGATACGATACAATAATAATGATAATATAAATAATTCACATCAACAACACATCGATCCGTATCGTATCTCCTGTATAATGCCTCGGTTTCACCCCGCGGTCTGACCAGGCCCAGAACAGAGAATCCAGCGAGTCCCGAAGGATCCAAAGTTCTTGTCCATGTCTCCTCTAGGTGGGGTGGTGGCTCAAAGATTTGGTTCTCCAAGTAGGTCATTCGGAGATAGCTCACGCGACGATCACTTTCCCGGGAAAGAACACTCCGAATAGTTAACGAGGTGAACGCCCATACAAGCTTCCACGACACCCTAGTAGGGTGATGACCATTAGTAGCCCAACTACCTCCCAGGGACTCACCATTTGGGTAAGTAGTGGCACACGGGACCTGCTCCACTAGCCGGGGAAACACTATAGCCCAGAACACATAGTCCTGTGGGAAGGCAAGATACACAGAGTGGGCAACACAACCACCGGCGGAGTCACCAACTTCATTCTCCCGTGCACGGTTTAGGGCGTTTTCACCCACGGGCGGCAATAGGCAGCCCTCCTTCGAGTCACCGGGAGCTACCCGATGCTCGGTTAATCATATCCAGCCCATATGTGTAATCACAGTATCAAACATCACATTCATTTATTTCCCACAATGAATATCATCATCATCATCATCAATCATACATCACACATATGGCTCATCGTCATACATATAATCATGTAATCGCCCACTATCCATTTATCATCATTAACATCATCGTTAATCACTTCTACAAGCGTATCTTCGTCACTCATATACTCCATATGTTTATCGTCAAGTGATTATTCTCATTGCAAGGCCAATTGGTTCGGTAATTGCATTATACACCTCATCATATGATACGTGTATTAAACTAAGGTCGTAAGTGTTCCATAATGATTCACTAGCTATATCATTAAGCCAAGTATCTATTAGCATGTCTCTAGTTCACCCGGCATATTAATACAACTCACCTAGATGTTCATATACATGACCGAGGCAATCCACGCCCCACCAAAGTATGTTCTCTACGCTGCTAGAGTGTACAAGGGTTGTATGTTCATTGCTAATGATAACCATATTCCATACAAGGTACTAAGCTTAAGGGTTATTGCGTATTAATCCGCCCTAGCGGGTTTTATATGCAAACACTACCATTAATAACCCATAATCATCCATTTATAAGCACGAGACCTAAAAATCCCAATTTATAAGTCATACGAATAGCTACAGAGTTGGTTTCACATGAATCTCTAGGGACGCTTGCTAAATCGTGAAACTAGAAGATCAATCGCGTTGTAGGAGTGATAATCTATCAATATCTATCACTAATCTAAGAATTTTCTAGCCCAAACCCCAAGAGATGCAAACAACACATGATTTGGCTCAAAATCCCCAATTTGAGTGCAAGACTCTAATTCATCAATCAAATATTGGAAAACAAGTTTTAATACTAGTGTCCCCACCTTAGACAAGCCGAATCCTCAAGTTGATGAAGCGTAGAAGCCGTACCGCCCAAGCCCAAGCTCCAACGCAAGCTCTAACGGAGGAAGAAAGTGGGAAGGATGATGAATAGTGAAAGAGAAAGCGATTCGGGACACAAATCTTGGATGAGGGATGAGAGATGTGTATGATCTCTTATCTCTCTCTCTAGAGCTCTCTAGACTCTCCTTCACTCCCTCTCTATGTTCGGTGCTCGAAAGTGGGGTTGTCGGGGTGTTAAATGACTTAAAACGGGTTAAAAATGCTCAAAACCGACATACAGGTGAACCATGATCGATCATGGGGATCATGGGTCCCCCATAATTGATCATGAACCCTTTTGGAACTCTTATGGAGGACCATGATCGATCATGGCCCTTCCATGATCGATCATGGAAGTCACTGTAACAGTAAATGACTTTCTGAGCCAGAAAAGGACCTCGAAATGGCTGAATCTCGACTCGGCCCAAACACAAAAGTTGTAGAGGGAAAAGAAGTGAAGACGTGGCTGAAAATGGAGAGTCATTTAGACATCAGATGAAGAAGTTATGGCCTCTCAAAGTTGGCCAAAAATTGATGAATCGCGAAAAGTCGAAATACGCGATTATTGCCTCGGTTTTGATCCGAACCACTCGATTCACTAAACGAACACTCACATGAGTGGAAGGGGGCTAATATGACTAATAAAGAGTGCTAGAACATTACAAAGCTCTCCAAATGAAAAATTCACCACCCGAGGTGAATTAAGCGGACGAATTAAAGCAACTACGAGGAAACGAAAGAACGGGGTGTTAGAAAAATTGTTAGAGAGTCCTTTTAGAGAAATTCTGAGAGAGAAAGTCTTAGAGAAGAAAGTCTAGAGAGAGAAAGAAGCAAACAAGAAGCCGTCAGTCTTCTTCAAGCGCTTCAGGTACTCATTTCTCTACAACTCTCCTTAATTTCAATACTGCATTTCAATACGAGTTTTAATACAGAAAATTAGATAACTTGCAAAGAAGTCCACTGCTTTCAAAACAAGTCCTTTCTAAATTTTACAAGAAAAACTAAAAATCTGTTTTGACACGTTCTCAAAACAAAATAAAAATACAAAAACAGTTTCCAAAAGAATGGAACTACGAGACTCTGATTTCATTCTACGAATGAATACGTAGGCGCTCGCAAAGCTCGAGTCTGATTTCAAAATATAATTTTAAACTAAATTCATCTTGAAAGGATTATTCTGAAAGCAATTTGAACTACTTGCAAGATATCTAAAATAGAAATTAAATACATGATCCATTAAGAGACCGAAAGGGCGAATTGGGTGCCTAGCACCTTCCCAATTCGTAACGTAGTTCCCGAACCCTGGCAAAGTATATTTTTAAACTCTGGTTTCAAACGTATAAAAGATAATTCATTTTCGAATTGTCCTTCGTACGATCTTTTGTTTGTTTTCTCGTAAAACAAACTGGTGACTCTATTAAACATGTTTGCCAAACACCTTTTCCTTGAAAACAAAAGAAAACCAAGAACGAGGACGCCTCTCGGGTCGCAGGTTCAGATTCTCACAGTACCTTGTGCAGGTACTGAACTTCCCAACTCACTTTCCATATGCTGTGCTGGTTCGGGAATATGCGTTGGTTCAGGAACCTGTGCTAGTTGCAGAACCTGCTTGTTAGTGGTTCGTTCAGGATGTGCACGAGCATCAGCAATTCTCCCACTACGACGAGGTAATGGGATAATATCTATCTCTTGTGGTACTTCCTCTTGTACTGAAGGTACAGACAAATTGTGCCCTACTTTTTTTCCTCTTATTTCCTCTAGAACAACACTACTTCTGGGCTTGTGGTCCATGATATAATCCTCTTCTAAGAATTTGGCATTGGCGCTAACAATAACCTTTCGATCTCGAGGATTATAAAATAGGCCACCCTCGGTTCCTTTAGGATATCCAACAAAGAAACACACTTCTGTTCTTGACTCTAATTTATCCGCATTACCTTTCAGCACGTGTGCTGGACTACCCCATATCCGAATATGTCATAGACTAGGCTTACGCCCAGTCCACAATTCTATAGGTGTAGTAGGTATTGACTTTTCTAAGTTAAGAATATATGCTACTGTTTCTAAAGCATATCCCCAAAAGGAATCAGGTAGGTCTGAATAACTCAACTTAGATCTTACCATTTCCATAAGAGTCCTATTCCTTCTTTCTGCTACACCATTCTGCTGAGGCATACCCGGTGCAGACAACTGGGATGTAATCCCATTCTCTGACAAGTATTCCCTAAACTCTCCTAAGAGATATTCACCGCCACGATCTGATCGTTGTGTTTTGATACATTTTCCTAAATGCTTCTCCGTTTCTGCCTTGAATACTTTGAATTTCTTAAAGGCTTCAGACTTTCGTCGCATTTAGTAAATGTATCCATACCTTGAGTAATCATCAGTGAGTGTGATGAAGTACTCAAAGCCACCTCTAGCCTAGACAGATATGGGACCACACAAATCAGAATGAACCAGTTCTAACTGTTCTTTAGCCCTATAGCCTTTTGCCGAGAATGGTCTCTTAGTCATTTTATCTTCTATACAGGATTCACAGACTGGAAGTGCCTCCACTTCCAATGAACCTAATGGCCCATTTTCGACCAGTTTTTGAATTCTTTTTAGATTAATATGACCAAGGATATGTTTGATTCATCTTTGAAGGTTCCTTTCTCTTAATTGGTAAACTATTAGTGTTATTCAATTCGTATAGTTGCAATGTAGAAAAGTCTGGATTTATCATATAAAGATCATTCACCAATGTACCAGAACAAATAAACTATTTATTTTTTCTAATAATAACTGATTTATCATTAAAATGAACAAAATTTTTGTTCTCAACCAATGTAGAAACATAAATTAAATTCCTTCTAACGGATGGTACATATAGACAATCCTTAATAACTAAAATCCTATCCTGACTAAACTGAAGATAAACATCTCTTACTGCAACTGCTGCCACCTTCGTAGCATTACCCATGTGCAGATAAATTTCTCCATTCCTAAGTTGTCTGGTTTTCTGGAACCCCTGCAAAGTATTGCAGACATAATTTGTGGCTCCCGAATCTACAAACCAGGTACTGGTAGATCGAACCGCTAAACAAGTTTTAATAACTAATAAATGAAATTTACCTCCATTGTTCTGGCGGTTTAAGAAAAGGGGACAATCCTTCTTCCAGTGCCCTTTCTGCTTAAGTGAAAACACTTGCCTACAGGCTTTTTCACTCCTCCTTGGGGTCCAGTAACTGCTGCACGTGCTGCTCCTTGTGGGACTGCAGCTTGTGCGTTATTCTTCTTCTTCTTTTTCTTGCTTTTAGGCTTAGAAGTAGAAGCTTTCTCAGCCACCAGAGCACTAGCTGACTTACCAAGGAGTCCCTCAGCTGCTTGGAGTTCTTTAAGAAGTTCTGACAATGAATATTTAAACTTATTCATGTTGTAATTCAATCAAAATCCCTTAAATGAATTCGACAACGACTGGAGAATGATATCGACCTGAGTTTCCCATCGATTTCATCTCCAAGGATCTCTAGTTCATTCAGAAGACCAATCATCTTCAGAACATGATCCCTTACTCGGGTTCCTTCAGCCATTGTTGTGTTCATGAGGTCCTTCATCGCAACCTGCCTTGCGGCACGATCCTGATCCCAAAACATATCTTTGAGGTTCAGCATTATATCGTAGGCGGTGGTTAAAGACTCATGCTGATATTGCAGCACATTTGACATAGAAGTCAAAATGTAACACGGCGCCATCTCATCAGCCTTTTTCCATTTTCGGTAAGCCTCGGTTTCCTCTTCGGTCGCCCCCTCACCAGGTTCTTCTGGACAAACCTCAGTGAGCACAAACTTGTACTCTTCAGCAGTAAGCACAATGTTTAAGTTCCTTTTCCAGTCACTATAATTAGGTCTAGTCAATTTGTTTTGGTTGAGTATAATAAAAAGTGGGTTGAAAAAGTTTGCCATTTTAAATCCTGAGAATCACATAATAATAATAATACAAATTATAATTGGCAATAACAACTTTGAACACTATATTTAACTATGGTACCCTCTACCATTTTAAAAAGTATTCGCCAGCAGCCTAAACCTTGAAAAATATGCCTCATTAGTGAGGTCGTATATTATTCATTATTTTTAGACAGGTCCAAACCTATTAAATTTTATTATCTAGACAATCATGTATTGTCAAGTAACATATACTATCTAGACAATTCTTTATTGTCAAATAAAATTCAAATAGCTAACTTCATTCAGTCCTATAAATAATAGTAGAGGCTCAGTTGGAGAGCATGCTATTATTTATATCTAAGTGTATACCATCATTTAATTTAGTCCAATGATTCTGTAATTTATTCTTTCCGATATAAAGGTGGGTACTAAAACCCACACGAAAAATAAATCACATCATTTAAATTATCTTTCAAAGAAATGTGTATTATGATTTCACAATCTATTCTTTCCGATATGGAGGTGAGCACTATAACTCGCACGAAGAATAAACTATATCATCTACAAATCAATGATGGAGACCGTGGGATATTTATGTGAAAAAATCCCTCACCCACTTATTATTTAAAACAATTATTATCTAAGGGTTATAAAAAATATGTTCAATTCTAGTCAATTAGAATACAAGGGTAAGAAACATATGACCTATGTGCAATAAAATTATTTTACCGCTTTTTTTAAAAAAAAAACCTTAAATTTTGCAATTGCACAATACTTATATTTATATACCCAATTATTAATTGACAAGTATTAAACAAAACGTGATCTAGGTGTGGTCATGTATCCATGTTGTCCAAAATTATAAGGAAACCTAATAATTAAACATATACTACCAAACACACAATCACATAAAGCATCAAACCATTCAATAATAAGAAAAAAACAAATCCCTGCTATTATGGTCTAAGCTTCTCCCCAGTCCGTTAAAAAACTGCCACGACCAATGTTGCCACGACCAATGTTGCCACTTCCTGCCCCCATCTTCGTTAAAGATACAAAGTCCTATGCCTCCATGTAAGCAGTTCACACATGAACTATTCTATCTAAATCGAAATCGAAATTAATTACATAAATCCTATGCCTCTGTTTAAGGAGTTCACATAACTGATCTAATATGTTGAAATCAAAATCGAATTAATAACATAGATCCCATGCCTCTATTCAAAGAATTCACATAACTGATCTAAATTAAATTAACGATTACAACCATGAATAAAACGAAATCATCACGCACATTAAAATAACCACGAATAAAACCATTGTGGGATCCAATCACATAAAACAATATTACGTGACCATAATAGCGGGGCAAGAACACTGCAAAACAAGGGTTAGCGAGTTCTACGTTCTACCCATTATCAATATGCATGAATCGATTTAAACTGGACAACATGGTTAGTTCAATCCGTACGCATTATTAAATAAAAACCAATCCCTCTTATACCAATTGACGGAAACTTAGTTCCAGAATCGTTTAATATTGCGTATGGACTGAACAAATTTTTTGATGTAAAACCCTAGTGCGGAATCGGATTTTACCTTTGAGATCTCTCTGGTTTGATCTCGTCTAAGCACGAACAGGGATTGGTGGAGATGAATCGAGAACACAGGCTCGATAGAACCTCAAGATCTTCTATCGTATCCCTTTCGCCGTGCAATCCTGTACCGAGTGTGGGCTGCGGTATCACCAAGATCTCTTTCTCTACTCTCTACGGCACAAACCCTAAATTCGTGAGAATTATTGTGTCGAGAGAAGAGGCAAGGCTGGAATATATATATATATATAAGGCTACGATAGCGACCCTAACGAGAAATAAGTGTTTGGGCTTATTATGGAAAAACCGGAATCCTAATTCAATTAAGAATTGATTCCTTTCATAAATTATAATTCACACCACTAAAGAATTATAATTGCATTCCCGTCCTTATCTCAAAATTATATTTCGAACTCCTTGTTATTAAATATTTATTATTATCTACACGTTAAGATTACAGATAACCGTCATTTAAATTAAATTACTGACAATTATATTTAAATGACTTTTTAATCCTTGAGCCTACCACTTAACTTATTTGACATGTCGGATTAACATAATCCACCTGCAGGGTTTGACATGATCAAAACTTATAAGCTTCTCAAGGGGCTATAATCAATTCCTATACGGGGACGTGGATTCCATCAATAATTAATATTCATCATACATAGAGTGTCGTCATCCAATTCACGAAGATTATTGATCCATAAATGAATCTCACTCTCAATGAGTCAAAACCACAAACACTACATATATATGTCTATTAATTATTTCAAGATTAAGTGCATAAGTAATCATAATAACCATGGGATTTCAAATTGTTTTATATAGTCAGTATAAAAACAATTAACCCAAATTGGTCCTATTCAATACACACAAATGATGGAGACATAAATACAGGATCGTTTGATTTTGCGTATAGATTGAACAAGATACTTTTGCTAAAACCCTATAAGAATAAAGGGATTTCACCTTTGTGGATCATGTAGAGGATCTATAAGAGGAGACTAGGGTTTGAAAGCATCAAATTGCGATTTGGTCAAATTTTTATAATTCTCGCTGGGCTGCAAATATTAATTGTTTTCGCCACTGAAAGGAATCCTGATCATCCTGATTTTTCTCAAATAAAAATAACTTGGCATTCCGAACGACATATCCAAAAATCAGCCCGATCCAACGGTGCGATCAAAAGTTACGATTGATTTACAACTGCTGTGCTGAAAACCTAAAGATCTTCTATCGTATTCTTTCCGCCATCAAATCTTGCACCCAGTGTGGGCTACGGTATCACCAAAATTTTCTCCTCTCTCAATAGAACAACCCTAACTCATGAGAATTATTGTTATATTGAGAAGAGACAAGGCCGGCGTATATATATATATAAGGCTACGATAAGGACCTTAAGGAGAAATAAGTTTTTGGGCTTCCTATGGAAAGTTGGAATCCTAATTCCACTATGAATTAGTTCCTTCCATAAATTATAATTCACACCACTAAAGAATTATAATTGCACTCCCGTCCTTATCTCAAAATTATATTTCGAGCTCCTTATTATTAAATACTTATTATTCTCCCCAAGTTAAGATTATAGATAACCGTCATTTAAATTAAATTACTGACAATTATATTTAAATGACTTCTTAATCCTTGAGCCTACCACTTAACTTATTTGACATGTCGGATTAACATAATCCACCTGCAGGGTATGACATGATCAAAACTTATAAGCTTCTCAAGGAGCTATCATCAATTTCTATACCGGGACTTGGATTCCATTAATAATTAATATTCATCATACATAGAGTGTGGCCATCCAATTCACGAAGATTATTGATCCATAAATGAATCTCACTCTTAATGAGTCAAAACAACAAATACTACATATATATGTCTATTAATTATTTCAAGATTAAAAGCATAAGTAATCATAATAACCATGGAATTTTAAATTGTTTTATATAGTCAGTATAAAAACAATTAACCCAAACTGGTCCTATTCAATACACACAAAGTGTACTAGCACAACGAGTTAAAACTATACCGTTTCCTGTAGTTAGGATGAACTACTAAAACTAGTGCTACAATCCTACTGATGGGTGTCCAATTCCATATAAGACTGTGAACCATTAAACTTATATTCCACAAGAACCGATGATATGATCTTCTGTGTGTAAGCTATACTTTACATACCAAATCATCTACTATATGGAATAAAAGACACATATGCACAATATTTAAATAAATAATATAATGTAACTATTGCGCATAAAGATTCTCATTAAAATAGCAAAACCAAGTTTATAACATATCCAAACCAACAAGAAAATTATGGCTTTTAGTATATCACTCTAACAATCTCCCACTTAGACTCAAAGCCATGCAGCTATGCATCTCACTCCCATTCTCTCAACGTGAACACTCTATGTGTTTTCCCTTCTTATGAATCCTCGGCTCTTTCGAGTTTGCAACCGTTTCACTATTATCAAAATAAAGTGAAATAGCTTATAACACTGAAGGTGCCACATCTAGATTCATTTGGAAGTTCCTGAGCCAAACCGCTGCCTTAGCTGCTTCTAAAGCAGCCACATATTCAGCTTTCATGGTGGACACAGCAATGCATGACTGCTTGATACTCCTCCAACTAATGACTTGTGACGCCCCGAAATCCCGTTTAGAGGTTTGTACCTCCGGGACCCGGTTAGCCACGGAGTCGTACGCGACGACGGGTGATCAGGTGTAAAATTTAGAATTTTATATCACAAACAGGCTGAAGTAATAAAGTCATTTTAAAAGAAATTCTGGCATGTGGAGTTTGTATTATTAATGAAACCATTTCCTGTCAAATAGCTTACATTTAACTTAAAATAATATCTCCACATCTGTAACTTGTTAAATAAAAGGCACAGTACATTACAAAGTGATCCCTTTAATAGGGTTCCAATCATATACAAATACTTTACATATATGGCTTAAGAGTTTAAAACGATACAATATGAATACTTAAACAAAGAAGACATAAGTCGTTTCCCACGACTTTGGTAATCCAATCTTCAGAGCTATCTAGACTCGATGGCGCACCATCCCCCGGGTAATACTTGCAAAACCTAGTTTGGAAAATGGGAGTGAGCCAAACGGGCTCAGTGGGAACTATAAGGGTTGTATAAGAAAATAAGTTGGAAATCATGCATGCCATGCCATGTATTATAATGAAAATAGTTTATGTGCTGCTTCTCAGTAATAAGTCACATTTCTCTTTGTATATACAAATATAAATACATATACACATGTGAAGCAGCTAATGCAGGGAAACCTTTCGTGGAATGTCTATATAATGCCCCCAACCCAAAGTACAAGAAAAGCAATGTACGTATACATATACATCATCGTACTACATAAGCCACAACACCGCGACTAGATCTATCACATCAATCACATATATCAACTCACGTCTAGGATTTTCATATATCTACTGTACAGAGATAGCCGGCACTCGGTTTCTTCTGCCCAAGGCAGGGACCACCTACCAGGTCCACCTAGACATACGCTACCTCACGCAGCCACACAGGCATACGCTACCTCACGCAGCCACACAGGAATACGCTACCTCACGCCGCCATAAAGGCGCACGCTACAATAATACTCACGTAGCCACCAAGGCTATACGCTACCGGTAATCACCATCTATCTAGTACGAACGGTGTGGCCATCCGATAATATGTCCAAATAATAATAAACTCATCAAATCCATGAAATCATAGGAATACAGATATATAGATACGAACATGCATACATTCCATATATATTCGTATAACTCATAGATATGTATCCATTCTAGATATGAGTGCATATACATTTTGTAAAACATGTAGTGGTATTGTTGAGATTAAATAAGATCCGCCAAGTCCGTCAGTTAAGGAAATAAACCAATAAAATCCTTAGTTTGGGAGGTTTCACATGCTTTCATCAATTTGGCCCCAAGCCAAGTCTAATACAATAAAACAATGTATACGAGTTCCCAAATAGCCTCCCACTATGATTTAAAGACTTGGTTTATTCAAAACATATATATATATATATTTGACCAGCATACTTACGGACTGGCTAGGTAAGTAGAAAATCTCATAAATATGGTCTATAACTTAAAACACAACAACAATACCACTAATATATGTAACTTTGTCCGAAATATGCTTTTAAAACCATGTATCGCATTATATATATGCGTAGTAGTGTAAACTGTACACTATCGTATCCATACATATGGGTTTTGTGCCAATCTTACCAAAAACAATATAGAAATTGGGGCTTTTTGTATAAAATAGCTACTGATGTCATATATGATTCAAATCCATCAAAATTATCCAAAGAAATTAACCCAAGCCCCATGCATATGCAACTTTGAGTAGAAAACCTAGGTTTAGTTTGATTTGGTGTAAATATGTTGTAATAACTTGAAAAGAAGTTTAAATACTATTGTTCCCACCTTAAGAGGGTCAATCCTTCGAAGTATTGCGGAAGAATCGAGCCAAAACCGCGTAGATGCGAAAATCCCCAATTTGAGCTCAAAAACCCTAGCTATGGTGGATGGAGGTGAAGGAGGAGATGAAGATGATGATGGAGATGATGATGATGTTGATGATTTGGTGGGGGATAATAAGCCTAGAGTATTCTCACAATATCCCCAAGGATAGCCCCTCAATCTCTCTCTAAGAGCTCTCCAATGGCTTGGTGAAATGAGGAAGAAAGGAGAAGAAAAAATTTATAAAAAACCTGTCTAGCACGATGGAGCCGACTCCCTACTGTTCATGGAGTCGACTCCCTAGGCCTGGAAGTGCCCCTTTCAGCTTTTGGTCAATAGCTCGACTTCTCATGCACTTTTGGGCCTCAAGGAGTTGGAATTGGGTCTCGGCCAAAACACGAAAGTTGTAGAGGGCATTGAAATGAAGACGTGGCCTAAAACGGGGACTCATTTGGAGTTCGGATGAGGAATTTATGTTCATCCAAAGTTGGGTAAAAATAACTTATCGCGTAGGATCGAAACTTGTGATTTTCGACCCGATTTTCGTCCGAGCCACCTGAAACAACTTATAGTCATTATAACACACTTAAATATATTAATATGACTTGTTGGAGGTTTCCAAACCATTCCAACCTTTCCAGAACCCAATTTGGCTGCCCGGAGCCAAATTCAGTCTCATACGCGATATGGGCCGCGATTTGCAAGCGATAAGGAAACCGGGTGTTACATGACTCCACCTCTTAAAGTAAACACATAACCTGAAGTTGACTTTCTGGAATCCTAACTTTTGACTAAAAATCCTTGTCTGTGTATCCAACAGGTATTAGACTGTTTGCCTGGTAAACCAACATAAAATCTTGAGTCCTTTTAAGGTACTTAAGTATATGTTTTACCATAGTCCAATGTTCTTTTACTGGATTAGACTGATATCTGCTAACCATACCAACGATAAAGCAAATGTCTGGTCTAGTACACAATATAGCATACATGAGGCTTCCCACTGCCGAAGCATAAGGAGCTCCCCCTCATCCTCTCTATCTCATCATGTGTCTTATGACATTGATCTTGGATAGCGTGATTCCATACCTAAAAAGGGAGAAACCCTTTCTTGGAATCTTGTATACTAATTCTGGCAAGAATTGTATCGACCTAAGTACTTTGGATAAGCCCAACATCCTATTTTTCCAATCTCGCATAAGCTTAATACCAAGGATGTGACTGGCTTCTCCTAAGCCCTTCATATCGAAATAACTTGTTAACCATACCCTCACTGAAGATAATATTCACATATCGCTTCCAATAAGTAAGATATTATCCGCATACAATACCTGGAATACCACCGCGCTTCCGTTGCGCCTTTTGTACACACAAGACTCATCCGAACATTAATCAAAACCAAAAGATTTGATTGCATGGTCAAAACATATGTTTCAAGATCTAGACACTTGCTTAAGCCCATAAATGGGCTTCTTGAGCTTGCACAACATGTGCTCTTGGCCCTTTGCTATGAATCCTTCTGGTTGCATCATATAGATGCTTTTATCAAGACTTTCATTAAGGAAACCTGTCTTGACATCCACTTGCCAAATCTCGTAATCAAGATGAGCCGCAATGGATAAGAGAATCCGAATAGACTTTGGCATGGTTACCGGCAAAAAGGTTTCATCATAATCGATCCCCTTCTTTCTGAGTGAACACTTTTAGCAACAAGCCTTGATTTAAGCCCGTCTAATCTTCTCTATCACTTATATACCCACTTGCATCTGATAGGTTTTATCCCTTCGGGTGGTTTTACAAGATCCCAAACTTTGTTAGAGTACATGGACTCTATTTCAGATTTCATAACCCTTTGCCATTTTTTTGTATCTTTATCTTAAAGTACTTCATTGTAGTTAAAAATGGTTCGTTTCTTGTTCATCAGGGACCTTGTCATAAGACTCTCCCAAGAACATAAAACGACCAGGTTGACGAACAACCCTCCCACTACGACGAGGCACTACTTGTGTTTATGTACATTGTGCAGATATTGAACATACTAACTCACTATCCACACGTTGTGCTGGTTCAAGAACCTACGTATTAGTGATTTGTTCAAGATGAGCACAAGTATCGGCAATCCTCCCACTACAACGAGGTAATGGAATGTCGATATCCATTTACTGTGGTATTTCCTCTTGTACTAAAGGTATAGACAAATTGTGCCTTGTTTTTCTCTCCTCTCATTTCCACTACAACAACACTACTCCTGGGCATATGGTCTATGATATAATCCTCTTCTAAGAATCTGGCATTGATAATTATAACATTATATTCTTGAGGATTATTAAATAAACCACGCTTGGTTCCTTTTGGATATGCAACAAAGAAACACATTTTCGTTCTTGATTCCAACTTATCCGGATTACCTTTCAGCACATGTACTGGACTATCCCATACCCGAATATGCCGCAGTCTAGGCTTATACCCAGTCCGCAATTCTATGGGTTTAGTAGGTACTGACTTTGATGGTACCAAGTTTAGAATATATGCAGCTATTTCTAAAGCATATCCCCAAAAAGAATTAGGTAGGTCTGAATAACTCAACATAGATCTTACCATTTCTATAAGAGTCTTATTCCTTCTTTTTGCTACACAATCACGCTGTGGCATTCCTGGTGCAGACAACTGGGATGTAATCCCATTCTCTAATAAGTATTCCTTGAACTCTCCCAAGAGGTATTCACCACCACGATCTGATCGTAGTGATTTGATACATTTTCCTAGACGCTTCTCCGTTTCTGCCTTGAATTCTTTGAATTTCTCAAAGACTTCAGACTTACGTCACATTAAGTAAATGTATCTATACTTTAAATAATCATCTACAAATGTGATGAAATACTCAAAGCCTCCTCTAGGCTGGACATTCATGTGACCATACAAATCAGAGTGAACCAGTTTTAACTATTCTTTAGTGCTATAGCCTTTTGCCGAGAATGATCTCTTAGTCATTTTACCTTCTAAACAGGATTCACAAACTGGAAGTGCCTCCACTTCCAATGAACCTAATGGTCCATTTTCGACCAGTTTTTTAATTCTTTTTAGATTAATATGACCAAGGCATAAGTGCCAAAAATACATTTGGTTCATTTTGAAGGTTCCTTTCTCTTAATTGGTAAACTATTAATGCTATTCAATTCACTCAGTTGTAGTACTCACAAGTCAGGATTAATAATGTAAAGATCAATCATTAATGTCCCAAACAAACTATTTATTTTTTCTAACGATAACTGATTTATCATTAAAATAAACAAAACATTTGTCCTCAACCAATCTAGAAATAGAAATCAAATTCCTTCTAATGGAAGATACATAAAGACATTCCTTAATCATTAATACCCTATTCTGACTAGACTGAAGATAAAAATCTTCTACTGCAACTATTGCCACATTCGTAGCTGCCCATATGTAATTTTTTTTCTATTTTTAAGTTGTCTGGTTTCCTAGAACCACTGTAAAGTATTGCAGACATGATTAGTGGCTCCCGAATCTACACACCAGGTACTGGTAGATTGAACCACTAAACAAGATACTACAACAAATAGATGAAATTTACATAAATTATTATAACGGTTTAGGAAACTGGGACCAATCTTTCTTCGAATGCACTTTCTACTGACAGTGAAAACACTGGCCCATAGGATTTTTCATTCCTCCTAGAGGTTCAGTGACTGCTGCACGTATTGCTCCTTGTGGGACTGCAGCTTATACATTCTTCTTCTTCATTTCTTGCCTTTGGGCATAGAAGTTGAAGCTTTCTCAGTCACTAGAGTACTAGCCAGCTTACCAAGGAGTTCCTCAACTGCTTGGAATTCTTTAAGAAGTTCCAACAATGAATAAAGTTTATTCATGTTGTAATTCTGTCGGAATCCCTTAAATAAATCCAGCAGCGACTGGAGAACGATATCGACCTGAGTTTTCCCATCGATTTCAACCCCAAAGATCTCTTAGTTCATTCAGAAGACCGATTATCTTCAAAACAAGATCCTTAACTCGGGTTCCTTCAGCAATAGTCATGTTCATGAGGCCTTTCATCGAAACCTGCCTTGCAAGATGATCCTGATCCCCAAAAATATCTTTGAGGTTCAGCATTATGTCATAGGCTGTGGTAAAAAAAATAATGTTAATGTTGTAGCACATTTGACAAAAATGCTAGAATGTAAAACCACGCCATCTCATCAGCCTTTTTCCACCTCCGGCAAGCTTGGGTTTCCTCATCGGTCGCCCCCTTACCAGGTTCTGCTGGACAAGACTCAGTGAGCACACACTTGTACTCTTTAACAGTAAGCACAATGTTTAAGTTCCCTTTTTCGGTCAATATAATTAGGTCCAATCAATTTGTTTTAGTTGAGAATAATTAAAAATGGATCAAAAGAGTTTGTCATTTTAAAACTTGAGAATCACATACAAATTATGATGGACAATAATAACTTTGAACACATATTTTAAATATGGTACCCTCTACCATTTCAAAAAGCGTTCGCCAGCAGCATAAGACTTTGAACAATATGCCCCGTTAGTGAGGTCGTCTATTATTAATTATTTCTTAGACATATGTAAACCTATTAAATTTTACTATCTAGACAATCCTTTATCGTTAAGCAATACATACTATCTAGACAATCCTTTATTGTCAAGTAAAATTTAAATAGCCGACTTCCTTTGGTCCTACAAATAATAGTAGAGACTCAGTTGGAGAGCATACTATTATTTATATCTAAGTGTATATCATCATTTAATTTAGTCCAATGATTGTGCAATTTATTCTCTCCGATATGGAGGTAAGCACTAAAACCCACACGAAAAATAAATCACAACATTTAAAATTATCAGTCAGTGAAATTTGTACAATGATTCCGCAGTCTATTCTTTCCGATATGGAGGTGAGCACTATAACACATACGAAGAATAAATTACATCATCTACAAACCAATGATGGAGACCGTGGGATTTTTATGTCAAAAAATCCCTCACCCACTTAGTATTTAAAACATTATTTTATGAGGGTTAAGAAAATTTTATATTAAATTCTAGTCAACTAAAATACAAGGGTATGAAATATAAAAGACATGTGCAATAAAATTATTTTGCTGCTTTTTTTAAAAAAAAAACCTTATTTTTCAATTACGCAAATTTATATTTATATACCCTTTTTTTAATTTGACAAGAGCTAAACATAAAATAAAAGGTGATCTAGGTATGGTCATGTATCCATGTTGTCCAAAATTATAAGGAAACCTAATAATTAAACACATATGACCAACACACAATCACACAAAGCATTAAACCATTCAGTAATAAGCATAATTAAATCCCTGCTATTATGGTTCAAGCTTCATCATCCCTAATCCGTTGAAAACCTGTCATGGCCTATGTCGCCACTTCATTGACTATGTCGGGAATCAACCTTGGTGGAAACGCCTTCTTCAACGTTCTTCGTTAAAGAAACTGCAATCTTAGATACAAAGGTCCTATGCCTCCATTTAAAGAGTTCACACATAAACTATTATATCTAAACTGTAAATAAAATTACATAGATCCTATGCCTCCTTTTAATGAGTTCACAAATCTGATCTAAATTTAATTTACAACCATGAATAAAACCCAAATCATCACGCACATTAAAATTAACCACGAATAAAAATATCGTGGGATCCAATCACATAAAACATAATTACGTGACCATAATAGCGGGACTAGAACACTGCAAAACAAGGGTTAGCGAGTTCTACGTTCTATCCAACAATAAATTGCATGAATAGATTTAACTGGACAACATGGCTAGTTCAATACTTACGCAGTATCAAAGAAAACCAATCGCTCTGATACCAATTGATGGAGACATAAATACAGGATCGTTTGATTTTGCGTATAGATTGAACAAGATACTTTTGCTAAAACCCTATAAGAATAAAAGGATTTCACTTTTGTGGATCATGTAGAGGATCCATATGAGGAGACTAGGGTTTGAAAGCATCAAATTGCGATTTGGTCAAATTTTTATAATTATCGCTGGGCTGCGAAAATTAATTGTTTTCGCCACTGAAACGACTTCTGATCGTCCTGATTTTTTCCGTCATAAATGTAATTTTGCGTTCTGAACGACACATCCAAAAATCAGCCCGATCCAACGGTGCGATTAAAAGTTACGATTGATTTACCACTGCTGTGCCGAAAACCTAAAGATCTTCTATCGTATTCCTTCCGCCATCAAATCTTGCACCCAGTGTGGGCTATGGTATCACCAAGATTTTCTCCTCTCTCAATAGAACAAACCCTAACTCATGAGAATTATTGTTATATTGAGAAGAGACAAGGCCGGCGTATATATATATATATAAGGCTACGATAGGGACCTTAAGGAGAAATAAGTGTTCGGGCTTTCTATGGAAAGTTGGAATCCTAATTCCACTATGAATTAGTTCCTTTCATAAATTATAATTCACACCACTAAAGAATTATAATTGTACTCCCGTCCTTATCTGAAAATTATATTTCAAGCTCCTTATTATTAAATACTTATTATTCTCCCCAAGTTAAGATTACAGATAACCGTCATTTAAATTAAATTACTTACAATTATATTTAAATGACTTCTTAATCCTTGAGCCTACCACTTAACTTATTTGACATGTCGGATTAACATAATCCACCTGCAGGGTATGACATGATCAAAACTTATAAGCTTCTCAAGGAGCTATCATCAATCCCTATACTGGGACGTGGATTCCATCAATAATTAATATTCATCATACATAGAATGTCGTCATCCAATTCACGAAGATTATTGATCCATAAATGAATCTCACTCTTAATGAGTCAAAACAACAAACACTATATATATATATATGTCTATTAATTATTTCAAGATTAAGAGCATAAGTAATCATAATAACCATGGAATTTTAAATTGTTTTATATAGTCAGTATAAAAACAATTAACCCAAACTGGTCCTATTCAATACACACAAAGTGTGCTAGCACAACGAGTTAAAACTATACCGTTTCCCGTAGTTAAGATAAATTACTAAAACTTGTGCTACAATCCTACTGATGGGTGTCCAATTCCATCTAAGATTGTGAATCATTAAACTTATATTCCACAAGAACCGATGATATGATCTTCTGTGTGTAAGCTATACTGTACATACCAAATCATCTACTATATGGAATAAAAGACACACATGCACAATATTTAAATAAATAATAAAATGCAACCATTGCCCATAAAGATTCTCATTAAAATAGCAAAACCAAGTTTATAACATATCCAAATCAACAAGAAAATTATGGCTTTTAGTATATCACTCTAACAACAAAGTGTACTAGCACAATGAGTTAAAACTATACCGTTTCCTGTAGTTAAGATAAACTACTAAAACTTGTGCTACAATCCTGTCAATGGGTGTCTAATTCTATCTAAGACTGTGAACCATTAAACTTATATTCTACAAGAACCGATGATATGATCTTCTGTGTGTAAGCTATACTCTACACATCAAATCATCTACTATATGGAATAAAAGACACACATGCACAATATTTAAATAAATAATATAATGTAACCATTGCCCATAAAGATTCTCATTAAAATAGAAAAACCAAGTTTATAACATATCCAAACTAATAAGAAAATTATGGCTTTTAGTATATCACTCTAACATCAATAGGGCCTATTTTCAAAATTTTCCACCAACCCCTGAAACATATGGATTAGTCCTAGTTTTGCCAATTAGGGATGTCAAAAATCTTCTCAAGTTTGTATACTCGCACGAACCCGACTAGGGAAAGGCCAGTATAGGGGGTGAATTTGTGTAACTTCTCATATTTTGCTTCCTAACCAATTCTCCTCTTCAACTTGTTTAAGACCAAATCTCGGTTGGAGTAGCCGATTTTTGTTCCGAGACTTTTGTGGTTGAGCCAATACTTCTAATATGTCATTTTAATGATATTAAGTATGCGTGTATGTGTGACGCCCTGAATCCCATTATAAGGTTTAGACCTTCGAGACCCGGTTAATCACGGTGCCTTACGCGACACAGGTTTAAAGTACATAATTTAAAACTTATTCCACAACAAATTATATATAAATCCTCATTTAAGAAAATTTTGGCATGTGCAGTTCACAAGTTTAAGAAGCCCAAACCTGTAAGTTTATAAAATAAATCAAACAAATCCTCCAACAAGGTCCCAACTTCAATCAAAAGGTTTCACATTACATATGAGTAAAATTGACTACAGGGTTAATTATACAAAGTAGACAAACCAACAAAGTGTACAAAAGCTAAGTCGTCTATGGACGACTACAAATAGTCTAAGGTCATCAAAGATGTCTATACTTCGTATTCATGCCGCCCTTGAAAAAAATTACCTGCAAAACTGGTTTGAAAAATGGTAGTGAGCCAAACACGAGCTCAATGGGAACTATATGATTTTGAATAAGAAACTACACATTGTCATTCACATGTAACGTGGAATAATGAAAATAGCAAAATAATTCTTCATCTATATAGATATGCAATATTTAAATATATAAAATACCACACCAGTTTTCACCCATCAAGGATGGGCGTCCAAGCTGCTCTGTAAAGCCAACTTGTCCCAATGGCTCAATATATATAAACAATACATGCATGCTATGCACACAACATGAGGTCCTAAACCTAAAATAGAAAAATAGTAAAATAGTATCATTGATAAATAGAACCACAAAATGAGCGTAGACACTAATCTTTTAATCACAATTTCTTTCCATATTGTCTCATACCAGTCTATCTCATATCTGACATCTAGGATTTATTCAACTATGCACAGCGATCGCAATCTAAGCTCCCAAGGCTAGGGTATACAGCCCCCAAGGCTGGGTCCTCCCGTGGACCACCTAGATGTCCAGGGTATGGCGCCTCGCGCGGTCACCCTAGATGGACCATAGAGTATGCCACTTTCAAAGCGGGATCTCTCTACACGGATCATAGAGTATGCTGCTAACATAACTAGCTCCCTCTATGCAGACCAGGGAATGTAGCCACCAAGGCTAAGTCAACCCTATGGACCATTAGTGCCTGTCCAAATTCAAAATAACATGACTTACGAAAATAGTATATATCATGTAAAGTATACGTATCAATCAAATATGTACTCCACATATACATATATCATATCTTCAAATATATTGATATCTTAAATTGTATCTACATATATATATATACATGCCATACAAGAAACTAATATCCATTTCATGATCATATCCAGGTAATACTTGAACATTCCAAAGAGTAAGCTAATAATCTACTTGTAATATGTTCTTGGCCTGATATAATGCCATCATGTGAACACCTCATTTTTTGACCCTCGCAAGAATCCTGAACTCTAAGAAAATGAATATGCATACATGCACAAGCATTCATAGATGAATACATATTCTTTACATGTGATACATATCAAAGAATGAGTCAAAAAGAGCATTCAAATAGAGAGTTATGAGAATTATCGGAAACTGCCAAGACCGGGAACCGTCAAATCTCCTGAGAAAATGAAAATGATAATTATTGATTCTTGATCATCTTCAAAATTTTTAAGGTTATTAGGTGATACCACAAGGATCAACATATTCAAAAATCAGCTCGTTCCGATGGCCGGATCTCCAACAAATCAGAAAACCGGGAGTTTGCTTCGGGTATTTGAACGGAGACCTTCCCGAAGTCCAAATGAGCTCAAACTTGGTCAAGAGGTAAGATATATTATGGGGAGATACATGAAAAAAAATAATATTGATCCGATATCCCATTTTCTGAAAATCGCAAAAATCGTCGCAGGTGGACATCATCTGTCCACAAGACAAATGTCCTATTTGTCTTGTGGGCAGATGCTTTAGGCTTTTTTCGTTTTATGGAATTTATGATCTCCTAAAATCATTAAAGTTTTTGGAGATCTAGAGAATGATACAAGGAGAAACATATTCAAAAAATAGCTCATTTCGATTGGGGAATCTCCAGGAATTCAAAATACTGGGAATTTAGCTCAAGAAATCAAACGGAGGCCTTCCTGATATCCAAAAATTCTTAAATTTTTTGATTAGATGGGTTTTATTATAAGGAAAAATATGATAAAAAATCAGGTCAATCCAATACACCTTTTGGCCGGAATCGCCAAAATCGACAGGAAAAAATAGCATATGTCGTGAAGACAATGGCTGGACCATCTATCCACGCGACAGATGCCATTTGTCGTGTAGACAGATGTATCTGTCATGTGGAAAAATGCCCATCTATCATGTGGACAGATGCCCATCTGTCTACACGACAGATGGTCCCTCTCTCTCTCTCTCTCATCCAGCTATAAAAAGGCCCTTATTTCTCCAGTTTTGAGGCATCAATCAAGGCTGAAACTTCGGAAAAAGTGCTCCAAAATTCTATATTTTCATTTTTGAAGATTTCAGGTAATTTTCCTCACAATCTGAATTAATTTTTTATTTTATTTTCAATTAATCACTTGTAGATACTGCTATTCATCTCCAAATCAGTAAAAAATTTCATATTTGAGCTTTATTTCTAATACCAAAAATTTAGAATGTGTTAGAATAACTTTTTGGATATAAATTTTTATCAGTTAATTACTAGCTTATTAGTCTCAATCTGCTAAGCAATTAATTAATATCTGTATCCAATTTGTCTCCAAATCAGCCCAAATTTTGTATTTTAGCTTCATTTTCAAAACCAAAGGCGTGGAATGAATTAAAATCATTTTTTTGAATATAAATTTTTATCAGTTAATTACAGATTTATCAGTCTCAATCCACTGAGGAATTAATTAGCAGTTGTATCCGATTTAATCCATAAATCGCAATATCTAGCTATATATCCAATATGAGAGTTTTGGATTCATCAAATGCCAATTTAACATATTGAATTATGATAAATTATTTGATGAACAAATCTCAAAGATTATTGGATATTCAATTCCAAATAGAATTAGCTTCCGAAAAGTCCTGAATTTTGTTAAAAATACCTGTTTTCTTATCTACCATTATCAAAAATCATTTTAAACCACACACACACTGATTCCTAAAAATTGTGAAGGAAAAATACGAAGCATGCGTCTTCAATCCCCACCCTAAAATCCCGGTTTTGAAAAATTATTGACTGATCTGCAATAATATTAGTAAACATGCAAATATTTGATTATAACTATACGTATGTTCTATTTAAGAGATCGAAAGGGAGAATTGGGTGCCTAACACCTTCCCAATTTGTAACTTAATCCCCGAACCTTCAAAATATCTAGTTTCGCAATAATTGTGTTTAAGAAGTAGTTTAACTCATAAATGTCCCTCTTTTACAAAAATTTTTGTTTGTTTAGTAAAACAAACTAGCGACTCTAAATTTTTCCTTTAAATTAACATATTTTTCTAAAAAAATAATAATAAACTTATTTTCCCAAATTAACCGAAGAATCAAAGGAATCACCGCTATGGGATCCGGCGTCGAAAAACGCAGGTTCTCACAGTGGCGACTCTGCTGAGGATCATTTTAAGAGGATTAGACTTTAAACAAAAGTAGAATATGCGTGGATAATCATTTCGGTTTATTTGCGTGTTTTTCCCTTCGGCCTTAATTTTAGGATAACATTGATGCGATTTAGGTGAATCCCCTTTTCTTTTTGTTTGTAATCATTGTTTGAGGAAAATCTTTTCATAAATAAAATTTGAAAATACTCCAACAAATTTTAAAACGTTCTTCATAATGTACCTCCATAATTATTATTTTGCATGCACGCACTACTATCATGCATTATCGCGAGTGTGAAATTACTCAACTCAACCCGAAAATATTGCTTAGTGAGTAGGGAGTTGACTCGTCTGGGTCAACATAAACCAAAAGCTCTTATTTCCACTCTCCTTGACCAAGTACCAACCGAGGTATATCGAGTAACGAGGACACTCACGTACCCGGGTCTTATATCAAAAGGTCCTTGCACGTACTCGCCCTTGGGGTATATAGTAAGACCTAGCCAAATAGGAGGGAGCCTAAACCATACCCCTTCAAACCACGCTTGGATATAGGATGCGTTAGCTTAGTACACTCGAATTTCTAAATATTTTCTTGACCGCCAGTCGTGAGATTAGTGAACAAAAAGGCCTTGTCAAGCATACCAACCCTTGGTTTAACAAGTACGGCCGGTGGCTGTCCAACCCCGCCCGTAGAAATCCTTCACTAATAACCATTAGTAAGGATTTCCCTGTCAGTATTTCCATGAAAAAACAATTCTAAGAGGAGAGAACTTCTCGGTTTTCAAAATGTTTTCCAAAATATTTTTCAAAAAATGAGTCGTTTTCCAAAATAAGTTTTCAAAATAATTTTCAAAACTGGAAGGTTATAAGGGCACCTCAAGAATGTATGTTCCTACCTTAAACCTATTCACGGGGCTCTCAAGTTGTTACTAACGGTTTGTTTTTTATAAACGTTAAAGTGGTTTTTGATTTTGCATTCATTCATGTCACACTCTTTTTCGAGAATCATGCAATTTACTAGTAAAAGTATCAACCACTTGGTTATACCCCATGGTCCTCATCTACTCATTTCTTCACCACTCTCAGGTTTTTCGGTTAGAATACACTGGTTGGTTGGGATGGTAGAGATAATACGGGTAGATTGACGCGACCGGTTTCACCTATCATCATCCCACCGTGATGAGTACTGGACTTTCAGAATGACCAGACAAGGATTAACGATAGAGGGATTAACGACACCGAGGGCCAGCATGGTGCAGCGGATCAGCCGCCTGGTACCGATTTACCAATTGATCCCGGAGCCTTAGCGCCATAACAGCTTTATTACATGATACAGGGATTGACTCAGTCCTTGAACACCATGAATAACCAACAGAGGGCCACTCAGGCTTGTCTTGTAATACCCCATGCTCTTTTTCCCGTGTTAATCTTCTCTTAAGCCCGGTAAGGCTTAAACTCCGTTAGACCGCGAGCATTGGGTTTCGAGCTTCTTGCATTCGACCCAAAACTTCTAACATGTCAAGTTAGGTATATTAAGTTTGTGGGAACAATTGTTACATTATTCGAGTGGTTCGGATTGAAACCGAGGCGATAATCGCGTGTTTCGTCTTTTCGCGATTCGTCGATTTTTGGCCAACTTTGAGAGGCCATAACTTCTTCATCCGATGTCAAAATGACTCCCTGTTTGTGGTTATGTATTCATTTCTTTTTCCTTTACAACTTTCGTGTTTGGGCCGAGTCGAGATTCAACCGTTTCGAGGTCCGTTTTGGGCTCAGAAAGTCATTTGTTGTTGTAGTGACTTCCATGATCGATCATGGTCCTCCATAGAATTCCAGAAGGGTTCATGATCGATCATGGGGGACCCATGATCGATCATGGTTCACCTGGAAGTCGGTTTTGAGTATTTTTAACCCGTTTTTCACCCATTTAACACCCCAAACTCTCCATTTTCAACCACCAACGATTAGGGGAGTGAGGGAGAGACTTGAGGGAGATCTAGAGAGAGAGAGAGACAAGATATTCCATACATCTCTCATTCTTTCCAAGATTTGGGTTTCAAAACACCTCATATGTCACTATTCATTGTCTTCCACCTTCGTCTTCGCACGTGAAGCTAAGAGGCGGGCTTGGGTTTCTGTGATACGACGTCTACGCATCTTCAACACCTCGATTAAGCTTCAATCAGGTGGGAACACTAGTATAAAACTTCTTTTACAAACTTTTACTTGTTGTATTAGCGATTTGTATCCAAATTGGGGGAATTTCTACAAAAAGCCCTAGGTTATGATGTTCATGCGGCTTGGGTTGGTTTGAGGTTCAATTAGTAATGCACATGGTTAGATTATCACACATATACCATGAATTATCATTTCTTACCATGCCATGAACCTTATTTTCTCATATACACCTTATACCCACATGGTAGCCTAAGGTATGAACTAGGCTAAAGGAGATTTCGGGATTTGTGATTGGATTAGGGTTAGTTTTGGGTTATAAGAGGTAGATATATGTAGATATGCCCCTAGTTGCAAGTGTAGAACATTATCCTCGAATTTGCACTAGAAACCCACTTAGATAGTAACGATATACACTAATCCTTGAGACTAGTGTCCTGTATGAACCTAATTAGCTAGAGTTATGAGAGTACACCTATGATATACTCTAGAAGTGTAATAACTATAACTTGGTGGGGCATGGGTTGCCTTGACTGTGAGTATATATATGGCTAGAAGAGCCGTAATTATATGCCGGTTGAACTAGAACCACAATAATCAATGCTTGGTTGGCTAGAATGACATGAGAACCCTCATAAGTGGTATACGGTCTTGGTTTTATACACTTGATACGTTAGACATGGGGAAATGTCGAATATGACCTAATTGGCTATAAGGCCATGGAATACAAACATGATAGTGATGCTATCGATAACGACGATTATGTAATGATGACAATTGGATGATTATATATATACATATTGTTAGCCATACGTGTGATAGATGATTGATGATTGTATACACTGCTAAGTGAGGAATCGAGATATTCTTGTTGTTATGATCACACGTATGGGCTGGATATGATGATGTACCGAGCACCGGGTATCTCCCTGTAACTCGAAGGAGGGCCGCCTATTGCGCCCGTGGGTGAAAAGGTCCTAAACCGTGCACGGGAAAATGAAGTCGGTGACTCCGCCGGTGGTTGTGTGTGTCCACAAAGGAGAGCCCACTCTAGGTATCTTGCCTTCCGACAGGACTAAGTGTTCTCGGTTAGATGAGTTTCCCCGGCAGCGGAGCAGGTCCCGTGTGCCACTACTTTCCCATTTGGTGAGTTCCCCGGGAAGTAGTTGGGCTACTAATGGTCATTACCCTGCTAGGGTATCACCTGGTGTAGTTCTTTCCAGAGTGTCGATGTGGTTTGTATGAGGTGTTCTCCTCGTTAACTATTCGGAGTGTCATGCCCGGGAAAATGTCTTGAGGGTTATCTCTGAATGACCTACTTGGAGAACCAAGTCCCTGAGCCACTCCCCACTCGGAGGAGACATGGACAAGAGCCTCGGAGTCTTCGGGATCCGTTGTTCTGGGCCTGGACTGACCGCGGGGTGAAACTGAGGCATTATGCTGGAGACGTGATACGAGAGCTATTATGATATTGTTGATTATGTTATTATTATTGTATCATATCGTATCATGTCTCGTATAAATTTATGTATGTTACCTTGGCTATGATATAAATGATGTAAAGACATAGGCGGACAATATTAGACAGACAGGGTACACATAGAGAATTATCGAGCCTTTTATAATGTATTATATATAAAGTGGAAAGAGATGATAACAGTGAGCCTCAGATATAGAATATGGGCGTGGGAGTAAGTGTGATTCATGAGACTTGATAGCTGGATCATAATGAACCTAAAGCACTAATAATTGAAAGGGAAATCATAACTAACGAAATAGCCTACTGAGAGAACGCCGTAATATAACGCTTAGACGAATGATCTTGAGCTAAAAGCCTATTAGATGGCCAAGTATACGATTCATAATAAATTATAATTAAAGTGAAAACAACCAATACTTGGCCTATAGCTATTGACTTTCGATGTAGGCACGGGTAGCCGATGCAAGCTGTAGAACTAACCCACTAAGGCATGACAAACCTTAGGAAGCTAGCGTTAGAACGAAATGACCTTGGATTGGCGATTTCCTAGTAATGTGGGAACTCGTGAGAGGTTCACCTGTGGGATATTTACTGTTGTGATTGGTTAGTTGGGTAGTTAGTATCCAGTGGCTAGGATGGGAATCCGGGTAGGTTCGTATGCATGCGAGTGTAGGTTGCATTGGATTGCACGGTTTTCAAACCATTACACATGGGTAAAACAAATATTTTCTATACATATATATAGTTCCCACTGAGCCCGAATTTGGCTCATTCCCTCCTTTCCCCAGTTTTGCAGGTCGGGCTTTGGGATTGGCGCGTGGTAATCGTCTATACAGCCTCTAGTGTCCATTACCTTTTGTAGTCCTTGAGTTAAGGACTAAGTTATATGTATAACCTTTTGAATTTGTTGTATAATTATGTATAGACTTTGATTTGATAAACAATTGGCATTGTAAACTTGTATTGATGGTTTTCATATGTGGAGTTGATTTAAATGTAGTTTGATGTGATTTTACTTTTATGGAACGTGGTTTTAAATGTTATAGGAAGGTTTATAAATGAAATGAATTCCACATGCCAAAGTTTTCTAAATCCGGACTTCTAAAGATCATGCTTTTATTAAAGTAAAGTTTTTAAAAGTTGTGGATTGTTTTAATTTAAACCCGCCGTCGCGTACGGCACCGTGATTAACCGAGTCCTGGAGGTGAAAATCTCGGAACGGGATTCGGGGCGTCACATGTCTGGATGCTTTACTGGCCAATCGAGCACCCGTTAAACCAAATCCACCAAATCTCAATCTCGTCCGCAATCAGGGTCAACCTATGCCCCCAGCCCAGCAGAATATCCCACAAGTTCCTCCCCCTTACCATGGGCTACCCATACTAGATTCGGTCAACACATAGCTCCGCCTTGACCATAACCAACCTTGGCAACACCACAATCCACCTTTCGAAGGGCATGAGCAGGATCCGTATATAGGGCAATATGCTGAGTCAGTGGTTGAACAGGCCAGAGAGAATGAGGCCATTCCTTTGTTGAAAGAGCAAATGAAAGTTTTGAATCAAGAGGTAATGGATAAGGCCAATGACATAGCCAATATTCAAAATCTATCTCTCTTCCCAAATGCCAGGTTGCTATTCGATTTTAAACTTCCCAATGTTGAAAAGTTTTCGGGGAACAGTCCACCTCATCTTCATCTTAAAGCCTACATTCGTACTATACAATTGTATGGATTGAATGAAACTCACCTGGCTCAAGGTTTCCATGAAACCTTAAGAGGACCCGCTCATAGTTTGTTTTTGGGGTTAGAAAAACATAGAGTAACATATTAGAAAAGTATTGTGAAGGAATTCATGGAGCATTACAAATCGAATGAGGAGCTGAAAATCACTCGTAAGCACCTCGAAATGGGCAAGTAGCGAGAAAATGAAAGTGTCAATGACTTCATCAGCCGTTGGAGGGAGTTAGGCTCATAAATGATCGATCGAATATCCGAAGAAGAGAAGTTAGGGTTAATCGTCAAGAACATCAAACCTGAGATTTGAAATGGTATGGGGTGTCAATGGTTGGATTCTCATATTGCCTCCACTCTGCTTGCGCTTGCTACCCTAACTCATTTATTTCCTCCAACTGAGATTTGGACAATCCGTTCAACAATGATCCCGATTCTCACAATTAAAACACCCAGTACGTAGATCATAGCTGCCGCCACAGCTAATGTTGTATCCTTCAGAAGATTTTGGACTTGAACATGATTTCTTGCTCTTATCTCATGTACTCCCATGGTCATCTCTTTTCCTCTTGCTTCGGCTGATTAGGAATCCTTCCCATATACCTACCTAACTCCTCAAACTTGAGGAAATAACCTCCAACCATCACTCCTTTCTAAACTAAGTTATGAGACTCTTCTCTTTCTATTCTTCCGCAAACATCATATGCAAATCCATCACAAAAAGTCCTATTAAACATAACACACCTAGTAATTACATTAGATCCACTAAGTGGACTTCCACTTGCGTAGTGTACTACTCTTGAGTTAGGAGTCGATATCATAGTGCCACCTTTTAATAGTCCAGGGGTCAAATGACTCGCCAAATTGTGGTGGTCATGGATAGTTATACTCCTTGAAGTGCCAAACTTCATCACTCTCCCCTCCATAAGGGTCACGTTAGATGTTTGATACATTATCGTCCTCATTCGGGGTGTTTCTTGGAACCTAGGTGCGGCTGGGACCGACACCACTAGTGATACCATAACTATTCTTCAAAACCTCGACTGGTATGATATGAGGAGTATAATAAAATAATGTCAGATTGAAAGACAGGGCAAAAATTTAGAGGAGTAGGAGGAATGAACATTTTCAGATGGAACTCAATTAATCATAGCGTTTCAGTTCCAGTTAAAGGTAGCCGACTAATGATTTATAGTATAGTCATCCATTGCACTGTGGCTGACTATAATATAACCCAATTGTCCCTCTATTGCTACACTAGAAACCAAAACAGATTTCTCGAGCTTTTTCCCAATTATCAATACGATAAGATGAATATGATCGATACAAAATGGAATCCTCTATTCTACCCCACTCTCAGCAAAGGAAAAAGAAACCTATGCTCTGATACCAACTTGTAACGCCCCAAATCCTGTTAAGAGGATTACTCATCCTGCACTCGATTTGTTACGGGTGCCGTATGCTGACGGCAGGTTAACTGAACAAAATTCTTGTAATGAACTTAAAAATTCACATTCTAGGCAATGGGAAGGATTTTCATAATATAACACCCGTCCACAAAAGTGAAAGAGTTACTACAATTTAACAGCTAGCCTCTAACGAGGTCCCAAATACAAGTATTTAGTCTCCACAATATATACAATTCTCTTGTAATACATATGATCGGACAATAGCAAAATATATATATACTACCGACAAAACTCTACAAGCAATGATCCTTCTGTTGTGAAGGATCATCGACTAGGCAATGGTGCAGAGGCAGTCTAAGAGATGTGTCCTCCCTCTTCCCTTTCCCAATAAAACCTACAGACATAAACTGTTTGAAAAATAGGTGGGATGAGTCAAACGGACTCAGTGGGAATCATATAGTAAATTTAGTGTGAGAATAAGGTTCGAAAATCCTTGATAGTAACTTAAAATAAACCATCATCATATACATATAATGGTTTAAGAGGAAGAGAACTTTTTATGATCTTGTTCAAAGACTTCAAAACCCATGAATATTTCAAATGCGATATCAAATAAAATTCTATGGTACGATTAATGTTTTCATCTCATAAAACCTGATCCGTAAATCTCATATATCTCATAATTATCCAAACGTCTAACAGGTCTGCATTTCGTGGTTTTCCCCAAGGGAGCACCCACACAGCAGTAGGGCCTACATGTTAGTTTTCGTGCACGATTTCGAGTCTTGCATCCAGGAGAACTATGTCTCAACTTTTGCCCCAATCTTTAGAAACCAACATATGACTAATCATGGACTAGCGCTAACGTATATACTCAATAGTATATCTATTGGCTCATTTTAGAAGTAATTGTACCATATACATAATTTCCATTTATCAAATAAAACAATAATTATGTAACAGGTGGGAGATGTCTCATATCATAGTTTTCGAATAGCATACTAACTCATACGCAAACACTTTATAGCATAAAAACCACCACTTGAACCCTTAAGAGTGAATATTTAACTTATTAGTAAGGTTTATTACCAATAAAGGGTTCTAAGTGGGTTTTGGTGCGAATCAAGTGATTAACCAAAAATTCTTACCAAATCATGTCACTTTAGCAATAATAAGACTACTTGAATCATCAATTTCGTTAACAACTCAAAACTTTGGCACTAACCCAAGAAATTATGTATAAAAGCTAGGTTTTTGTTTAATACGTAGCAAACTCATAACATAACATCAATAAGTTATAAAAATTAGTTTTAGTAGTAGATTCCCACCTCAAATGAGCTTGATCATTGAGTTTGGAAGGTTGGATTGGGCCACAAGCTGTCCAATCGCAAAATCCCCAATTTCTTCCTCTAAGCCCTAGCCATGGAGTTAAGGAGGATGGAGGAGATGATGAATAGTGATGTAGAAGATGGTTTTGGTATTGGTTTGATGGGTGTTTCGATGGTGAAGAGATGTAGGCAAAGGGCTATTTAAATCCCTTTAAAATATGCTCTTCATGTCTCTCTAGATGGTTCCATTGTTGTAGCTCAAAATTGGGACAAATGGGCGTGAAAATAATGCTTTAAATGCTTAAAACAGGCCCAGATTTTCTGCCTGACCGGTCCACGCTTTAGCACTTTTTGGGTCTGGAGCACTGTTTGTATTTTGGCCATAACTTTTTGCTCGAAACTTCGATTTGGGTGATCTCTATGTCCACGGAAAGATAATTCAAAGATATAAAACTTCCTAAGAGGAAGTTTCCCCAAATTATAGATTGATAATTTTTATAAATTCGTCGAAGACAGTGCTCTGCCACAACGTTACCAAACGATCAGATTTTGCTAACCAGCCTACTTCATACTCTGTTTTGACCAACGAGGAGTGTGAATTGACATCCATTCGAAACAAAAAAGTTGTATATTGTATCAAATCCTAAATATAAGAGTAAATGGGGGCTTAATTGGACAAGGATGAAGATGTTACGATACCTCAAAGTTAGTTAAAATTAAGAAATCGCATAAAGTCAAAAAACGAGATTAATACCTCGATTTCGATTCGGACCACCCGAATTATAAAACAATCATTCTCAAAAACTCAATGTACCTAATATCATATTCAACAAGTGTTGGATCAACTAACAAGGGTCCAAAAGAAAAAAGTTCATGCCCTAACGGGGATTAAGCCTTACGAAGATGATTAACTTGAAAATGGGTTACGGGGTATTACAAATAGGTTTACAATCTACAAGATCAATCAGTCCACATATAGCATCTTCAACCAAATACGAAGGAGTTCTCAATGCTGCACTTCATATGATGCAGTTTTTAATTTTTAAGGTTACATCATGAACCAACGATTCAAAACGTAAATCGGCCTAATGTAGGATATGATTTAAAGGGAATTCCATCTAGTTGAATCAATTGCAATAAACTCGCCACAGCACATGGCCGATGAGTAATAAGTTATGCAAGAGTTTAGGAACATTAAGCCCAATTATCAATGCTCAAATGGGAAAATTGGACCTTGCATACTGAATTTGCAATTCGAATGATGCTCTAACCTTATAATAAAGTGATAACTTACCAATGATTCATATAATGATGTGCTGATTGAAGAGACGAATGAGTTATATCAACTATAGAATTCTCTAGATTCTATTAATCGAGGAAATCAGCTTTTGTGATTTACACTAAAGTTTTCATGCGATCCACCCAAAACGTAAAACGTTCACACTAGTGAAAGCAACTTCCCAATGGGACTCATCTGAGTCATTCAAATTACACTTTAAACAGAGTCAAAATCGAAACTCGTCAACTCATACCGAATACTTTACGCAAATTCTAAGAAATGACTACTTAAACTTACAAACAAGGGAGGGGGACTCATTCGAGATTGAACGGAAGCATTATGACTCTTTGTGGGTCACCAATCGACCTATACCCACGAACATGCGACCACTGCGTAGTCATCCCTCGAATCACATTCGGCCTATCCGAATTGTGAAGGTCGTAGTGCATTAGCACTAACTGCCATCATACACAAAATTTGGAATCTGTCCTCATATGAACCCCATAAAACTTAAACTCAATCAAGGTAGCACCATTTGGGGAAACAAATAATTATCACTTTGTGGTTTATATCATACGCTAAAGAGAATGCCTCCTCATACATCATTTTGAATGATGGCAAGCAAAGGAACCCTTTGATAGGGAGCTATCTTCGTCGCTAAAAATAGCTTGGTCAAAAACCCTTATGTACCTACAAAATATATTAGTAACGTAGATAGTATTAGTAAGGGGTCAAATCCACGGGAGTTGTTTATGAATCAATGAAAACAAAGTTGAGAAAATAATATATTTAGAATAAAAACCATTTTTTTATCTTTTAGAAATGCTTACTTTTCCTTAAGAATAATTTTACTACTAATAAAATGTAATAAAAGTGGAGAAAGTTGTTTTGGAGAAATAAAGTGTAGGGATTTCAAGAGTTAAGAATCCACCACCAAATTATCAATGGATCTAGAATAATATATTATTGCACATATATACCCAAAATAAATTCTATACTAGTTTGATTAAATGGAATCACCTATGGTATGTAGAGTGAACCCAAAAGCTAACCAAATAGTATTTGACAATTTATTTGTTTATAAGAGATTTTTCCTTTCAAGATCTATATTTTCTTCTTTTAGAAATAATAATAATAATAATAATAATAATAATAATAATACAAGGTTGTCACTCACTCACATTAACACTCAAGAACTAGAAGATAAATTTGGAAAATAAAATGAACTTAAGAAAATTCTATGGTATGTAGCTCATCTCTTAAGTCAAGTATAAAAACCAAAATGGGATCACCTATGGTGTGTAGAGTAATCCAAAGATCTTATTTAAGAAAAATCACAAATGAGTATATTTATGCAATATTATAAAATTCTAAATCACAAATAAAAATGAGGCTTCATCTCTCCCCTTGAAAGGGAGATTAGCCTTCCATAAAGATAGAAGAACAAAACAAATAATAAATTAGCTCCTTAAATATCTCCAAATATGTGAGTTAAAGAATTTCTCTCAACACTCTACAATATTATCTTCTTCAACAAAATGAAACAATAATACAAGAAGAAGAAAAATATGTAGCACTCAAATATTTTCTCTCTACAACAAGCTCTCTTTCTCCAAGCTCTCCTCCTTTCTTTCAAACTCTCGTATGGTCCTCCCCTCTTGGCCAAATATCAATCAATATATGTGAGAAAATGGGAGAGAAACATAATCATGAAAGTAGACAATGGGGTGAGGGGGTTTAAGAAAATAGTAGACTTTGTCTAGAGAGTGGAGTGTGTAAGAGAATAATGTGGATATTGTCTAGGTAGTGGAGTGTGTAAGAGAATAATGTGGACATTGTCTAGGGAGTGGAGTGTTGGGTTATGGGTTGAGTGATTAAAAATATGAGAGTGGGCACACACACTTTTGGGATATTTTTCTCTCTTTTTTTCTTTTGCTGCTGGAATTTTGTAATGCAATTTAGGATATGGAGATGGCCGAATTTGGAAAAGTGTTGAACTGTAAAGTTGTAGCTCTCGAAATTCTCTTGATTTTAGACTCAAGAAACGCATGATTCGGTGTTTCGAGCAAAAAGTTATGCTTTAAAAATTATCCAAGCCACTTTAGGTGTCCTGTCTCACATATTCAACAAAGTTTAGCATTTAATTACATCAATTGAGACAAAAACCTGCAAAACAACTAAATGTCAACATTAAATAACGTAATGAAATTTTTGACACTTAAAGTTAGGCATTTAGGGAATTATAAATAATAGTTTTGGGTGCTTATCACACCACCCCCAAACAGCATTTTGCTAGTCCGCAAGCAAAAAGAGAGATAATAGATAAGGAGCCAAAACGAACCACTTTCCTTGGTGATTCTCGATTGCACTTAGCATGTGCAACAAGCATTTTAAACCTCTAAGTCTCCCAAAGAGGACGAGTGAAGTCTCGTAAGGGTCTGCAGTGAAGACACCCATAAACTTCCAAAATGTATTTACAAAAATTTATTTTTGGCGATACTTTTTCTTATTTTGCCTCAGGAAAATATTAAGTATCCAGCTATAGAGAAGACAATGAATCATCCATATATAGAAGTTAATAGAAGCTTGTACGCTATACAATACCAAAATGGCACAATCATTCTTAAGATTCTTAAGATTCAGTGTTTGCAACTGGCATTTAAATAATTTTAATGTGATTCCCTATATTGCCTTATAGAATTTACGCTTCGACTTCAAATCTCACTTGATATATTCTCTCAAAATTGAATCACTCCGAGATGTGGCTAATTGTTTCTCTTTTTCCATGTGAGTGATAAGAGTAGATGCACACAAAGCAAATACTCACATGCATAAATAAGAAAGACGGATATTGGAAAGAATTTGATCTCATGAAAGGAATGCCAACCACTATGTGAGTGAAAGAGATATGTCCTAGGACTATTCATAGATTATGATTTGTACTTGGATATCTTATGCTTATTGTTATTAATAAAGTTTATTTATTTTACTTTATAATCTCTTGTAAATAATATTTATTAATACTAGTTCATCAAGTACGTGACTAGATTGTGGGATGCTAGTAATGTAATAATAATATTGTTTAGATGTCCCTAATCATGTATCAATAACCTAGGATCACATTGATATAATGATTAGAGTATGGGTCAGCTGATGACTATGTTCCACAAGTCATGGATATGGAGATATCAAGCTGAACATACTGATACTTGTTAGGGAACAAAGTATTGGACTGACCCGCTTTGGGGACACTGCGAGGAGTGTTACATAATGTCATCAGTGATGTTCCCCATTTGTGATATCGTATTATCCTCAGACCTGAGATCGCCATGGTTACCAACATAGGGATTAGCATGTCAGGCATTATCAAACGTTGCTCTTGACCGAGTAATTATAAAGATGATGACCGAGCATACTATGAACTATGTAGAGGTATGTGGTTGATCAAGATGGGATTTGTCACTCTCATATATTGAGAGAGATATCGTTGGGCCCCTTGATAAGTGTAATTAATATTTGCATGGCCATGCACAAATGAGATGTCATTTGTTTTGGATTAATTATACTTAGAGATCAAGAAATAAAGATTGAACTATACAAGAATGACACTTGCCTAGTCTTGTGTTCAATCTAGATATCGATTGACAAAAGGAGTTAATGTGTGAAATATCAATTTAAGGTTGTGTCGTTTTTGACCTTTATACCCTTTGGATAATAGTAATGTTTTACTAGAAACCGCTTACTGTTCGTATAATAAAACGGGCTTTTAATTGTACGACCAAAGAGTGTAAAACCTACAGGGTCGCACACCAAAACGAGTTGGATCAAAACGAATTAAAACGGGCCAAGTTGGACTTGGGCCCAGTTCGTTTGTTGCTTAGGGTTCTCACTAGGGTTCCCTTATAAAAGGGAACCTTTGTTCTTCTTGGCCGTCAACGAAATTGAGAGAGGCAAGAAAATTCGAAATAACAGAGAGAACCCTAGAGGGCGCTAGTACACCAAGCAAGATCTCATCTCGTTCGTGTGTGCATACCGTAGAGGCGTCGTGTTTTCTACGCTAAGGACGACAACAACAGAAGGATCAGATCCATCCTGTTCGTTTCATTGACATCAAATCTCGATTAAGGTATGTCATCTGTCGATTTTATTGAACTGCATAGATCATAGGATTCAATGATTAGTGCGTAAATTAGTGTATGCGATGCATGATTACTGCCCTAATTTACTTACAGTGGTATCAGAGGGAGGTTATTGCTGTTCTTTAATTTCGATCATGATTATAATCGTTTTATAACTTGAAGATCTGTTCTCGTTTAAAATTTCGATTAATTTCATATTCGGATTTTAGTATCATGCTAGGTTTTAGTAATATCGATTAATGGGTTAATCGTTTTCTGTAGCATGTTTCTGTTTTCGTTAATCAGTTTACATATACGATATGTCCTTTTATAATCTGATTAATAGAGATCTGATATGTCAAAAACGTGATTATTGTATGACTGTTATCGACATGTTCATGATTCTGTTAAGTCGTTTTTGATTAGGGTTCATCATATGCTGTTGTGATTTTAATTCCGCAATTATCATGTTTAGCGTTTTCAGAATCGTTTTGTTAGGGTTTACGCAATCTGGTAGACTTGATGAGATCACGGCTATCGGGTTCTTTCACGTTGATTTGATTAACGAGATAGGGCAGATTAATGTGATTAGTCTAGACGAATCTGTCTGATAAGATCAGACACGTTTCTGGAGGAAATAATTTGAAATCGTTCAAATTTTCCACGGTGGCAGAAGTATGATTCTCTTGCAGGTCATACACCGAGCCCGCTGACCGGTCAGCGGGACCGCCGCCGGGGTGTCCACCCCCCGGACCCCGGTTGGGGCGCTGCCCCAAACCCCGCGGGGGCGTTGCCCCTCGACCCCTAATTGTTTATTTAATAATTGATTAAATTTATGTTTCCTTTTATAAGTATGCAATGTGTTGTGTTATGGGATAATACTAACTTGCAGGGTTATTATTTATAGTGATATAGTATGGCCAAACTAAATACGGCCTGCGTGTCGTCTTGTATTTATTGTAATATATAAATACGGCCTGCGTGTCGTTTTTTTTTTTTTTGTTTTGCAATGTAATTTCAATTACTAGTTTCAATTACTAGTCTCTTGTATTAGGATGTACAATTGTTGTATAATTACCTCGCATAGAAGATGGAGGATCCCTCATCACAAGAGAAGATAGCCAAGAACTTTGGAATGTCCAAAGCTACAAAGGATGGGAGAGCATAGTTAATTAGTAGCTTTATTTCTCTGGCCATACTATATCACATATTTTTGGTTGATGCATGTTTAAATATTCTGTTGTATTATTGTGAGACTGCATATTCATGTCCCTAGAACAAATGAAATTATTTGTGCCTTTCCAATACTGATAACTATTAATTTTATGATTATTTTAGAAGACGCCTGCCAAAGCGGGGTTATCTTAGATCATCATAAATTAATAGTATGGAAGTCGGACATCCATAAATCAGAAAAGTGTTGGTTTGATTTCACGGGCCATCAAAACGGTTTTGGGCCTTGAGGCAAAGTGTTGAGAAGCCGAAACATAAGATGTAAAACTCAACAAACCAAGAATTACATAGGATGTAATTAACAAATGTTGCTTACCTAATTAACAAAGTTTAAGTGAAAAGCCAAAGCTTTCTTAATACCTTGTGTAATATGGATCTTGGACCTACTATGTCCTATTGGGACAATTGTGTGTAAGACATAGTAGGAATTTTTTATAAATAAGCATATTAAATGTTTGCATATGTTATTTTGCTGTAGATAGATGACGAACCATAACACAACCGCTTTTTCGTTGCGATCTGTCCTTGAGAAGGAAAAACTAAATACAACCAACTTCCTAGACTGGTTTAGGAATCTGAGAATTGTTCTCAAACAGGAGAGGAAAGATTATGTCCTCGAAAATGCTATTCCTGAAGAACCAGCAGCTAATGCTCCTCGTGCACAGAAAGATGCATATCAGAAGCATCTGAATGATGATTTAGATGTTTCATGTCTCATGCTTGCTAGCATGAATGCTGATCTGCAGAAGCAGTTTGAAAACATGAATGCATTCGACATGGTTAAGGAACTAAAGAGTTTGTTTCAGGAACAAGCTCGAGTCGAACGCTTCGAGACTACTAAGTCTTTGTTTTCTTGCAAGCTTCCTGAGGGAGGCTCAGTTAGTCCTCATGTACTCAAAATGATTGGGTACATTGATCACCTAGAAAGGTTGGGGACAACTATTAGCCAAGAGTTGGCCACTGATGTCATTCTCCAGTCGCTGCCTGAGTCATATGATGGTTTTATTATGAACTTCAATATGCACAGCTTGGAGAAGACATTAACTGAGATGCATGGGATGCTGAAAACAGCTGAGCAGAATATTGTTAAGAAAGGTAAGAATAATGTTCTGATGGTTCAAAAGGGAAAGGGTTTCAAGAAGGGTGGAAATGGCAAAGGAAAGTCCAATGCCAAAGGCAAAGGTAAAGCTCCAGTTAAGAACTGGAAGAACAAGAAGCAAGATTCTGAGCCCAAGCCTAATCCACAAGCTGAAATGATATGTTTTCACTGCAATGAAAAGGGTCATTGGAAGAGAAACTGCAAGAAATACCTTGACGACAAAAAGAAGGGACTAGCCCCTTCGTCTTCAGGTACTTACGTTATAGAAGTAAATGTTACTTCAGCTTCTTCTACTTCTTGGGTATTAGATACTGGTAGTGCATCTCACATTTGTGCAAATGTACAGGGACTCAAAAGGAGTAGGAAGCTGGCTAAAGGAGAAGTGGACCTACGCGTTGGAAATCGAGCAAAAGTTGCCGCTCTAGCTGTAGGAACATTTGAGATTCTTTTGCCTTCAGGATTGATTTTAGAATTAAATAATTGTTACTATGTGCCTGCTTTTAGCAGAAACATTATTTCTATTTCTTTGTTAGACGAAGAAGGTTTTGAATTCAATTTTAAGGACAAACGTTGTTCATTTTCTTTGAATAATATGCAATATGGTATTGGACAATTATTGGATGGTCTTTATATTCTAAATCTTGAAATACCTGTTTATAACGTAAATAACAAGAGAATCAAGTCTGATGATTCGAATCCTACTTATTTATGGCATTGTCGTTTAGGCCATATAAATGAGAAACGCATGTTGAAGCTCCATAAAGATGGTCTTCTAAATTCATTTGATTTTCAGTCTTTTGAACGATGTGAATCTTGTTTATTGGGAAAGATGACCAAGAGCCCTTTCAATGGAAACAATGATAGGGCAAGTGATCTTTTGGCCCTCATTCATACTGATGTATGTGGACCACTAAACACAACTGCCAGAGGAGGATATCAGTACTTCATCACATTTACTGATGATTTCAGTAGATATGGTTATGTTTACTTGATAAAACATAAATCGGAATCTTTTGAAAAGTTCAAAGAATTTCAAAATGAGGTACAAAATCAACTTGGCAAGACTATTAAAGCTCTTCGATCAGATCGAGGAGGAGAATACTTAAGCCAAGAATTCATTGATCATCTTAAGAGTTGTGGAATTGTTTCACAACTTACTCCACCAGGAACACCACAATGGAATGGTGTATCTGAAAGGAGAAACCGAACACTGTTAGACATGGTTCGATCAATGATGAGTCAGACATCTCTTCCAATATCATTTTGGGGATATGCTCTTGAAACCGCAGCGTTCACACTAAATAGATCTCCATCTAAGGCTGTAGAAAAGACACCTTACGAGTTATGGACTGGAAAGGTTCCAAGTCTGTCTTTTCTAAAGATTTGGGGTTGTGACGTTTTCGTCAGACGACTAATCACAACTAAATTGGAACCCAAATCTGATAAATGCTTCTTCGTAGGATATCCTAAGGAAACAAAAGGATATTATTTTTATAATCCAACCGAGAACAAAGTGTTTGTAGCTCGGAATGGAGTTTTCTTAGAAAGAGAGTTTCTTTCCAAAGAAAACAGTGGGAGCACTATACATCTAGAAGAAATTCGAGATGATAGTAATCTTAATGAAGAGCCTCAACAAAGTATGCAAATAGTTGCAGAAACTCCTGAAGAAGTTACAGTCTTACGAAGGTCAAGTAGGCCACGTCGCGAACCTGAGAGATTATCACTTTTCGTCTCAGATGAGCAAGACATAGTGTTGTTAGACAACAATGAGCCCTCGACTTTCAAAGAAGCAATGGAGAGCTCTAGTTCCGAGAAATGGCTAGAAGCCATGAAATCCGAAATGAAATCCATGGATGACAATCAAGTATGGGACTTGGTTGACATGCCAAATGGCTGTAGAGCCATAGGTTGCAAATGGGTTTTCAAAATCAAGATTGATAAAGATGGCAAGATCGATGTCTATAAAGCTCGATTGGTTGCAAAAGGATATCGACAAATCCATGGTATTGACTATGATGAATCCTTTTCGCCAGTTGCCATGTTTAAATCAATCCGGATCCTTTTAAGCATTGCCGCATATTATGACTATGAAATATGGCAAATGGATGTCAAAACTGCTTTCCTTAATGGATACCTAGAAGAGGATGTGTACATGACACAACCTGAAGGTTTTGTCGATCCAAGAAATGCTAACAAGGTATGCAAGCTTAAGAGATCCATATATGGTCTTAAGCAAGCATCTCGGAGCTGGAATCTTCGTTTCGATGAAACTATCAAAAAGTTTGATTTTAGAAAGAACGAAGAAGAACCTTGTGTATACAAGAAAACTAGTGGGAGCGCGATAGTCTTTCTGGTATTGTATGTAGATGACATACTACTCATTGGGAATGATATTCCTATGCTTGAGTCTGTTAAGACCTGGCTTGGAAAATGTTTCTCAATGAAAGATTTGGGCGAGGCAGCCTACATATTAGGGATCAAGATCTATAGAGATAGATCAAGAAAACTAATAGGACTGAGTCAAAGTAATTACCTTGACAAAGTTTTACGTAGGTTCAACATGCAAGACTCTAAAAGAGGGTTCTTGCCAATGACACATGGCACAACACTAAGCAAGACTCAGTGTCCTCAGACACAAGATGAGCGAGATCGCATGAGTAGAATCCCGTATGCTTCGGCTATAGGTTCTATCATGTACGCTATGTTGTGTACTCGTCCCGATGTAGCATGCGCATTGAGCGTGACTAGCAGATACCAGTCAGATCCAGGTGAGAGTCACTGGACCGCTGTCAAGAATATCCTCAAGTATTTAAGAAGAACTAGGGATATATTCTTGATTTATGGTGGGGAAGAAGAGTTGGTTGTAAATGGGTACACGGATTCTGGTTTTCAATCAGATAAGGATGATTTCAGATCACAATCCGGTTTTGTGTTTTGTCTCAATGGTGGAGCTGTGAGTTGGAAGAGTTCTAAGCAAGCCACAGTTGCTGATTCTACAACAGAAGCTGAATATGTTGCTGCTTCAGAAGCAGCAAAGGAAGCAGTATGGATAAAGAAGTTTATCACTGAACTTGGTGTCATTCCTAGTAGCACCAATCCAGTGGATTTGTATTGTGACAACAATGGAGCTATTGCTCAGGCTAAAGAGCCAAGGTCGCACCAAAAATCCAAACATATTCAGAGACGTTATCACCTCATTCGTGAGTTTATCAGTAATGGTGATGTGAAGATATGCAAGGTTCCCACAGACGAGAATGTAGCTGATCCTTTGACTAAGCCACTTTCTGAAACTAAACATGATCGTCATTTTAGTGCATTAGGCATTCGTTTTATGAATGAATGGTCCTAGTACAAGTGGGAGACTGAAAGAGATATGTCCTAGGACTATTCATAGATTATGATTTGTACTTGGATATCTTATGCTTATTGTTATTAATAAAGTTTATTTATTTTACTTTATAATCTCTTGTAAATAATATTTATTAATACTAGTTCATCAAGTACGTGACTAGATTGTGGGATGCTAGTAATGTAATAATAATATTGTTTAGATGTCCCTAATCATGTATCAATAACCTAGGATCACATTGATATAATGATTAGAGTATGGGTCAGCTGATGACTATGTTCCACAAGTCATGGATATGGAGATATCAAGCTGAACATACTGATACTTGTTAGGGAACAAAGTATTGGACTGACCCGCTTTGGGGACACTGCGAGGAGTGTTACATAATGTCATCAGTGATGTTCCCCATTTGTGATATCGTATTATCCTCAGACCTGAGATCGCCATGGTTACCAACATAGGGATTAGCATGTCAGGCATTATCAAACGTTGCTCTTGACCGAGTAATTATAAAGATGATGACCGAGCATACTATGAACTATGTAGAGGTATGTGGTTGATCAAGATGGGATTTGTCACTCTCATATATTGAGAGAGATATCGTTGGGCCCATTGATAAGTGTAATTAATATTTGCATGGCCATGCACAAATGAGATGTCATTTGTTTTGGATTAATTATACTTAGAGATCAAGAAATAAAGATTGAACTATACAAGAATGACACTTGCCTAGTCTTGTGTTCAATCTAGATATCGATTGACAAAAGGAGTTAATGTGTGAAATATCAATTTAAGGTTGTGTCGTTTTTGACCTTTATACCCTTTGGATAATAGTAATGTTTTACTAGAAACCGCTTACTGTTCGTATAATAAAACGGGCTTTTAATTGTACGACCAAAGAGTGTAAAACCTACAGGGTCGCACACCAAAACGAGTTGGATCAAAACGAATTAAAACGGGCCAAGTTGGACTTGGGCCCAGTTCGTTTGTTGCTTAGGGTTCTCACTAGGGTTCCCTTATAAAAGGGAACCTTTGTTCTTCTTGGCCGTCAACGAAATTGAGAGAGGCAAGAAAATTCGAAATAACAGAGAGAACCCTAGAGGGCGCTAGTACACCAAGCAAGATCTCATCTCGTTCGTGTGTGCATACCGTAGAGGCGTCGTGTTTTCTACGCTAAGGACGACAACAACAGAAGGATCAGATCCATCCTGTTCGTTTCATTGACATCAAATCTCGATTAAGGTATGTCATCTGTCGATTTTATTGAACTGCATAGATCATAGGATTCAATGATTAGTGCGTAAATTAGTGTATGCGATGCATGATTACTGCCCTAATTTACTTACAGTGAGAATGTCAAGTTATTTAAACATATTACCTTAACAAACACTACCGCACCAAAGATCAACTAGGTCTTTTATATGGGGTGGAATGAGGGAAAATGGAGTGTTGATGTGTGTATAAGAAGATTGAAGACTTTCTAAGGAGTTTGAACTTTTCTAATATCACTTGTTTTCACGCTCTTTTGTTGATCGCATTTTTTTTCTTCTTTTTTTTTATGCGATTTGAAATGATTGCACGGTGAAAACAATAATTTCTTTTATGAGATCAACCACACTTTTCTCAAACACAAGGATTGGTGATGAAATAAATGGTAGGATTATTTTGGCAATGATGGCCTAATGTCATCTCTAAGGTTTAATGCGGCAATTTTTGTTTTAACTAGGTAAAAGTTTCACAACTCAAAAAGGATTTCATTCTCAATGGTCAGTCAAATATGAAATAATAATGAGATCATGCAACGATATTAATGACGATATCCAAATGAAGTTAAGTCATCTTGTGACTCAGAGTTTGCGTATAACTCTTTACAAGGTGAAAGGCTCTAAACTCACGGGTTTAAGTCTCCACAAGTATTCTTTTTAGCTCATTAGAGAATCACATACTACAGATATAACCGTTGTGCAAAGATGTGTGAACTCTAAGAATTGATAGTGCTTATATGCCTATAAAGGCATCGTTAAAGCTTATAAGACTAACATTAGACATTATGATTCCTTGACTTCTAAAAAGTCATCGTCATTCAATCTCATCATGGATAAGATACTGAATTGCCAAAAACTTTTAAAAGAAAGAAAGAAAGAATTTTTATTTTTATTTTTTTTAATGTGTTGTTTCTGAATCAATTTTTGAAAAGGGTACTAATTTGGTAAAACCCCACCCCCAAACAAAGAGAACATCATCCTCGATGCTAAAGATGAAATATATAAATGTAAGCATAAGGTTGGAAAAATTACCGTAATTACCTGATTCGAAAGTTGAACCGTGAAAAGTATCCATCAGAATCTGGATAAGCAAAAGACACGGAAACAGTTGCACAAATCTATCATATATAACTCATGGGTGGATTAGTAAAAACCATCCCCAAACAGAATAAGACTAGTACTTAGAAACACACTCAATGGGTTGCCTCCCAGAAGCGCTAAGTTTAATGTCTTCAGCCAGACAAAGCGGACACACCCTAAAAAATGATAGAGCTAGAATAAGAGTACAGAGAAGGCGGAAAGATAACAACAACCCCTTAATAAGATGTTTACTCAGGGTACATGGGATTAACAAGGTCAATTTGCTCTACTAGAGATGAATCAAACTCTAAGAATGGTTTCAATCTTTGACCATTGACCTGAAAAGTAGTACCATCTTTCGGATTTTCAACAGTGATGGCACCATAAGGGGTGACAGATTGGACAGTGAAAGGTCCTTCCCACCTGGTTTTCAATTTACCATGGAAAAGGTGCAGGCGAGAATTATACAATAACACTTTCTGTCCAGGATGAAACTCTTTTCGCAATATGCTATGATCATGAATCCATTTCATTTTGTCCTTGTATTTCTTAGACATATCATAAGCATCATTTCGTAATTCCTCAAGTTCATTGAGTTGCAACTTTCTTTGCTCACCAGCTTTATCAAGATCAAAGTTAAGGGTCTTGATAGCCCAGTATGCATTGTGCTCAAGTTCGACTGGAAGGTGACAGGGCTTACCAAAGACTAAACAATAAGGGGACATGCCTATAGTTGTCTTGAAGGCGGTGCGGTATGCCAAAAGAGCATTTGCGAGTCGTAAAGACCAATCTTTCCTACTTGGATTGACTGTCTTTTCAAGAATTTGCTTAATTTGACGATTTGAAACTTCTACCTGGCCACTGGTTTGTGGATGGTACGCCAAAGAAAGTTTATGGGTTATGCCATACTTCTTAACGAGATTCTCAAAGATACAATTACAAAAATGTGTACTATTATCACTGATGATGGCTCTTGGAGTACCAAACCGAGCAAATACCTATTCTTTTAGGAATTTCACAACAACTCGATGATCATTTATGTAGCAGGGAATCGCTTCTATCCACTTGGAGACATAGTCGACTGCCATAAGGACATAATTAAAACCATGAGATGGGAGAAATGGGCCCATAAAGTCAATACCCCAAACATCGAAGATCTCCACAATCAAGATGGGAGTGAGAGGCATCATATGCCTTCGAGATAGTCGTCCTAATTGTTGACAATTTGGATAGGCCTTACAATATTCATGAGTGTTGCGAAAAAGGGTGGGCCAGTAGAACCCGCTTTGCAAAACTTTTGCAGCGGTTTTCTTTGAGCAAAAATGGCCACCACATGCATGGTTATGGCAAAAGGAAAGGATCTTATTTTTCTCAAACTCGGGGACACATCTACGGATGATTTGATCGGGACAATACTTGAAGAGAAAAGGATCATCCCATGAGTAGTATTTGACCATGGACATGAATTTGGACTTGTCTTGCTTTGTCCAATGAATGGGAATTTGGTTTGTGACAAGAAAGTTGACAATATTAGCAAACCATGGTGACTGAGAAATAGCAAAAAATTGCTCATCAGGGAATGACTCGGATATAGGCAAATGGTCATTTTCAGACATAGCAGTAAGTCTAGACAGGTGGTCAGTGACCACACAAAATTTGTCGATGGCAAAGACGACCGCCAACAATTCTTTCTCAGTCGTTGTGTAATTGAGTTGGGATGGGTTGAGAGTTTTGCTAGCATAATGAATCACATGAGAACGTTTATTAACTCTCTGCCCCAAAACAGCCCCAATGGCATAATCAGATGCATCGCACATGATTTCAAACGAGAGATCCCAATCAGGAGGTCGAATAATCGGAGCTGAGATCAACTCGGATTTAAGACGCTTAAAAGAAGTGACACAAGCTTCATTGAAGACAAAAGGCACGTCTTTCAAAAGAAGGTTAGTCAAAGGTCGGGCTATCTTAGAAACATCCTTGATAAATTGCCGATAGAAACCGGCATGCCCTAAAAAGGAACGAATGTCCTTAATTGACCTAGGAACTGGTAAAGAAGAGATTAAATCAACCTTTTCCTTATCAACCTCAATACCTTTGCAAAAGATTACATGTCCCAAAACAATACCCTTTTTTACCATGAAATGACATTTTTCCCAATTAAGAACTAAATTCTTTTCTTGACATTGTTCTAGCACCATGGTCAGATGAGATAGGCATTGATCAAAGGATGAGCCATACACGGAGAAGTCATCCATAAAGACCTCTAAGAATCATTCCACCATGTCACTAAAAATGCTCATCATACACCTTTGAAAAGTCGCAGGTGCGTTGAACAAGCCGAATGGCATGCGTGAATAGGCAAATGTGCCAAATGGACATGTGAAAGTAGTTTTTTCTTGCTCTCGAGGATCGATGGGAATTTGATTGTACCCAGAATATCCATCTAGGAAACAATAAAAAGAATGTCCAGCAAGTCGCTCAAGCATTTGGTCTATGAAAGGAAGAGGAAAATGATCTTTCCTTGTGACACTATTTAGCTTTCGGTAATCAATACAGACACGCCATCCAGTCAAGATTCTGGTTGAGACTAGCTCATTATCACTATTTTTTACAACAGTGACACCAAATTTCTTTGGAACAACATGAATGGGGTTGACCCATTGGCTGTCAGAGATAGGGTATATGATTCCTACATCAAGCAACTTAAGGACTTCTGATCGAACAACCTCTTTCATGACTAGGTTTAATCGACGTTGTGGCTCACGAGATGTTTTTGCACCATCTTCCAGATGGATGTGATGCCTACAAATAGTCGGACTGATACCTCTAAGGTCAGATATGTTCCAACCCAAGGCTGATTTGTGCTTTCTTAGAACATCGACTAGATTTACTTCTTGCTCGGAAGTCAAGTCGGAGGCAATGATGACATGATGAGTTTGATTTGAACCTAAATGGACATATTTCAGCTCAGAAGGCAATGGCATTAGGCGCAAACTTTTTTGTGAATCCTGAACATTGGTGAACTCAGTTTCAGGTACAGTTGCAAGCATGGGCTCGCAATCAGACTTAGCCACACTGTTAGGGCCAGTATCTATACCAAGAATTGGTTCGAGATGAAGAGATTCAAAGCAATCCGTCCAAGTTTCATTTTCAATGATCCATTTATCAATGTCTATCAAAGTGGTGGAGTCTAATAAAGAATTGACACTATCCATGGCATCATTTAAATCAAAATCTGATTCAAGAAAATTCAGACATTGTCAGATACGGTCATCAGGATAAGAATGGTCCACCATTTCTTGAACAAGACTATCGATAACACACTTCTTCTACCATTTCAACATTAGATGGTTGTTTCATGAGTTGGAAAATATTGACTTCCACTGTCAAATTACCAAAGGTAAAAGTCATAGACCCATTCCTACAGTTAATGAGCGCATTTGCAGTGGCAAGAAAAGGACGTCCCAAAATGATTGGGATGGAATTTTCATCAGAGGACTGGGTATCTAAAACTATGAAATCAACTGGGTAATAAAAGTCAGACACCTTAACCAAAACATCCTCGATAATTCCTCGGGGGACTTTGACAGAACGATCTGCCAATTGTAGAGTGACTCGAGTGGGCTTCATATCTTGCAAGGCCAACTCTTGGTAGAGAGAATATGGTAACAAATTGACACTTGCTCATAAATCAAGTAACGCGTGAGTTGAATACTTGTTAACTAACTTGCATGGGATCGTAGGACGACCAGGATCTTTGTATTTGAAAACAGTCTTTTGCTGAATGACAGATGTAGCCTGTTCGGCTATGAAAGCGTCATGTGAGACTTTTGTCCTCCGCTTGACAGTACACAAGTCTTTCAAGAACTTAGCATACGAAGGGATTTGCTTGATGGCAGTAAGGAATGGAATGTTAATATGAACATTTTGGAACACTTCCTTAATCTCATCAAAGTGCTTTGCTTTGGTGGTCAATGCTAACCTATCAAGAAAAGGTGCCCGAGGCACATAAATTGTTTCCTTAGGTTGAGTCCCTTCTTTTTTCTTGAGTGAAACTTTGGAATCCTCCTTCAACATATTTGTATCTTGAACCACAATTTCTGGTTCACTAGGAGGAAATTTAGGAATGACAGATGTATCATTCTCAATGGAATCATTAGGCATTTCAACATGATTGTCAATTTTCCGTCCTGATCTTAAAGTGGTAACAGACTTCAACTCACCTTGAAATTAGTCTTGACCAGAAAAGGAACCAACCTCATACACAGGCTCTTTGCTATTACCTTTTGGATTAGCAATTGGATGACTAGGGAATTTACCATTATCTCTCTCAGCAATCAATTGACTCAACTGTTGTTGTATTTGTTGGATTGCTTGAGAGGTGCTTTGTGTATGGGCATTAAGAGTTTGTTGTTGCTGCGTGAGAAGCTGCAACATAAGGTCTTCGAGAGCTGATTTCGATTGTTGTTGAAGGGCAGCATATGGAAGTTGAGAAACCAACTCTCTACTAGCACTTAACTGAGGCGCAGAGCCATAAGAATGACTAGACGAATTGACAATCTGTTGATTTCCCAAATGATTTCCACTTTGATGTGAAAAACGATGGCAATCATTTGGAAACTGGTTTGGGTTCTGCCTAGCTTGGGCTTGGAAACCTGGAGAACCCCTGACTTGAGGTTGCGAATGTTGCCGATTCGAAGATTGATCTTGCTTATAAGAGAAGTTAGGATAGTTCCTCCACTCAGAATTGTATGTCTAGTTGAAACTAGCTGGATTGGGTTTCCTAAAGTTGTTGAACTCAAAGGCTTGTTCCATAATTGGCTCAGGTTCAGGAAAGAAGGTTGGGCATGAGTGAGCGAAATGGTGTACACTAGAACAGACAGTGCATGGAAATGTGTTGGGCTCACTATGGATACTAATGACTGGAGTAGGCTCAACAGTTTGCTTTTGCATTGAACAGGCTAAAGCCTCAACTGTTTTGGTCAAAGCTGTTAAACCTTGGTTGAAACCTTGCATTAAGTTCTTTAACTCTGGGTCACTCTTGATTTCATACCTACCACCAGTTCTAAGACTTGGGTCAGACCTAGAAAATTCATTAGAAGCATCCCACTGCTGTGAATCTTCTCCTAATTCAGTTAAAAATGTGTAGGCTTCAGTGGGAGTGAGGTGCATGAACTTTCCCTTATGCATGGATTCTATCATGTTACGAGAAGTGGGACTGAGACCATTATAAAAACATTGGACTAGACGACTTTTATCAATGCCGTGATGAGGGCATTTGATAATGAAATCCTGAAATCTATCCCATGCTTCATAAAATTGTTCATTGTCTTTTTGACGAAAATGTTGGATGGACTGACGCATTTCATTTGTTCGATTCATTGGGTAGAATTTAGACATGAACTTTTTGGCTAATTGATCCCATGAGCGAATTGAATCTTGTTGCAAAGAATTAAGCCACAAAGAAGCTTTATCATGAAGGGAGAAAGGGAACAGCCTTAACCGAACATTCTCATCATTTAGATTTTGGTTCTTAAAGGTTGCACAGACATTGAGAAATTTTCCCAAGTGAGGGTATGGACTCTCTCGGTCTAAGCCATGAAAACTGGGTAACATTTAAATCGTCGCCGAACAAATTTCAAAATGAGTTGAGGTAGTGGCCGGGAGGACAATACAAGATGGAGGATTTGCAGTGATAGGAGCAAAGTAGTCCTTTAATGGACGTTCTTCCTCCATTTTCGGATGGGGAATTTGAACGATGGGGATGTGGGTGAACTTGGACTCGAGTCTATGGAAAATGGGCTGAGGTCTACTATAAGATCACAGAGATCCGTATCTCGTGAATCAAGAGTTGATTTGCTATATGATTGGTTCAGTAGCCTTTTGGACTTTCGCATCCCATGAGATAAATATTGTGAAATTTTGACTTTCCAAAAAGAATAGATGGGTCGTTCAAGAAAATAGGACACAAAATGACTACAATCCTAATTGGTTGACGTACACTAATAAAGGGAAGAATTCCTAGATAGCATATAACCAATTCTTATCTTCAATTTAGTGAAAGGGTAGTCAATTTTAATTATTCGCGGGTGGGAAAGCGCGAGCTCTTTGACACCACCTGATTGAAAATTTTGTGCTCCTACTCTTGTCCAGATTTGATTAAAAGGAACAATAGAAATTGTCCAAGAAGCTTACCAATTAAATTCTCCCAAATCAGGGCCGAAGGACTAATACGTTGGAGGGTCACAAAGGCACCACTTAAATACCAATTAGTCAATCTACCATAGGCTTGGAAGAGCTCACTGGAGTGGCTACCGATCGCTTCTTTTCTTTAGAGGTCCTACGAACACCGAATCCTATTTGGCTTGCTAGTGAGTTGATTTTAATTAATGATGGCTTAGGATCATAAGCAAATAGATAAGCGATTGAGTGGGTGATAAAATCCCAACTCGTTTCAATAGCCGAGTTAGGCTTTAGGTCCAATTATTCATCATTCACCATTCAAAATAAATGTGCTAAAAATAAACACATAGCAATTAAAGAACATAGGAATTGACTCGCTGACAGGAGATTCGCGAGTGATGAAAAATGTACCTCCCGCAAGCGGGGTGATGATTCGGTTGAGTCGATCAGGGGAAATTTCTCCTAAATTTTAGTCGTCCCCGAGAGTCCTACTGACCCAAAATAGAGAGTCTTCAAGTGTCACTTCTTTTTTTGTTCCTTCCAAATATGCAATCTCTATTTTGTCCAGTTTCCCTTTTGCAAAATTTATTTTTTCTTTTTATTTTTTGACACTTAATATGGGCAGTCCCAGAACACCATATAAATAAATATTGCAGTTTTTAAACAGTCCAAAATGTCCAAAAAAAAAATTAATTAATTTTACAACCAAATCGAATAATTACAACTAGATCTAACAAATCTCAAAAAGTCTTCACATCATTTTCATTGGCGTCAACTCCCCGGCAACGGCGCCATTTGATAGGGAGCTATCTTCGTCGCTAAAAATAGCTTGATCAAAAACCCTTATGTACCTACAAAATATATTAGTAACGTAGTGATATACCAAAGAATTGGTATAATTTATTATATTAATTTATAATTTGAAGAGCATAAATTATTACTAATATTTATATTTTTTAATGCTTTTCAAGTAGTAGAAAAGAATTTAAGAAGATAGAAAAAATAGAGAAATTAAAGCTTATGAAGACACTTAAAAGTACTCAATACTTTCAGAGGCATATCGTTTTACTCAGAACTTCAAATAATGCGATTCTTGAGCCTAAATTGAAGAGAATTTCGAGAGCTACAAATTTCCAGTTCAGTACTTTTTAAAATTCAGCCATCTCGAGATCCGAAATTGCGACGCAAGATACAGCAGCGTAAATGGGCGAAAATTCAATTTTATTCAAATAAATGGGCCAAGCCCATTCGCCAGCCACAGAATTTAATTAATGAGCAGCCCATATGCAGTTTTCAAAGCCTAATTTATTTAAAGAAGTCTAAGTCCAAAGCCAGTCAATATTAAAGTGAAGCCCATGAATAAACCTAATCCTAATTGGATTATTCCAAATTATAAATAGAGAGGATGGACACAACATGAAGCAACCAACAACAGCCGAGCAGCAGCTCTCATCTCATCTCCTTTCTTTTCTTTATTTTTTTCTTTTGTTTCTTTTTGCTTTGAAGACTAGAAGATTGAAGATTTAATTTTATGTTTTAATGTCAAGTAAGTTTCCTTTCAATCTTATTTGTTATTTAGTTTTTATTATGTTAGCGTAAATTTGTGCTAGGGTTAGGATGAGTATATTTAATTGATTCCATTGCGCGTATTCATGCCAATTGAGTCTACCAATTTAATGCTTTAATATTAAATACAATTTTTCCTATTGGATGCCTATTTTAATTGATAAAAAAATAAAGTTAGATTCTCGCTATTTTTTGTTGGATTCACCTTATGATTTGTTAAGAGCGGATATAGGGTATGTTTTGACGAATATAGTGAGTGTTTTAATTTTATACATTAGTTTGGCTGTGGAAGAATTATAATTAGATTTTATAAATTAATTGGACTTGAATAATTTTATTTTCCGCATCTAATAGAGTCGAGAGACCAAATTAGTGCGAGATAAGAGTAGAGTTTATGCACATGAATACTAAGGAAGATGATATTAAATATATAACTCTAAAACCCTAGTCAATTAATTCATTAATTTTATTATCTTGCTTAGTAGTATTTAATTTAGTTCTATTAATTTAATTTACTTGCTCTACTTTACTTTATTTTAATTTGATTTATTTAATTAGTTTGATTCTCATCAACTATTCTTGGCTAGATTAGGGATTAGTGAAAGATTAACAAGACAAAATTTAAACATATTGTGTGAGTCTCTGTGAGATCAACCTTGCTTATACGCTATATTATAAATTGATTTGTGCGCTTGCGAGTATTAAAACTTATCACAATAAGTAGATAGTAGTAGTAGTAGTAGTAAGGGGTCAAATCCACGGGAGTTATATATGAATCAATGAAAACAAAGTTGAGAAAATAATAGATTTAGAATAAAAACCATTTTTTTATCTTTTAGAAATGCTTACTTTTCTTAAGAATAATTTTAATACTAATAAAATGTAATAAAAGTGGAGAAAGTTGTTTTGGAGAAATAAAGTGTAAGGATTTCAAGAGTTAAGAATCTACCACCAAATTATCAATGGATCTAGAATAATATATTATTGCACATATATACCCAAAATAAATTCTATACTAGTTTGATTAAATGGAATCACCTATGGTATGTAGAGTAAACCCAAAAGCTAAACAAATAGTATTTGACAATTTATTTGTTTATAAGAGATTTTTCCTTTCAAGATCTATATTTTCTTCTTTTAGAAATAATAATAATAATAATAATAATAATAATAATAATAATAATAATAATAATAATAATAATACAAGGTTGTCACTCACTCACATTAACACTCAAGAACTAGAAGATAAATTTGGAAAATAAAATGAACTTAAGAAAATTCTATGGTATGTAGCTCATCTCTTAAGTCAAGTATAAAAACCAAAATGGGATCACCTATGGTGTGTAGAGTAATCCAAAGATCTTATTTAAGAAAAATCACAAATGAGTATATTTATGCAATATTATAAAATTCTAAATCACAAATAAAAATGAGGCTTCATCTCTCCCCTTGAAAGGGAGATTAGCCTTCCATAAAGATAGAAGAACAAAACAAATACTAAAATAGCTCCTTAAATATCTCCAAATATGTGAGTAAAAGAATTTCTCTCAACACTCTATAATATTATCTTCTTCAACAAAATGAAACAATAATACAAGAAGAAGAAAAATATGTGGCACTCAAATATTTTCTCTCTCTACAACAAGCTCTCTTTCTCCAAGCTCTCCTCGTTTCTTTCAAACTCTCGTGTGGTCCTCCCCTCTTGGCCAAATATCAATCAATATATGTGAGAAAATGGGAGAGAAACATAATCATGAAAGTAGACAATGGGGTGAGGGGGTGTAAGAAAATAGTAGACTTTGTCTAGAGAGTGGAATGTGTAAGAGAATAATGTGGATATTGTCTAGGTAGTGGAGTGTGTAAGAGAATAATGTGGACATTGTCTAGGGAGTGGAGTGTTGGGTTATGGATTGAGTGATTAAAAATATGAGAGTGGGCACACACACTTTTGGGATATTTTCTCTCTTTTTTTCTTTTGCTGCCGGAATTTTGTAATGTAATTTCGTATCTGGAGATGTCCGTATTTGGAAAAGTGTGTGTGCCCACTATCCAAGTCACTTTAGGTGTAGCTCTCGAAATTCTCTTAATTTTAGGCTCAAGAAACGCATGATTCGGAGTTCCGAGCAAAAAGTTATGCTTTAAAAACTATCCAAGTCACTTTAGGTGTCCTATCTCACATATTCAACAAAGTTTAGCATTTAATTACATCAATTGAGACAAAAACCTGCAAATCAACTAAATGTCAACATTAGATAACATAATACAATTTTTGACACTTAAAGTTAGGCATTTGGGGAATTATAAATAACAGTTTTGGGTGCTTATCACCCATGCTGCAAATAAGGCTCACAAGCCCACTAAACACCAGCGCTCAAGAGTTCAAAAATATTCCACATATCGAAGGACTTACTTAATTGTGAAGGGGATGGTAAATGCATAACTGACACTTCTTAAGTTTCTCTAGTCTTTTCTAAGAGTTCGGTATTCTTATGCCTAGCATAAAGGTAAACTACACTACACGCTAAAACTGAGGATTGATAAAATATTAAGGATAAATTAAGGTTGTTCTTGCGAACCACCTATAGGGTTGCATGTCAATCTTTACAACCACATGTCAAAAGTTCCTTCCCTTCACTAAAAAGAATTAGTAGTAAGGCTCCCTGATTTTTTTTATATCCATTGATCATTTGGCAAGGGTAAACATATCGACTCCATTCTCTAAAGATCCGACTACTGACTTGAGCTTCATACCATTACTTGAAGAAATTTGAAAGATTCTATCAAAACCTTTATATCAGTCTCCGTTACTGAAAATACAATATAATGGATGCTCCAGGATTTTACACATACACATTTTCATTGTCCTACTAATTCCACGCTACCCAAACCGACCATTTAGTAGGAGACTGGGAGGGGTTATGACAATTCTCCAATAATGCTAATCTCATAGTTGTTAATCCCAAGGATCAACCAATGATTTATTAAGCCACTGCGCTTCTGCTACGCCACTCTGATAAGCCTACTCAGCAATAAGGAATGAAAACCTTACACAAATAAAATGCGCAGTCAACCTCCTACTTTAGGGGAAGAACAGTTGAATTTCAATCAGCTAAGAGGTCACATGCCAAGAGAGTTTCATATATATAAAGAAAAATTCTTACTTCCCCTACTATAAAGCACGATGGTTACGTATGCACACTAAATGGCAAGGTTTACTAAGGAATTCCACGTCTATTCCTTGCCTAACGAGAAGGTTCTTATACGTAACTAGGCTTGATCATCCTATTTAATTCCAAATCTAGGTACAAATGAAGTTTTGTAGTTTCTAAGGATAATGGCATACGCTTTACGCAATGGTTCCTCACACGAAGGATTTCCCAGCAATTTGAATGTCTAACCATGCCATATGAATCGAATTAGAACAAGTTGTTACATATTTTCTCGTAACTACTGATCTATGTACCCAGTCATGACCGAAAGCACCAAGGATAGAAAGTGTAAACCTAAAGAGAAAACAATGGGACGAACACGGGAAATGGGATCTTAATGGCCACTCTTCTATGAGTATGCCACGTTCTAACTTTTGTTAGCGACAGTGAACTGATGACTTACAAAATAGTCAACCGTTGTCCGGTAGTTGACTATAGTTAATCCAATAGTTTCCTGTTGCTTGTCTAGTGAAAGAAGCAATCCCGAGTACATGGCACATCTATGAAACAAAGAAAATTAAAAGCCAAGCATTTAATTTGTTACCAAACGAGATCAACAATTCACACAGAATAAGAACTTTGTGAACGGATGTAGCCAAGTCAAGAAAGCATATCACTTCACAATTGTCCCATTTTCCAAGTAGTCTAATAGTAAAAACACATATCACACGAAAACGTACAGATATTGGGGAACACTACTTTGGTTTAACTTTCTAATATGTAATCTACCCACGAAACCACACGAAGAAAATTGAACCTATAGCTCTGATACCAAGTTGTGACGCCCCGAATCTCGTTATGAGGTTTAGACCTCCGGGACCTGGTTAATCACGGTGTTGTACGCTACGGCGGGTTTCAAGTACATAATTTAAAACTTATTTCATAGCAAATTATATATAAAGCCTCATTTAAGAAAATTTTAGCATGTAAAGTTCGTAAGTTTAACAAATCCAAACCTGTAAGTTTATAAAATAAATTTGATTCCTTGAATTTAAACTCCACATTTGTAAAGTCTTTAATTAATAAAATAAATCAAATAAATCCTCCAACGAGGTCCCAACTTCAATCAAAAAGCTTTACATTACATATGAGTAAAATTGACTACAGGGTTAATTATACAAAGTAGACAAACCAACAAAGTGTACAAAATCTAAGTCATCTATGGATGACTACAAATAGTCTAAGGTCGTCAAAGCTGTCTATACTTCGTACTCCTGCCACCCCCAAAGAGAATTACCTGCAAATTTGGTTTGGAAAATGGGAATGAGCCAAATACGGGCTTATTGGGAACTATGGAATTTTGAATAAGAAACTACACATTGTCATTCACATGCAACGTGGAATAATGAAAATAGCAAAATAATTCTACATCTATATAGATATGCAATATTTACATATATAAAATACCACACCAAGTTTTCAACCATCAAGGATGGGTGTCCAAGCTGCTTTGTAAAGCCAACTTGTCCCAGTGGCTCAATATATATATATAATACATGCATGCTATGCACACAACATGAGGTCCCAAACCCAAAATGGAAAAATAGTAAAATAGTATCATCGATAAATAAAACCACAAAATGAGCGTAGGCACTACCTAATCTTTTAATCACAATATCTTTCAATCTATCTTATATCAGTCTATCTCATATCCGACATCTAGGATTTATTCAATTGTGCCCAGCGATCGTGATCTAAGCCTCCAAGGCTAGGGTATGCAGCCTCCAAGGCTGCGTCCCCCCGTGGACTACCTAGATGTGCAGGGTATGGCGCCTCGCACGGTCCCCCTAGCTGGACCATAGAGTATGCCACTCCCAAAGCGGGATCCCTCTACACGGATCATAGAGTATGCTGCTAATATAGAAGGGTCCCTCTATACGAACCAGGGTATGTAGCCACCAAGGCTAAGTCAACCCCATGAACCATTAGTGCCTGTCCAAACTTAAAATAACATGATTTATGAAAATAGTATATATCATGTAAAGTATACGTATCAAGCAAATATGTACTCCACATATACATATATTGCATCTTCATATATATTGATATCTCAAATTGTATCTACATATATATATACCTGCTATACGAGAAACTAATATCCATTTCATGATCATATCCATGTAATATTTGAACATTCCAAAGAGTGAGCTAATAATCTACTTGTAATATGTTCTTGGCCTGATAGAATACCATCCATAAAGCAATTAGCCCATTCAATAGTGTATGTATCGCATGGATATAATCATCATAACTTTTGAAATCAAAATCTTGTATTAAACCCACAATTTGTCAATTGTCTTACTAAGTTAGAGAACATAATAAGGTTGTTACCAAAATAGTGGATCCTAACCAAATTCATTATATTAGTGTTCTAATGGCATGTATACATATCATCTACACCACATGAACCGAATACATATATGTATATACAACTTTACCTCAAACGCTAAATTTAAATAATGAAAGGTACATAATAATCCCATATCGTTCAATTCTTCCATAAACCCTCATAATAAAATGTTACGTATATACGTATATAACCATAAACTTAGTACACGCACAAACGCGCTAGTGGATATCACTTTGGGCTTATGATATTTAACATATCGCGAGATTTATTTAATATAACACGAAACTACGACAAAAACATGTTTAAATCAAGAGAAATAACAAAAAATTGTAACCCAAAACCCCATGTAAGTATATATCAACATGTTCATGAAGAAAATCCCCAATTTTTGGTTGATAGGAATGATGCAACACATAATAGTTGAAAATGAGTTTGGATAATAGTGTTCCCACCTTAATTGAGCTAAATCTTCGAGCTTTGAGCGATGATCCGAGATGGAGAAGAACCAATTTTGAAAACCTCCAATTTGAAAGCTTAGAACCCTATAAATGGTGGAAGGCAAAAGTGAAGAAGAATATGAATATGGTGATGATGATTTGATGATAGTATTGTATCTTGATGAAGCATGGCTAATGATCCCTCAAAATCTCACCAAATATGAGCTATTTTCTCTCTCTAACTCTCTCAAATGGGGTTGGTTCAAATAGGGGAGGAATGGAGATGAAAAGTGAGTATAAAGTAAGGAAAAATGTCTAAAAAATCAGTTGGACAAGCTCTGATCGATCAGAGCTAACCCTTTGATCGATCAGAGGCCCTATTACCCGAAGGTCTGTTCGTAATTTGGTCATAACTTTTCGCTTGAAACTACGATTGAGGTAATCTTTATATCAACAGAAAGTTAATTCAAAGATCTACAACTTCACAAGTGAAAGTTTCTCCAAATTATTAATGGATTAATTTTGAAAATTCATAAAGATAGCAGTCCGCAATAATGTTACCGATAAGACCAGATTTTGTAATTGGCTCACTTTGTACGCCGTTTTGAGCAAAGAGAAGCATGAATTAGTTTCTGGTCAAAACATGAAAGTTGTAGAATGGAACAAAACCTAGACATTGGAGCAAACATATACTTATTTGGACTTCGTATGAGAAAGTTATGGCCTCTCAAAGTTGGCCAAAAACTTATTTCGACAAAGGTTCGATTTTTCACATTTAGCCACCAATTTCAACCGTGACTTCCCGAAATGTGTTCCAAGCACGAACGCATACTTAATATCATTAAAATCACTTATTAAGAGTGTTGGATCAATTACGAAGGTTCCAAAACGAAAATCGACTCTTTAGACGGAGGTTTGGCCTTAAACGAGCTTAAGAGGCGAATTATCTTGAAAACGAAGTAGGAGGCATTACGGGATAGTTAGAATGCATTTCGGGAAGCCGCAGTTGAATTTGGCAGCTCACGGCAAAAAATTAAACTTTTGCCGAAGTTAGTTTTTCGCCAACTTTGAAAGGCCATAACTTATTCATATGAAGTCCTCATGAAACCCAGTTTGTGGACATAGTTTCATCTCATTCCCCTCTACAACTTTCATTTGAAGGCTGAGTCGAACAGAAGTCGTATCGGGGGCCGAAATAGGCTGCGAAAACTGATATTTCTTAAAGGAAAAAAATGAGGCGCTTCAGATTTGTGCCCTCTGATTGATCAAAGATTCCTATGATCGATCAGAGAAAGTCGAGTGGGTTTATAACCCATTTTCTTCCTCTTTGATCTTCATTTCTTTCTTTTTCTTTCCATCTCCATTTCACACTTTCTTCCAAGATTTGTTAGAGAGAGATGTAAGAGGGCTAGAGAGGGACTTGTGAGGATGATTTACCGTGGTTCCTAGCTTCCTACAACATTATCAATCATCTCAATCCTCTACCAATGGTGATTCCACCATTTCTAAGGTTTTTAGAGCTCAAATTGGGGATTTCATGGTTGGCAGCAACATGGCTCGATCCGGTGCTTAAGACCTTCAATATTCGTCTTATAAAAAGTGGGAACAATAGTACCTAAACTTAATTCTAACTATTATGTGTTGCATCTTCATTTTCAAACTAAATTGGGAGATTTTCCTTTAAGTTAGTTGATGTAACATACATGGGTTATTGGGTTGTGATCTGTGGTTATTATACTTGGATTATACATGTGTATGTTTCTATTTCACCTTATTATGAAGAAATATCATTATATATTAAATGATTACAACCCTTAGTAATACCCATTAGCGCGTATACGCATATACTCCGGTTGAGGTTGTACCTATTATGTTTTAAATTGGGAAATGAGTATTTATACAATATTTGAACTATATTATACTTGACATAAATTTAGGACTATATAAGTTATACATGTTTGTTCTGCATGTATATTTGGGTTGATATGAGATTATTATAAACCTTGCACCATACAACCTATACATATATATAATTGTCCCTTCATATATTACTGAGTTGATGAGGAATTTTATGATAGTATACGTTCCCTCACTCTTACCATAAAAACCCCATTATACACTTGTGCACTTAATTAGTATTTGTAAATAACTATAAAGATGTGTGGAGAAAGTTCAGTATATGAGGAGAAATTGCACATGTACATCTATGATATATTGTTCTTATAGTGTAAATAATATACCCATGCCATTGGATTACTAACACCAAGAATTTGGTAGAAATCCCATTATCTCGGTAACAACCTTTCAGTGTTTTCTAAGTGGGGCTACGAGCTTGATAAATAATGGGTTCGAACCATGATTTTGCTTTCAACGTAAACAAGATTAGATCCATAAGATACATACTCTATTGAATAAACTAATTACTTTATTGATAATATTCCATCAAGCCAATAAATTACTACAAGTAGACTACTAGTCAACTCATTGAGTTGTTCAAGTATTGCATGAATATAATCATGTGATGGTATTAGTTTCTTTAATGGCACATGTATATTAGATACATCATAATCTTAACCTATCTATCTATCTAGCTATTACGTACACATAATTGGTGGAATATATAATTTGAATAAGGATTAGATGTTGTGTATTTAGAAAGACTAGATGCGCCTTTGGTAGGGCGGAGTCATTACGCATACACAAATTAAGAGTTGTATACATAGTGTGTGTATATGTATGTGCACTATGTATAAGTATATTATTTGGGAAAATACCTTTTATCGATTTCTCGATTTTGTAAGGCACTAATGGTCCATAGGGGGGACTTAGCCTTGGCAGCTACATACCCTGATCCGTGTGGAGGGATCCCGCTTTGAGAGTGTTATACCCTATGGTCCGTAGGGAGACCCCGTGAGGCGGCATACCCTACACCATCTAGGTGGTCTACGGGGGGGGGGGGACCCAGTGTTGAGGGCTGCATACCCTAGCCTTGGGAGCTTAGATCGCGATCACTGTGCATAGTAGAATAAATTCTAGATGTTCGATACAAGAGAGGTGATTATGAAATGTTATTTATAAGATTAGTGCCTGCTTTTCTCTGTGACGCTACCTTTTTGTCGTAACTAGTAGTGATGGTCTTATAGCAAGTTCAAAGCAAATAATCACGTATATGTTTGACATCCCATCCCTTTAAAGAGAGTTGTTATTCAAACTAGGGTACTTTCCAAACTTAATTAGGGAAATGGGGTGGTTTTGATCTTATTTGTGGAAATGGGGTCCATTTAAAAACACTGGTCAAACTGGTGATTTTTGCGTTAAAAATGCTACTCACTCTAGTGTTTTTAACTGTAAAAACACTGCTCACTCTAGTGTTTTTAACTGTAAAAACGTTGGTCAACATGGCGGTTTTAAGTTGGCCAAAATTCACACCGGAGCAATAATTGATTTATGTTGAAGAAATGCATTAGGTATAGCATTTTTAATTGTAAAATCGCTACATTTGGTGGCGATTTTAAGTGGATTTTTTTTTACCTTCCGCCTTACATAAGTGTTTCGAACAAGCAGAAAACCTAATTTCTCAACACAGGAGCCGCCATTTAAACACAAAGCTCTTCATTTTCATAAGTTCAAGTCATTTACCTCTTCAAACTTTCTATACATTCACTCCAAAATTTTCGTTCATTCAGTTCAATATTTTGATTTGTTAACTTCAAAAGAAAAAGGTTAGTTGATTTATATTATTTTAGTTATATCATTTTCTTTTACTTCACATATTATCAACTTGTAATGCAAATGATTTTTTTTAATTATTTGTTTGATTGTAATATATGTATATGATTTTATGATATATATTTGTAAAATGTATTTATATATATGTATGTGTGTTAATGTATTTTTGAATTAGTAGAGAAAATATGTCCTTTGAGATATATGTGTGTTCATATATTTTTGAAGTAGTAGAGAAAATGCGTCCTTGAGATATATGTGTGTTCATAATATTTTTGAATTAGTAGAGAAATATTTTTTAATTGGTAAAGAAAATGTGTCCTTGAAATATATGTGTGTTTATGTATTTTTGAATTAGTAGAGAAAATGTATCTTTTCAGATATATGTATGTTATTTTTTTTTTGAATTAGTAGAGAAAATGTGTCCTTTGAGATATATGTGTATTCATGTATTTTTGAATTAGTAGAGAAAATGTGTCCTTTAAGATATATGTGTGTTTTTTTATTTTTTGGATTATTAGAGAAATAGTGTCATTTAAGATAGATATTATATATATATATGTGTGTGTGTGTGTGTGTATGTTCACCTATATATGTGTATTCATGTATTTAGATTAGTACAGAAATATGGTCATTTAAGATAGATATATATATATATATATGTGTGTGTGTGTGTGTGTGTGTGTGATGGTTAATGGTTAATTTTAAATATATTATTTATTATCATAATTTGTACGGCTTGATTGTTAATATTTTATTTTACCACATTATTATTGTATTTTGAAGAATGTATATACGTATTTATTTTATTGAAAAAGGATTTTTATGTTAAATATTGTGTTTATCTGCACATATTGTACATTTTAACAATTTTAAATATATTATTATTTATTATCAATTAGTGATAAATTTAATTAATTTTGTTAAAGGTGAGTAATGACAAGTAGACAAGCGTTTACGCTTTTATATTGGGGCATACATGTTATTAACGGGAAGGATGGTTGTGGATACGAATATTCCGCACAGAAGAGGCATTATCTTAAATGAAGGTATGACATACGCGAAATTAGTAGAAATTATTTATTCTGCTATGGATGTTGACTGCTCGCTATCGACGTTAATGATTTTATGTAAATGTCCCATGTTTGTGACCCCAAATACTTGGGGTTACTTCCTTCATGAAATTTATGATGACGAAAGTTTACAGTTTGCATTGGGTTCAAATTTCATTGCTCCATTTGTCAATGTGATCGAGTTGTATGTAGAGAAAATTAACCTGAATTTTGATGTTGCCCCAATTGGGGATAATTTTCCGTTGTTCGGGTCGTACATCTCACCACCATCGACACAAGGCACTCCTGTTTCTAAGTTGCCTTCAAGTTCGGGGCCATCTCGAAGGCTTGATTTTAGTGGGAATAAGAAGGAGATTTGTAATTCATCTCGACCCATACCCGAGGCCATGTACGACTGTGGAGTTGGTGTAGAATTTGATGATGCCACTGGAGATGATATGGATTGGGACTCAGACTCTGACAATGTTACTGAATTCAGTGACACTGAAAGTGATGAATGAGAAGAATCGAACCAAATTGAGGAGGTTTGTGGAAGATATACCGTCATGTTAGACACATTTTAATGTTACATATGTTGAGCAGGAGTTGACGATGAATGAACAGTTAGTAGATGAAAATGAATTACGCATGGGGCTCACTTACGAGACTAAAGACAAGTTGAAAATTGCAATTAAAAATTTAAATGAATTTATTGTCGAGGAATCGAAGACAGATACATGGGCAATTAGGTGTAAATTGCATGAAAAGGGGTGCAAATGGCGGCTTCGTGCTTTTAAAAGGAAAAAGAAACACGGCCAATTTGAGATAACCAAGTACGAGGGTCCCCACACATGCACATTTGATCGATTGAAACTAACTCATAAACATTTGGATTACAAATTCATTGCCAGGAAAGTAACACATTTAGTTAAGGTTGATCCTGGGCTTAAGGTTCGCGTTATCGTCGCATTTATTAAGGATTAATATGGCTACAAGATTTCATATTGGAAGGCGTGGAATGCGAAACAGGAGGCTATTGAAAAAATATTTAAAAATTGGAAAGAGTCTTATGCTACTATACCGAGATATTTGGCCGCTATTAAGTACAACAATCCACACACGATCCACGAGTGTATAGGCAAGATGTATGATGGCCATTATCATATTTTTTACAAGAACTTTTGGGCCTTTGGTGCGTCCATTGAAGGCTTTATGCATTGCCTGCCTGTTATAAGTATAGACGCGACGCATCTACGTGGCAAGTACAATGGAAAACTTTTCATTGCAATGGCCATGGATGCCAGCGAAGGGATATTTCCACTTGCATTTGGATACGGGGATGAGGAAAGTTACGACACATGGCATTATTTTCTCACACGGCTTTGGCATTAAGTTGTGAAAGGACGAGATGGCATCTTCTTGATTTCTGATCGACATAGGGGCATACTGTCTGTAATCAATTCCAATCCACAATTTCAAGAGCCAATGACGTACCATAGGTTTTATATGCGACATGTCCGTAGTAACTTCACAAGTAAATGTAAGCCAGACGAGAGTTTACTGATACTAATGTGGAAGGCTGCAACTGCTTTCTGTTTGCCAAAATTCAATCGGTACATGGACATGATAAAAGAGTACGATGAACACCAAGAAAGCAAAGGAAAAAAACCATAGAGGTGGCTAAACCAAATTCCCTTAGAAAAGTGGACTTTTGTTCATGATGGAGGCCATCGCTATAGGATAAAGTCGACAAATATTTCAGAGGTTTTCAATGCGGTTTTATTTGGAACGAGATCTTTGCCTATTACTGCGTTGATAAAGCTCATTTTTCATCGGCTTGTTACATATTTTTGCCAAAGAGCCGAGCAGGGAAAAAGTAGGCTTAACAATTCGGAGCTCGAACACACGCCTTTTATGGCGCTTAAATTATCGAATTTTACAAAGGATATTGGCAAATATATCGTTTATAGGCATAATAATTCGGAGGGAGTAGCATTTGTCACGTCAGCTAGAGGAAAAGTAAAGAATGTAAACATCCTTGAAGGCATGTGCAGCTGCGAGAGGTGGACAATTTATAAGTATCCTTGTGCACATGTCATGGCGGTGTATGGTGAACTACGGGTAGATCCAAAGTATTTAATTCATGAAGACTTGAGTCTTAAGGCGTACGTTGCCACCTATTCTCGTACATTGCATCCTGCTTTGCCTGAAGATTATTGGGATGTCTGTTTGCCTAATACAAATGCTGGTGTTTTAATCCCTAATCCAAATATGTTGTGTCAAAAGGGTCGTCCATCTAGGTGCATTCATAACGAGATGGATGTAAACGATTGTCGAAGAAATAACCATTGTGGGATTTGTGGGGAGGCCGGGCATGATCGGCGCACTTGTCCCAGAAATAAGAACAAGCAATTGTTGCGACCTTATAAGTAAACATGCTGCCTTAATTTATTATTTATATTTGTAAGATTTTTAACTTTCTGTTATTAGGATATTTATTTTAAGTTATGATGTAATGTTAATTTGCATAACGCATATAATTTTATTATGTTTTACATTTGTTGCTAAATACAAGAACTTAATTTAATTACTCTCACATGCCTAAAAATATGATGGAAATGCCCCTTTAAAATTTGAATATAAAGCAACAGATCTTTTTTATATTAGCCTCCAATGTCAGGATCACTGTTATTGCATAGCATACTGTCACTTTATTGTAAATCATAGTAGTGTACTGTCATCTCAGGCAGACTGCATCGTACTGTCATATCAGTGTCAGTGTAGTGTATTGTCATCTAAGTGTCATAGCAGTGTTTTGTCAACATGCGCTCCAACTAGTATACTGTAGCAAGGCACGACTATGTAAACAATATTTAAGCATCATATCTTTGTAATTTTTTTTCCATCTCACTCTCAACAAACAATGTCTTCTTCAAGCTCAAATAATAACCAATCTGAAGAAAGCAATGGATTCGAAATACCAAACATAATTTTGATGTGTGAGGCTTGGAAACAAATCACTCATGATGGTAAGTGGTGTGAGCAAGATAACCCACAAACATGGGAACAAATGGCTGAAAATTTTAATGCAGCACTTAAGAACTCGAACTTTTTGTGGAAAGACAGGGTTGTGTTGCCTGATCAACTTACTCAATTGTGGGCAAAGGTTGAACCAGGGGTAAAAAAATTTAACCGCTTTTACAATGAGAAGGAAATGCCTTCTCCTCATCCAAAATATATCACTGAATCTCCTGCTAGGAGGGGCCACTACTTGGCAAAATTTTACGGTGATGTTGAAAGGAAAATGGTAAAAGGTTACTTTATCAATTATAATTGATTTTAATTTTGTTCATCATTATTTGTACGGTATCTAATGCATAGTTTTTTACCTTATCTTTCATGCAGTAAGAACACGCCCATCTCATGTACTTGGTGGAAGAATGCGTTAATGATGGAGACATAAATACAGGATCGTTTGATGTTGCGTATAGATTGAACAAAAAAAAACTTTTGCTAACACCCTATAAGAATAAAGGGATTTCACCTTTGTGGATCATGTAGAGGATCCATATGAGAAGACTAGGGTTTAAAAGCATCAGATTGCGATTTGCTCAGATTTTTTAATTCTCGCTGGGCTGCGAAAATCGATTGTTTTCCCCACCGAAACGACTTCTAATCGTTCTAATTTTTCGCAAATTGATGATAACTTTGCGTTCTGAACGACATAGCCAAAAATCAGCCTGATCCAACGGTGCGATCAAAAGTTACGATTAATTTACAACAGTAGTACCGAAAACCTAAAGATCTTCTATCGTATTCCTTCCGCCATCAAATCTTGCACCGAGTGTGGGCTACGGTATCACCAAGATTTTCTCATCCCTTAATAGAACAAACCCTAACTCATGAGAATTATTGTTATTTGAGAAGAAACAAGGGCATATATATAAGGCTACGATAGGGACCTTAAGGAGAAATAAGTGTTTGGGCTTTCTATGGAAAGTTGGAATCCTAATTCCACTATGAATTAGTTCCTTCCATAAATTATAATTTGCACCACTAAAGAATTATAATTGTGTTGTGTCAAAAACTTGTTTTATTTACTCGCAAGCGCACGAATCGGTATATAGTAAAGTATATGCAAGTGCTAGGTCGAACCCAAGGGACTTGATATTTTTACCACTTACTAATTTTGATTAATTCCTAATCTAGTTTAGAAATTGGGAGATTGTGAGTTATCAACTAAAAACACTAATAAAATATTTAATTAATAAAATACTAACTAAATAATCAATTAATAAAATATTACAAAAATAATCTATTTATAAAATACTAGGGTGGAGAAATCATATATTTGATATCATGTTCCTAATATTCATGCCTAATAAATTCTACTCTTTGTCTCACATTAATTTGGTCTCTCGACTCTATTAGATGCGGAAAATAAAATCATTTAAGCCCAATTAATTTTTAAAGTCTAATTATTAATTCTTCCATAACCAAACTTATATATAAAATCAAAACACTCACTATATCTGTCAAAACATAATTTATATCTACTTTTAACAAATCATAAACTGAATCCAACAAATTATAATGAGAATCCAATATTATTTTTATATCAATTAAAATAGGCATTCAATAGGAAGAATTATTTTTTTAACATTAAAACATTAAATGGGTAGAATTAATTGGCATGAATATGTGCAAGGGAATCAATCAAATATAATCATCTTCTACCCTAGATAATAATCTAGCCTAGCATGCTTACAATTAAAACACAAAATATAATTAAATAATGCACAAATAAATAAATAAAATACTTACTTGAGTACGCGCAAATAAAATGAAGAAGAAGAAAATAATTCTGAATTAATTGTAATAGTCTACAAGCATCCAATCAGCAATAAAAATAAAGGTTCTGCAACAAAATGAAGTCAGAAAGGAAAAGAAAAGAAGGAAGGAAAAATAAAGAGATGAGTGCTCGGCTGCTGCTGTGCTGATTGATTCTCTCTTGATGCCTCCTGCTTTCTATTTATATTGGAGAGCTTAGGGTAATTAACATGGGCTTGGATTTAATTAGGTAAGTCTTCTGGGCTTCTGCACTTAATGAGTGGGCTGCTGCAAGTGAGACTTGGTCCATTTATTTGGTTGCACTGGGCTGATCTGCAGGTGGGCTTGGGAGCTGGGTAACAGGCTGGGCGAGTGGGCTTTGATGGACTGCAAATGGGCCAATTCTCTAATTAATTAGATGGGCTCGCTGGAATTAATATTTTGGTGCACTGATCGTATTTCAGTCATAACTTTTTGCTTCGAATTCCAATTGATGCAAGGTTTTTGCGCATACGTAGCTAACTCAAAGATCTTAAACTTTTGTCTCTGGAGTTTTCTTGAAATTCCCTACGGATTAGCACCATAATTTTCTTGAACACAGGTGATGTGCGCAGCCAATCTCTTCTTGCTTCGAAATCTTCCAATTTAATTCCAAACACCTGAAAAACACTAAAAATACAAAAAAATATAAAAATATATACTCTCGAAAGTATAAATTAGTGGGTTATAATGTACTAATTTCTTGGCACATCAAATTGCACTCCCGTCCTTATCTCAAAATTTAATTTCGAGCTCCTTGTTATTAAATACTTATTATTCTCCCCACGTTAAGATTATAGATAATCGTCATTTAAATTAAATTACTGACAATTATATTTAAATGACTTCTTAATCCTTGAGCCTACCACTTAACTTATTTGACATGTCGGATTAACATAATCCACCTGCAGGGTTTGATATGATCAAAACTTATAAGCTTCTCAAGGGGCTATCATCAATCCCTATACCGGGACGTGGATTCCATCAATAATTAATATTCATCATACATTTAGTGTCATCATCCAATTCACGAAGATTATTGATCCATAAATGAATCTCACTCTCAATGAGTCAAAACAACAAACATTACATATATATATGTCTATTAATTATTTTAAGATTAAGAGCATAAGTAATCATAATAACCATGTGATTTTAAATTGTTTTATATAGTCAGTATAAAAACAATTAACCCAAACTGGTCCTATTCAATACACACAAAATGTACTAGCACAACGAGTTAAAACTATATTATTTCCTGTAATAAATGTCTAGTCTAGTACACAATATAGCATACATGAGGCTTCCCACTGCCGAAGCATAAGGAACTCCCCTCATTATCTCTATCTCATCATGTGTCTTATGACATTGATCTTGGATAGAGTGATTCCATACCTAAAAAGGGAGAAACCCTTTCTTGGAATCTTGTATACTAACTCTGGCAAGAATTGTATCGACGTAAGTACTTTGGATAAGCGCAACATCCTATTTTTCGAGTCTTGCATAAGCTTAATACCAATGATGTGACTGGCTTCTCCTAAGCCCTTCATATCGAACTGACTTGTTAACCATACCCTCACTGAAGATAATATTCGCATATCGCTTTCAATAAGAAAGATATAATCCACATACAATACCTAGAATTCCACCGCGCTTCGGCTGCACCTTTTGTACACACAAGACTCATCCGAACATTGATCAAAACCAAAAGATGTATTGCATGGTCAAAAAAGATGTTCCAAGATCTAGACACTTGCTTAAGCCCATAAATGGGCTTCTTGAGCTTGCACAACATGTGCTCTTGGCTCTTTACTATGAATCCTTTTGGTTGCTTTTATCAAGACTTCCATTAAGGAAATCTGTCTTGACATCCACTGTCAAATCTCGTAATCAAGATGAGCCGCAATGGATAAGAGAATCCGAATAAACTTTGGCATGGCTACCGGCGAAAAGGTTTCATCATAATCGATCCCTTTCTTTCTGAGTGAACCCTTTTAGCAACAAGCCTTGATTTAAGCCCGTCTAATCCTCTCTATCTCTTATATACCCACTTGCATCCGATAGGTTTTATCCCTTCGGTTGGTTTTACAAGATCCCAGATTTTGTTATAGTACATGGACTCCATTTCAGATTTCATAAGCCTTTGCCATTTTCTGTATCTTTATCTTGAAGTACTTCATTGTAGTTAAAACTGGTTCGTTTCTTATTCATCAGGGACCTTGTCATAAGACTCTCCCAAGAACATAAAACAACCAGGTTGACGAACAACCCTCCCACTACGACGAGGCACTACTTGCGTTTGTGTACATTGTGCAAATATTGAACATACTAATTCACTATCCACACATTGTGCTGGTTCAAGAACCTACATACTAGTGATTTGTTCAAGATGTGCACAAGTATCATCAATCCTCCCACTAAGACGAAGTAATGGAATGTCAATATCCATTTACTGTGATATTTCCTCTTGTACTAAAGGTATAGACGAATTGTGCCCTATTTTTCTCTCCTCTCATTTCCACTACAACAACATTACTCCTGGGCTTTTGGTCTATAATATAATCCTCTTCTAAGAATCTGGCATTGATAATAATATTATATTCTTGAGGATTATTAAATAAACCATGCTTGGTTCCTTTTGGATATGCAACAAAGAAACACACTTTCGTTCTTGATTCCAACTTATCCGCATTACCTTTCAGCACATGTGCTGGACTACCCCATACCCGAATATGCCGCAGACTAGGTTTACGCCCAGTCCGCAATTCTATGGGTGTAGTAGGTACTAACTTTGATGGTACCAAGTTTAGAATATATGCAGCTATTTCTAAAGCATATCCCCAAAAAGAATCAGGTAGGTCTAAATAACTCATCATAGATCTTACCATTTCTATAAGAGTCTTCTTCCTTCTTTCTGCTACACCATTATGCTGTGGCATCCCCGGTACAGACAACTGGGATGAAATCCCAGTCTCTAATAAGTATTCTTTGAACTCTCCCAAGATGTATTCATCACCACTATCTCATCATATTGATTTGATACATTTTCTTAGACGCTTCTCCTTTTCTGCCTTGAATTCTTTAAATTTTTCAAAGATTTCAGACTTACGTCGCATTAAGTAAATGTATCTATACTTTAAATAATCATCTACAAATGTGATGAAATACTCAAAGCCTCCTCTAGTCAGGACGTTCATGTGACCATACAAATCAGAGTGAACCTATTTTAACTGTTTTTTAGCACTATAGCCTTTTGCCGAGAATGATCTCTTAGTCATTTTACCTTCAAAACAGGATTCACAAACTGGAAGTGTCTCCACTTCCAATGAACCTAATGGTCCATTTTTGACCAGTTTTTGGATTCTTTTTAGATTAATATGACCAAGGTGTAAGTGCCAAAATACATTTGGTTCATTTTGAAGGTTCATTTATCTTAATTGGTAAACTATTAATGCTATTCAATTCACTCAGTTGTAGTACTGACAAGTCAGGATTATTAATGTAAAGATCAATCACTAATGTACCAGAACAAACAAACTATTTATTTTTTCTAATGATAATTGATTTATCATTAAAATAAACAAATTTTTTGTCCTCAACCAATCTAGAAATAGAAATCAAATTCCTTCTGATGAAAGATACATATAGACATTTCTTAATCATTAATATCTTATTCTGACTAGACTAAAGATAGATATCTTCTACTGCAACTGTTGCCACATTCGTAGCTGCCCATATGTCAATTTTCTCTATTCTTAAGTTGTCTGGTTTCCTGGAACCCTTGCAAAGTATTGCAGACATGATTAGTGGCTCCTGAATCTACACTCCAGGTATTGGTAGATCAGACCACTAAACTAGATATAATAAATAGATGAAATTTACATAAGTTGTTATAACTGTAGACACCCCGATCTGTGACCCCCACAAGAACCCTAACGACCTTCAAAAGTACTGTTTTTACAGTTCGGAACTCACCCGAACACCCGGAACTGCCCCACAAGGTTTTGTTGGCCAAACAAACATATTTTTAAAGTGAAATGTCGCATGACAGTCAAGTATGTCGCATGACAATCAAGTGTGTCGCACGACAATCCCACTTTATAGGGACATGTTGCGCGACAATCAGCCCACCACTCCACTTTCTAACTCATCAGTGGGTCAGAATGATCATTAAAGTGAAATGTCGCACGATAGTCAAGTATGTCGCGCGATAAACACCTTTCCCAGCACTATAAATAGACCAACATCTCCCAAGGATTAGGGACGGCAACAAAAAACAGCAAAACAGCAGCTTAGGATTGAAGGTTTAATTCATGATCTGATTTTCTGATCTTTCGTTAAGTATTTTCGATTATCGTCTTATTTCTAAAGAATTATCGAATCTATTCTCGACACTCAACGTGTCCCGTCTCTGGAATCGAATTCTCGGAAATATCTGAAGAAGGAGAAGATTATTATCGCCGAAGGTCTCTGTGCCGTACTATATTTTCTTTCTTATTATTATTCTCGTCGGGAAGGTAAATAAAGTCTCTTCCAGTATTTAACATTAGATATCTGTGTACTCGTTTTACTTTTGTTGTTTTGTCCATATTTTATCTGAATAAACTTATTGTCAAGTTACAAATAGTTTACTGTTTGCAAAACAAAAGACCCTGATAAAACTATTTGCAAAACCAGAAGTATAAGTATTATCATCCGGATAAAATTCTGTTTTCAAAACCCGAACTGATAAGACTTATCTAGGAATTAAAATCAACATATCCTGTCTCCACAATAGACTGTGATGTGTCTAGTAAAACTCCTCTCAAGAGTTCTGATCCCATATTAAATTAGTCCCGATACCAGATCCGAATTTTTCCAAAAGAAATCAAAACCCGGGAAGACCGTCTTTATCTGAGAAGTAATACGGAAGACCCTCTCTATAAAAAATACTACAAAATTTGTCACTTGTATTTACATCTTTCAAATAATAAAAACATCGGATTTCGGAACACAAAGGTTTTTTATCCCTTTCCCCGTTCTTTCCAGAAATTAGGTTTTTTTCATTTCGAAAGTAGTAGACTGTCAGTAAAAGCATCCAAGTTTTTCAACATAGAATAAACATATAAAGCCACTAGAGACCGAAAGGGCGGAATGGGTGCTTAACACCTTCCCAAACCATAATATAGTTCCCGAACCCTATAGAATCCTGGTTTCGTAGACAAACGTGTAAAGGAAGGCTTATATGTAGCCTTTCCTCTTACACGACCCCTTTTTGTCCGTTTTCTAGTAAAACGTACTGGCGACTCTGAACGAACCCCTTTGCATCTAGAATAGATATAGGGACACCCGATATGAATTATCAAAACACCAATTATCGAAGCAAATGGAACGACGGAATCCCTTTCCGATGCATCAGACGCCCAAGGACGGGAATGAGACCCGAGGGTCGCATTTGCGGATTCTCACAGTGGCGACTCTGCTGGGGACTGTGAGAACTAGGCTCTTATATGTGGATTTTTTGTTTATAATATGTTGATATGCATGCTTTTACTGCTTTCCTTACTTGCCCCCTGACGTGGTGCCTGGATGTTATTGTTGACCTGACCTAGAGGCGCAGTAGAGTCCATTCATTGACATAGACATATGTTTAGGATTTCCCCTTTCTGTTATATATGATTGTAAAGAAATATCTTTTTAAATAAAAAATGTCGTTTTCAAAATACACCTCGAAGATAAGATATTTGCAATTAAATCTTTTGAATATCTGCTTTTACTGCTTTCCCTACTTGAGTTAAATGATTGAGAAGAAATCTTTTTCTAAAAATGGGAGTTTTTCAAAAATACGTAATAAAGATAATGATATTTGTGAAACCAACCTTTCGAACTTTACACGCACTTTCACAAATCATGGATTGGTTCTACGAGTGTGAATTTACCCCAAACCCTCGGAAGTATTATAAGTGAGTAGGGAGTTGGCTTGCTTGGGCCAACATAAACTGAAAGCATTTACTTCCACTCTCCTTGGCCAAGTACGCCCCCGAGTTATATCGAGTGACGAGAACACTCACGTACCCGGGAAGTATATCAAAAGATTCTTGCACGTACCCGCCCCTGGGGTATATCGCGAGGTCTTGCCAAATAGGAGGGAGCCTGAAACCTTCACCTTGCATTACACCTGCGTTGCATATAGGAAGAGTCAAAGATAGAACACTCTTATGTTTTTTATCAAACCGTGAGGAATTTGTACCACATAGGGCCTTGTCATGTATATCTCCCCCAGATATTGACAAGTACGGCCGGAGGCTGACCAACCTCTGTCGTAGAAATTTACATCGAGATCACCTCGTTGTGACTTTCCCCGGTACATCTCCCATGAAAAGCAGCTCAAGAGGAGAGATATTCCCAATTTCCATAAAATCAAAAGATGAGTTTTTCAAAATCCGGGACAAATAGGATAACCCAAGGAGCACTTTGCTGCCTATCCTAAACTCCCACTGGGAATTCACTCAAGTTGTTGTTTGACGTGTCTTTATAAAACACCCGAAACTTGGTTTTCGTTGTTTTTCTTTCTTCATGGTTTCTTTTGGCAAAAATCGAGTCACATCATAGTTTTCCTTCATCTTCGCCCCATGGTTACGTCTACAGCCGTAAAGCGACAACAGTCTGGAAGGTTGGGCTGGTCGGGATCACACCGGAAGATTAGTAAGACCAAGCACACCCACAATGGTCGATGGACGCGAAAATCAAGAGACAGATCAGAGCCTAGCCGAGCCATCTGCACCTCAGCCAACTTTAGCCGTGATGCATCGTTTACTAATAACCGTCAGCATGAGTCTAGCAAACCTCAAGAATGAGCAACAGAGTACCTGAGTTCGAGTAGAAGAATTGTCAGCCGGGCGGGTCGCGCCACCGGGGTTCGAACGACTACCACCGAATCGAGATCAAGGATAGTCATCGCAAGTACTTCCCCCAATTCAAGGAACCAATCCACCTCCAACGGGCCCTGTCATCGCCGGTCCCGTTCAGACCGATCCCAACAATCAGAATCAATGGGCCCCGGACTCAGGCCCCACTTACCAACAACAAGAGCCACCCATCATCTGGCCGCAACCTCAGCCAGGCCTTGATCCCCAATACCAGCCATGGCCACAAATCCCCGCAAGGCCTATTCCACCACCGGCCCAAGTAGCCCCTCCTAATGAGTACCCAGACATCAACCAACTTCGGGCAGTGTATGCAGAATCGGTTATAGCTCGAGAATAGCCCGATGAGGTGTCAAGAGATAGTGAAAAAATGAAAAAACTGAAAGAGCAGATGAAGGTTCTGCAAAGGGGGGTTTCTTTAATAAAAGGGGCAGATGAGATCACAGATATGAACGCCTTCTCCCTCTACCCAGAAGAAAGACTACCTCAGGGATTTAATCTTCCTTCTATCACCAAATTCACAGGAACCACACCCCCTAAAACCCATCTTCAATCCTACATCAGATCCATGCAGATGTCTGGCTGTGGAGAACCTGAATTAGCTCAGGCCTTTCACATGACTCTCACGGGGGCCGCCCTGAGATGGTTTTTTGATTTGGAGAGACACCGCACGAAGACTTGGGGAGATATTGTCAAGGAGTTCATGAATAAATACGGGTCCAACGAAGACTTGGAAATTACCCGCAAGCACTTGGAAATGGCTAAGAAAGGTGAGAAAGAAAGCTTCAGCGATTTTGTCACGCGTTGGAGAGAGATGGCCTCCCAAATGTCCAAACGGCCCGATGAAGAAGAGCAGTTGGAGATCATACAGAAGAATTTCACTCCGGCTGTATTAAGTTGCATGGGAAAGCATGTGTTCCCACACTTCAGAGCCTTGTTAAGCATGGGGTCACAAGTAGAAGAAAAGTTGGCCAAGAAAACAGAAATCGACATCAAGAAAGCTTCATATACTGGGAGAAAGACGGCCCGCCAGCCGTTAACCAACTAAGCTCATACCCATATCAACAAAATCCGTTTCAACAGACACAACAAGCACCTCCGATGAATTGGCCCGCACAAGGAGAATCTTTGAGCACCGAAATGAAGAGAAGGAGGAACTTCTGTACCCTTCCCACTACCCTGGTCAAAAGCATGGAACTACTCCGAAAGGCCGGACTAATCACTCCACTTAATCCACGCCCTCCACCAAATCCTATTCCCAGCACCTGGAAAATGAATGAGAATTATGCATACCATCAGGCCGCAGGCCATGACACGGAACGCTGCTTGGCTCTCCGCCATCGTATTCAAGTCCTAATCGAGGCTGGTACTATACCCGCACTAGGCAGGCCCAATGTTACTAATAATCCTCTTCCCAACCATGCTCCCCCTGCGGGAATTAACGCATTGACCGCTGATGAAGAAGGTTTTGATCCCGTGGGCCTCATTCGAGACGACCCGGCCTACAAGTTACCCGTTGTGCTGCCAGAAAAGAATCAAGTTGCACCAGGCCTTAATCCGATAATCGACCAATGGATGGATAAGATGAACTTCCTACCTGGACAGGGTTTAAGAAAAGCCAACCAAGGGATCCCACAACCTCTTATAATCAAAACCAATCCCGGAAAATCTGGGATAAGATGGACCCAGGAGAAGAAGAAACAGCTGTGGAAACCCCGAGGCCCCCCTAAGGAGACAATCTGTATGACAGAAACCTCCCCCGGGACTTTCAGTTGGTCGACAGAACCAGAGTCATTAGAAGTCTCAGAAGGATCAGACCCAGCGTCCCTTTGGATACAGCAAATTACCCATTCAGGGAGGGTATACCAGCCACCACCGATGGATACCGGGACATCACTCCCTCCTAAGGAAATAGGAGATGATCGAGTATTGGAACAGTTGAAGAAGACCCAGACACACATCACCATTTGGGGCCTCCTGGTTGCCTCCAAACCTCACAGGACCGCTTTCATCAAGCTCCTAGATGAGGCTGTCATATCGCCAGACTCTACGCCCGAACAACTGCCAAACATGATTGGGTCACTTATAGTCTAAAGAAGTCTATCATTCTTAGATGAAGACTTATCTCCATCAGGAAGGAAACACAGCCTGGCCCTTTATATCACTGTCCGAACTTGAGGAAAAATCTTGCCATAGGTTCTCATCGACAATGGGTCGACTATAAATGTTTGTCCCCTGAAGATCGCCAAATGTCTGGGTATCTTAGATTCAGAACTTTCTCCATCAGTCGTAACCGTCAGGGCCTATGACAACACCAGGAGGGCCGTTCTGGGTTCTCTGAAGCTTGATCTCATGGTCGGTCCCAGAAGCTTTCCGGCCGACTTTCAAATCATAGACATTCCCTCTAGTTTTAACCTACTGTTGGGAAGGGCATGGCTACACGACATAGGAGCACTCCCCTCCTCCTTACACCAGAAGATCAAGATACCATTCGAAGGGAACGTAATCACCATCCAAGGAGATCCTGAAAGGACCTTGGCGGATCTGGAGTTACCTGTATTGGGCATCGGAAGTCAGAGCATACAGTTAGGAGGCTTTTCTTACGAACCTCAAGTACAAGCTCTCACCACCCAGAGAATCGAGTATCTACCCCCTGATAATATCCCCGGTCTCAGCACCAAGATCACAAAGATGCTGAGAATGATGAAATACTTACCCGGAGCCAGTCTGGGAATGGGACAACCAGGATTACTTCAGGCTTTAGAACCGGTATTGAGATTTGAAAGGGAAGGTTTGGGGTATCAACACACCGGAGAGGACGACCAAGAGAAGAGGAGCCGAGGGCATCAATATCCGAGTTTTAGCTCTCTGAACGGGTTTTTTGTCAAGGAAGGAGAAGACTTCCCCTTTTGCGGCTTTCAGGAGCCTTGGAGAAACAGCGACGGAGATAACCTTCCGAGATGGGAAATCTTCTATGAAGAGGACCTTTATATCAAGGAAAACGTTATGCATAGCTTCTCTACCAAGTTGACGATCGGGCCAAAGGAAGAAGACAAAGAAGATGAAGAGGAGTTGATCGGAGATCTCTTCGACATCATGGCTCTAGGGGATGACGAGCCAAGAGACGACCCTGTACACTTGATACACGCTGACCCAAATTACCAAGAAAAGGGTGGAAAGAGTGAATTTGTAAGGGTGAAAGATAAGAGTGAGGGTAAGGTTAGGAATGAGTCACTCCTAAATTTACTTTTCAAACTTGTACCTGTAAGCACTGTTATTAACGAAGAAGACTCTGTTTTGCTTTATCCTGTCGATGTTAATTATGAAATTGCTTATATGGAGTTGGAAAGACTAAACGAACACCCTGAACGGGAGGAACAGCGTATACAGAGCGAGGGAGGAGACACTCTTATAATTAACCTCGGAACAGAAGAGGAAAGGAAAGAAGTCCGTATTGGGGCAAGTCTAAATGAGACAGAAAGAGAAGAATTCACACAAACTCTGAATGAGTACTTGGATATCTTCGCCTGGTCCTATGCTGATATGCCAGGTTTGAACAGCCAGATAGTCATGCACGAGATACACACCAAGCCGGAATTTAGGCCCGTCAAGCAGAAGTTGAGAAAACTTACGCCATAATGGTCCCTGAAAGTAAAAGAAGAAGTGATGAAACAACTGAGTGTAGGGTTTTTGCGGGTGATCGAGTACCCTTTATGGTTAGCCAACATTGTGCCCGTTCCAAAGGCAAATGGGAAGGCCGCATGTGTGTGAATTACGGAGATCTCAATAAAGCTTGCCCAAAAGACGATTTTCCATTACCCAACATCGATTTGATAATAGATAATACTGCCAACCATACCTTGAAGTCATTTGTGAACGGTTTTGCCGGGTATAATCAGATCAAGATGCACCTAGATCACCAAGAGAAAATAACATTTATCACGCCATGGGGAACATACTGCTACACTGTTATGCCATTCGGGCTAAAGAATGCCGGGGCAACATATCAGAGGGCAGCTACCGCTATCTTCCATGACATGATTCACAAAGAAGTAGAGATATATGTGGAGGACATGATAATCAAGTCAAAAGAAAGAGAAGGCCATGTACCAGCCTTACGAGCCTTTTTTGACCGCCTCTGCCAGTACCAGATGAGACTTAATCCGCAGAAATGAGTGTTCAGGGTAACCAAAGTAAAACTCCTAGGCTATGTCGTCAGTAAGAATGGAATCGAAGTAGACCCTGCCAAGGTTCGAGCTATCTGAGAAATGCCCGAGCCTTGTACCGAGAGAGAAGTCCGGGGATTTTTGGGCAATTTACAGTACATCAGTAGGTTCATCTCTCAGCTCACTCTGACTTGCGAGCCCATCTTCAAACTCCTGAGGAAATCTTCACCAGGAGAATGGGACAATCAGTGTCAGGAGGCTTTTGATAGAATCAAAGATTATCTCTCCAACCCCCCAGTATTAGCCCCACCACAGATCGGATTGCCGCTAATTCTATACCTAACCGTCACTGATTCGGCTGCAGGAGCCATGCTAGCCCAACATTTGACCGATACGCGGAAGGAACAAGCCATCTACTACATCAGCAAGAAACTATCCCCATTTGAGATAAACTACACGCCATTGGAGAAGTCATGCACCGCTCTTGTCTGGGTAACGCAGAAATTACGGCACTATATGCTGGTCTTCCCAGTCATCCTGGCATCACGAATTGATCCATTGAAATACCTCTTTGAGAAACTAGCTCTCTCGAACCGTATGGAAAAATGGTTATTTTTACTCTCTGAATTCGACATCACCTACGTGACTCAGAAGGCAGTCAAGGGCAAGGTCATAGCTGATTATCTGGCCCACAATCCAATATTGGGGGATATGATAGAAGAAGCCGAATTCCCAGACAAAACTATCATGAATGTTGAGATCGATGAAGACTGGAAATTGTACTTTGACGGGGCCGCCAACCGAAACGGGAACGGGATAGGAATCCTGTTAGTCTCTCCAGACCAAACCCACTCCTCGCTATCGTATCGTCTAGACTTCTTCTGCACCAATAACATGGCCGAGTATGAAGCCTGTATAATCGGATTAGAGATCGCACTCCAAAGGGGTATAAGGAGAGTACAAGTGTACGGAGATTCGGCATTAGTAGTCCACCAAGTGCTACAAGAATGGAAGGTCAGAGATGAGAAGTTAGTACCATACCTCGCCCGATTGAAGGATGTCGCAGGGAGATTTGAGCATATGGAGTTTTATTATGTCCCCAGATCACAAAACAGTTTTGCTGACGCACTAGCAACCCTGGCCTCAATGATTGATATCCCGAAAGGGATAGAAGAAATAACTCTCACCGTACAAAAAAGACCAGGACCAGCACACTGCATGGCCCTTGAGGTAGAAAATGAAAAGGATGGGGACTCGACCACTTGGTTTTATGACATCTGGAACTTATTGAAAAATCATCTGTATCCCGAGCAAAGAGATAAGAAAACGCGGATCACACTCAGAAGATTAGCATCAGGGTTCATACTTTGTGCCGGAAGGCTGTGTAAGAGGAACTACAACGGGACCCATCTTCAATGTCTCACCGAAGAAGAATCCGTCAAAATGATGGATCAGATACATGGGGGCGATTGTGGACCTCATATGAGCGGTCATACACTTGCCTGCAAAATCATCAGACAAGGTTATTTCTGGTCTACCCTGCAAAACGACTGCGTTAACCATGTACGCCGTTGTCACAAATGTCAAATCTACGCTAAGTCCCAGAAACTTCCTCCGAAGGAGTTATACAACATGACTGCTCCCTGGCCTTTTGTAACCTGGGGAATTGACATCATTGGAAAAATTTCGCCCAAAGCCAGCAACGGCCACGAATTCATACTAGTAGCCATCGACTACTTCACCAAATGGGTAGAGGCCGAGTCTTTCTAGACCCTTGACGCCAAAAAAGTTGCCCGATTCATCAAAAGGAATATCATCTGCCGGTATGGGGTCCCACACGAGATCATCTCGGATAATGGCACTCATTTCGAAGGAGAAGCTAATATAGTCATGGAGGAATATGGTATTACCCGACACAGATCTTCGCCATACAGACCGCAAACCAATGGGGCAGTTGAGGCCGCCAACAAGAATCTGAAGAATATCCTGAGCAAAATGACCGACACCTGTCGAGACTGGCCAAAAAAATTACCATATGCATTGTGGGGATACCGCACCACTGAGAGGGTCTCTACCGGGGCAACCCCATTTTTACTTACATACGGGATGAAAGCAGTCCTCCCTGTTGAATTAGAGGTTCCCTCCCTCAGAGTAATGTTGGAAAATCAAGTTAATGAGCTGGAATGGGTCCATGGCACGCTATAACGAACTGGCATTGTTAGATGAGAAGAGATTGAAAGCCGCATATCACCACCAAGGGTATCAAAAGAGAATCGCTCGAGCATTTAACCAGAAAGTAAAGACTCGAGGTATCAATGAGAACGATATCATGTTGAAAGAAATTCAAGAACCAGCCAGAGACCCAAGGGGAAAGTTCGGTCAGAAGTGGACAGGGCCTTACATCGTCAAAGAGATTAATACAGGGGGTGCCGCTATACTCGCTGATTTGGATGGACAGTTACTGCATTCTCCAGTCAACATGGATCGACTGAAAAAGTATTACCAATAGATGTAACATGTGTGATAATAACTACGTAAACCTGAGCCCCAACTCAAAGTTATGTTTTTGGAAAAATCAAAAGGGGAACGTAGGCAACCTGAGAAGTGACTTTAGGCCCGGTTTAAAACGTTGTAAGAAAATTCATTTCTCGTAAAAAAGGTCCCTTGTTTATTATTAAGGTGGTTCAGAACACCGGAAGTTACAAAGGAGATACATCATACAGAAAGACCTAATCTCTAGGGGTTGGCCAAGCAGGGTCCTCACTAGCCAAGTCAATTCGAGCCTCATCCAAAATCTGGTACGCAAGGACTATGCTTTCCTCTGTGGGCTCGGAATCCATGAACCGAAACCATTCCATTTGAAAAGGGTCATCAATCAGCTCCTCTTGTAGAGACCCCTAACGAGAATGGATGATGTCAACCCGGAGGGGCTCAAAAATACCAAAACGAGCATAGTTGAACCGACGAGTCAGTCGAGCACGCCACATTCTCTCCACCGATGAAGAAACATGCTGGGTCAGAAATATAGACTCGGAAGAGAAGTTGTTCAGGCTAAGGGGAATGCCCTGAGGGACGTTAAATTGCCGAAGAAGACGTCCTGGGAGATAAAAGGAGGTGAACTAGAGCTTGCGGAGCCGAACGTAGTTCTGACCCCCTGTACTAAGCACCATCGCCCTCAGCTTCCACCAAGGAATGTTCCATCGGATAGCCCAAAAATTCTTTGAAAACCACACCGTCCAATCGGAGGAAGACATGGTCAAGGCACCAAAGAGGGGACGACGGAAGAAGTGCGTTGGGTTGTCAAGTCGAACCCCATTGAAACCCACTGATCGGAAACGCTCCAATACCACATGTACAGTAAGCGCGGACTTCCCCTGAAGAAGGGTGAAGCTCCCCTTTTAAGGTCATCTAGGCCGTTCAGGGTCTCTGCAAGAACGATAGGCACTATAGATTCCCCATTTCTAGCATGGTAAATCAGACTCAGAATAGTCGGATCAACATGGGAAGAGCCCGTCACTAGTAGCATATCCGCAACAAGATAGATCAAGGCTGCCACAGTACGCCCCGCACTATAAGAAGCTCTCTCTTCGTAACGATGAAAGAACCTCACCATTTTATGGAGGTCAAGGAGTCCGTCGGTAATAAAACCATCGCAAGCTGCTTGGGGAATGGTTAACAGAGCAATCAACATATCTCGAGGACCAATTTCTTTTATGGGAACAGCCATCAGGAAACGAACATCAGAATGCAACAGCCAGGAAAATTCTTCATAAGTCGGACAGAGTTCATCTAGCCCGAAACGGAAAAGATGATCTACAGGACTCCAGAAATACAAAGCACCTAACAGAAAGGAAAAATCTACAAGACGATAGCACCAACCCACTAAAGGATGGAATACACCAAAGTTCAATCCATTCTCAGAAGATATCAGAGCATCTCGGGCTTCAACATAAGAAAAATTAGAACTTGTGAGATAAGAAGACATTTTGGGAAAGGTGTGGGGATGAAAGAAGGAAGAGGGGGTGTATTTATAGCAAAAAAGAGGGTGCCTATGCCTGTTTGTTGCGCTACAAAACCATGTCCAGGAGGGATTGTCGCGCGACAATCCTCTTTAATGTCACCCTATTTTTGCTTTTCTCACACATAAGAGTCATTCTTTGCCAAAAGATCCACTTTTTTATGCATTGTGCTCACTCTGTTCTTTTGCAGGGACCTTAAGTACTATCCCATAACAAAGGTACAATTCCTAAATTATCAATCCATGTAATTATTCCTTTTCATCACAGATAAAGGATAAAAAATGCATTATCAGACACAAATAAAGATTTTTCATAAAACTAATAAAAGAACAGTTTTCTAAATCTCTGTCTAAAGAATAAAAGAACTACATATTTGTTAGAACTAACTAAATGCAGGAAGGATAAACTAATCTAGCCGAGCGCGCTTCAACACGCTTCCACTATCACCCGATCCTTCCTCAGGAGTGGGATCGACTACTAGGACGCCCTGAGTAGAGGGAGCTGCTGCCTGAGAAGGCCCTGTCGACTGGACCGAAGCCGTGGGGCGAATCATCGAGGACCGAGACCGCCTGGAGGTCCGGCTACTGCTCCTCTGAGACTCCGTCCGAGCACGAGAGGAAGACAGAGGGTCATCTGCCCGCAAGGAAACGTCGATCGCCCTCTGATAGTCACACATATATGTCGTAGGGTCTCGACCAACGTACTGGAGCAGGTTCCAGCTGTAAAGGTACTGGGAATGCCAAGCCCTCAGATCTGCCACACGCACGCTCACTCGCTGAAAAGGAAAGAAAGAAGAATCAGCACCGATAAAATAAGTAAGCATGGATATGAAAGGATATTGAGGGAAGAAAAGCACATACCTCATTATCAGAACGGCCACCCAAGTAGTCGAACGTATCCTCAGGGAGAGGATACTCTGGCACCGTATGTCGACGTAAACCGGCACCAACATAGGAGAAGTCCCGAGGAAGTATCGACAGATCTACCGGATGAACGGACGAACTCGCCGGCATAGCAGCAGAAGTAGACCCACCCTCCTCATGAATCGGGAACAAAGGAGGACGAGCAGACGAGCCACCAAGACCTGTAGATCTGACTGGGGGACCCATGGCAGCAGACGTAAGAGGAGTCAGCATAGCATAAGTACGAACACCCAGAGGGTCCACTACGGTTGTCGCTCTCAGAGGCGGGATCCCACTAGAAACAGCAGCAGCAGTAGCAGAAGGGGTCCGCCCAAACTGCTCATAATCGACCCCAAGGTCCGCAGGCTCCCAGGATCGCTCGAAAAAATCACCTCCCCCTCTCTCAGCATGCTGCTCCTCTCTAGGTGTAGTCTGAGACGGCTTCTCTGAAACAACCGCTGTCCCACCTCCCTCACCGTCCTCGGGCCTATCATCACCTCCCTTGGGTCCATCATCACCTCCCCCGGCAGCAGCAGGGACGTCCCTCTCTCCCTCAGGGTCATCATCGTCAGAATCCAAAATGTTATCCCTCTAATCAGGGATAGGCGGCAAGTGACCAGGGACCGTCCTGGACAAGTGAGTCTGCCCTCGTATGTAGTTGGGATCGCCTCCCAACGCCCGATACCTCTCATAGAAGACCCGTCCCCAAGTCCCCTTCGGCTCCCTCATCAGGAAACAGGCAGCGAAGACAGCATAATCCCCCTCCTCGGTGAACGTCTGGAAACTGAGTCCGTCTACAAGGGCCTGCACCATCACTGGGTCGATCTCACCCGTCTGCCTTATCAGAACTGGCAGAAATAAAGGAACCCGAGGCCACTGAGCCGGTGAATGCTGGCGAATAACCCTCTCGCCCAGATAGAAGTGAAGGCCGTACTCGTCCCTAATAAGCCGCCTGGTCCTCGAAGCGGTCAGAGAACGGCCATATCCAAAATGGAGACCAAGATCACCCCAAGGGGCCCACTCAATCTGAAAAAGAAGAATAAGATTTTATTTCAGTAATTTACATTCTATTTTACTATTTATTGAAAAGCAACAATACTAAGATATTTACCTGCTCCTCCAACAGGTCATGGACGGCAGCAGCTCTGGTCTCCCGAGTCCGGTATACATAGGGAGCCTTGTAGTTCTCCGCGATGAATCGACGGAGAAAGGGAAACTGATCCTCGTTCTCAAAGAGGAGATCCACCTGGGCCCGACCCAGACATGTGTATGCTACAAACCAACTCTAAAAAGGAAATATAAAGAATTTCAGCAATAATCAACAGGTAATGTATGAAGGACTGAAGCAAAGATAAAGGGACAAAAATATGTACCTCCCATAGCAAGGAGAAGCCCTTGAGGTTCAGGGCTAAATGGCGAGAGACCTGGTCCATGGCATCATATAGGACTGCAAGAATGAAGCCTCCCTAGTCATAGTCATATATAATGCTGAAGTCCCGAAGATAGGGCAACCACCAAAGATGGGCCGTGTCCCCCCCACGGGCCTCGAATAGATCATGGAGTGTCAATAGAAGAAGGACGCGGGTATACTGGAGCGCCTCCTGACGGGTCATTGGCATCCCCGAAGCAACTAGTCGAGCTCTCTCTGTGGCTAATCGCGTAACTTAGACAGCTCGAGGAATCGTATCACCTGAACTCCGTCGCTCCGGGAACCATCCTAGCGCACCAACAATGCCCTCTGCCGTCAGATGCAAAGGGACATCAATCTAGATAGGGATCCCCCCTGAAGGAATCCCGGTCAACGCAAATAGGTCGAGGGGGGTCATCGTCATCTCCCCCCCAGCTCTAGTGGAAGGTATGAGTAGTATCCCACCAATGGGAGGCCAATGCCGATACTAAAACTACCGCCCTAGATACTCGCTCCGGAAGGGCGTCAAAGAGGGAACCAAATGGAGTCGCAAGGAGCAACTCTTGGACAGGGGCCGGTGCCTATCTCCACTCCAAAGAAATAGCGTTGGGAGAACCCCAACCTCGGCCAACCCACTGCAAACAAGATGGAGATATAGATCTAAGAAACCTGAGGGTATTTTGGTGTAATTATGAAAGTTATAGGGTTGTATGGGTAAATTATGTAATTTTCCTAACCTGAGGGTATTATAGTATAATTATGAGAGTTATAGGGTTATAAGGATAAATTATGTAATTTTTCAAAACCTGAGGGTATTTTGGTGTAATTATGAAAGTTATAGGGTTGTAAGGGTAAATTATGTAATTTTCCAAACCTGAGGGTATTTTAGTATAATTATGAGAGTTATATGGTTATAAGGATAAATTATGTAATTTTTCAAAACCTGAGGGTATTTTGGTGTAATTATGAGAGTTATAGGGTTATAAGGACAAATTATGTAATTTTCCAAACTTGAGGGTTTTTTGGTGTAATTATGAGAGTTATAGGGTTGTAAGGGTAAATTACGTAATTTTTCAAAACCTGAGAGTTTTTCGGTGTAATTATGAGAGTTATAGGGTTGTAAGGGTAAAATTATGTAATTTTCCAAACCTGAGGGTATTTTGGTGTAATTATGAGAGTTATAGGGTTATAAGGATAAATTATGTAGCTTTCCAAACCTGAGGGTTTTTCGGTGTAATAATGAGAGTTATAGGGTTGTAAAGGTAAATTATGTAATTTTCCAAAACCTGAGGGTTTTTCGGTGTAATTATGAGAGTTATAGGGTTGTAAGGGTAAATTATGTAATTTTCCAAACCTAAGGGTATTTTGGTGTAATTATGAGAGTTATAGGGTTGTAAGGATAAATTATGTAATTTTCCAAACCTGAGGGATTTTGGTGTAATTATGAGAGTTATAGGGTTGTAAGGATAAATTATGTAATTTTCCAAACCTGAGGGTATTTTGGTGTAATTATGAGAGTTATAGGGTTATAAGGATAAATTATGTAATTTTCCAAACCTGAGGGTATTTTGGTGTAATTACGAGAGTTATAGGGTTGTAAGGATAAATTATGTAATTTTCCAAACCTGAGGGTTTTGTGGTGTAATTATGAGAGTTATAGGGTTATAAGGATAAATTATGTAATTTTCCAAACCTAAGGGTATTTTAGTGTAATTATGAGAGTTACAGGGTTGCAAGGGTAAAAATATGTAATTTTCCAAACCTGAGGGTATTTTGGTGTAATTATGAGAGTTATAGGGTTGTAAGGGTAAAAATATGTAATTTTCCAAACCTGAGGGTATTTTGGTGTAATTATGAGAGTTATAGGGTTATAAGGATAAATTATGTAATTTTCCAAACCTGAGGGTATTTTAGTGTAATTATGAGAGTTATAGGGTTATAGGGGCAAATTATGTAATTTTCCAAACTTGAGGGTACTTTGGTGTAATTATGAGAGTTATAGGGTTATAAGGGTAAATTATGTAACGTTTCAAGCTTGAGGGTATTTTGGTGTAATTATGAGAGTTATAGAGTTATGGGGGTACATTATATAGGGTTATAGGGGTAAATTATGTAATTTTCCAAACCTGAGGGTATTTCGGTGTAATTATGAGAGTTATAGGGTTATAGGGGCAAATTATGTAATTTTGCAAACCTGAGGGTACTTTGGTGTAATTATGAGAGTTATAGGGTTATAAGGGTAAATTATGTAACGTTTCAAGCCAGAGGGTATTTTGGTGTAATTATGAGAGTTATAGAGTTATGGGGGTACATTATGTAATTTTTTAAAAATAACCTAAAGGGTATCACAAGTAAAAGTATGTGTTCAAAAAATCGGACGTTATTTCTAGGCAAACATGCATACTAACATTTTAAAATACATGCAGGAAACGATGGAAATAATAGAATTGATAAAAGAAGACGTACCAGAGACCGTCGACGGATCTCGTGAGAAACTGGCTCCCTCAAGAGCCAAGGAACGTCCGGAACTGGAGCAGCCCGGGTCGCATCTCGGTAGACCACCGCCCGACCGCGGTCCACCCCATCCTCTCCATACCAGTCAAGGTCCTCCCAATCGTCATGATGAGGACTGCACCGGAGAACGCCCTGAGCGTCAGTAAAGGTGACCTCCTCCTGGTCACCCTCTAATCTATCTGGCTGTGCAGGATCCATATGAGTATGAGTATAATATAAGAAAAAGTCGAAAAAGTCGAAAAAGCGACAGGGCTTCAGCGCTTGGGAGAAGAGAGAAAGAGAGAGAAAGAGAGCTAAAGAGAGAAAGAGGAAGGAGAGAATGAGGTGGAATGAGCTCAGCAAGGGGTTTATATAGTGGATCAATATGTCGCGCGACAAACAGGCTCATTGTCGCGCGACAAAGAGTTTTGCACCTAGATGTTGCGCGACAATCACCCCCTCCCCTGATTTTTTTGACTTTTTTTCTCATTTTATCTCCTGCAGGGGGACTTCGGATAAGCAGTTTTCGAAAAATTGCTAAAAACTACACACCCAGGATGAGAATTCGAGGAAAGGACTTCCAAATCATCTCTCTGAAAAATGCGGACACGAAATACAAATGGTTAAAGTAGTCTTTGATCTCCCAGGAAGGACCGAGACCGTCAATGAGAAAAGCAGGATAAGACGGGAATGGAAAAAATTGAAAGAGTAGAAAAGAGAAGGAACCCGCATGAGCGCTCAAAGTGAGAGAGAGAAACAGAAATGCAGAGTGACAGGGAGAGCCACACCAAAAGTGACAGCTAGGCCAAAATCGGCTCAGGGCTTCGTTTTGGGTGAGTAAGGCTCCTGATCACGACGAAGGGATAAAAGACTCCTGGTCAAAAACAGAGAAGGCCAGGAAAAGTCTTTCCCAAAAGAGGGACAAATAAGGGCATCGAAAAACATAATACGATGTGGGCCTACCAAAAAAAAAGAAGAAACTAAGAAAAGAACAGAGATCAGAGATTGAACTTTCAAACAAATTTTCTTTTCAGCACGATACAGAAGAGATGGTTTGGAAAACCTCGGACCATCACTCTACGGAGAGCAAAATAAATCCGAAAACTGCCTTCTAAGAGAAGTATTTTCACTCGAGAAAACATGAGAGTAACGTTCAGAAAGATACTAGGAAACGGACATCCGGATTAGACCCCGAGAAGCTCTTTTCACCTTCGCAAAGATTTACTCTCTCTCACTCTAGCAGTCTATGAGAGGCACCAAACACAAGCCCTCGCCAGAGGCAAAAATACTCATAAAAGCCCTCCCAGAGGCAATTTTGTTTCTTTTTTACAGGTCAAAAGCCCTCCCAAGGAGGCACAGTGTAGCAACGGCAGTCCTCCCATCTGAGGCGCAATGGTAGTCCTCCCACCTGAAGCGAGAAGATCAAAAGCCCTCCCAGAGAGGCACAGTGTAGCAACGGTAGTCCTCCCATCTGAGGCGCAATGGTAGTCCTCCCACCTGAGGCGAGAAGGTCAAAAGCCCTTCCAGAGAGGCACAGTGTAGCAACGGTAGTCCTCCCATCTGAGGCGCAATGGTAGTCCTCCCACCTGAGGCGATAAGGTCAAAGGCCCTCCCAGAGAGGCACAGTGTAGCAACGGTAGTCCTCCCACCTGAGGCGCAATGGTAGTCCTCCCACCTGAGGCGAGAAGATCAAAAGCCCTCCCAGAGAGGCACAGCAGAGCAATGGTAGTCCTCCCACCTGAGGCGCAATGGTAGTCCTCCCATCTGAGGCTAGTGGAGTAATGGTAGTCCTCCCATCTGAGGCAAGTGAAGCAAATCAAAGCCCTCGAAAGAGGCAATGAGGTAACAAAAGCCCTCTCCGGAGGCAAAACCAAACACAAAGCCCTCTCCGGACGCACTCACGAGCACTTTTTACATACACACTACTTTAGAGTTCATGCGGGAGCCATGGATCATGGTCTTTTCCAGTCGCCTCAATTCCTTGGAAGTAAGGAGCTTGAGTCGAGAGGGTCTGTAGACACCCCAATCCGTGACCCCCGCAAGAACCCTAACGACCTTCAAAAGTACTGTTTTTAGAGTCTGGAACTCACCCGAACACCCGGAACTACCCCAAAAGGTTTTGTTGGCCAAACAAACATATTTTTAAAGTGAAATGTCGCACAACAGTCAAGTATGTCGCACGACAATCAAGTGTGTCGCACGACAATCCCACTTTATAGGGACATGTCGCGCGACAATCAGCCCACCACTCCACTTTCTGACTCATCAATGGGTCAAAATGATCATTAAAGTGAAATGTCGCACGACAGTCAAGTATGTCGCGCGACAAACACCTTTCCCAGCACTATAAATAGGCCAACATCTCCCAAGGATTAGGGACGGCAAAAAAAAACAGCAAAACAATAGCTTAGGATTGAAGGTTTAATTCATGATCTGATTTTCTGATCTTTCGTCAAGTATTTTCGATTATCGTCTTATTTCTGAAGAATTATCGAATCTATTCTCGACACTCAACGTGTCCCGTCTCTGGAATCGAATTCTCGGAAATATCTGAAGAAGGAGAAGATTATTATCGCCGGAGGTCTCTCTGCCGTACTATATTTTCTTTCTTATTATTATTCTCGTCGGGAAGGTAAATAAAGTCTCTTCCAGTATTTAACATTAGATATTTGTGTACTCGTTTTACTTTTGTTGTTTTGTCCATATTTTATCTGACTAAACTTATTGTCAAGTTACAAATAGTTTACTGTTTGGAAAACAAAAGACCCTGATAAAACCATTTGCAAAACCAGAAGTATAAGTATTATCATCCGGATAAAATTCTGTTTTCAAAACCCGGACTGATAAGACTTATCTAGGAATTAAAATCAACATATCCTGTCTCCACAATAGACTGTGATGTGTCTTGTAAAACTCCTCTCAAGAGTTCTGATCCCATATTAAATTAGTCCCGATACCAGATCCGAATTTTTCCAAAAGAAATCAAAACCCGGGAAGACCGTCTTTACATTTGTCACTTGTATTTACATCTTTCAAATAATAAAAACATCGGATTTCGGAACACAAAGGTTTTTTATCCCTTTCCCCGTTCTTTCCAGAAATTAGGTTTTTTTCATTTCGAAAGTAGTAGACTGTCAGTAAAAGCATCCAAGTTTTTCAACATAGAATAAACATATAAAGTCACTAGAGACCGAAAGGGCGGAATGGGTGCTTAACACCTTCCTAAATTGTAATATAGTTCCCGAACCCTATAGAATCCTGGTTTCGTAGACAAACGTGTAAAGGAAGGCTTATCTGTAGCCTTTCCTCTTACACGACCCCTTTTTGTCCGTTTTCTAGTAAAACGTACTGGCGACTCTGAACGAACCCCTTTGCATCTAGAATAGATATAGGGACACCCGATATGAATTATCAAAACACCAATTATCGAAGCAAATGGAACGACGGAATCCCTTTCCGACGCATCAGACGCCCAAGGACGGGAATGAGTCCCGGGGGTCACATTTGCGGATTCTCACAATAACGGTTTAGGAAACTGGGACAATCTTTCTTCAAATGCACTTTCTACTGACAGTGAAAACACTGGCCCATAGGCCTTTTCACTCCTCCTAGAGGTTCAGTAACTATTGCACGCACTGCTCCTTGTGGGACTGCAGCTTATGCATTTTTCTTCTTCATTTCTTGCTTTTGGGCATATACGTTGAAGCTTTCTCAACCACTAGAGTACTAGCCAGCTTACCAAGGAGTTCCTCAGCTGCTTGAAATTCTTTAAGAAGATCCAACAATGAATAAAGCTTATTCATGTTGTCATTCTGTCGGAATCCGTTAAATAAGTCCAGCAGCGACTAGAGAACGATATCGACTTGAGTTTCCCCATCGATTTTAGCTCCAAAGATCTCTTAGTTCATTCAAAAGACTGGTCATCTTCAAAACAATATCCTTAACTCGGGTTCCTTCAGCAATAGTCATGTTTATGAGGCCTTTCATCGAAACCTGCCTTACGGTATGATCCTGATCTCCAAAAATATCTTTGAGGTTCAGCATTATGTCGTAGGCGGTGGCAAAAGACTAATGCTAATGTTGTAGCACATTTGACAAAAAGGCCAGAATGTAAAACCACGCCATCTCATAAGCTTTTTTCAACCTCCGGTAAGCCTGGGTTTCCTCATCGGTCACCCCCTTACCAGGTTCTGCTGGACAAGACTCAGTGAGCACAAACTTATACTCGTTAACAGTAAGCACAATGTTCAAGTTCCCTTTTCAGTCAATATAATTAGGTCCAATCAATTTGTTTTAGTTGAGAATGATTAAAAGTGGATCGAAAATGTTTTCCATTTTAAAACTTGAGAATCACATACAAATTATGATGGACAATAATAACTTTGAACACATATTTTAAATATGGTACCCTCTACCATTTCAAAAAGCGTTCGCCAACAGCCTAAGACTTTGAATAACATGCCCCGTTAATGAGATCGTCTATTATTCATTATTTCTTAGACATATGTTAACCTATTAAATTTTACTATCTAGACAATCCTTTATCGTCAAGTAATTCATATTATCTAGACAATCCTTTATTGTCAAGTAAAATTTTAATAGCCGACTTCCTTTGGTCCTACAAGTAATAGTAGAGACTCAGTTGGAGAGCATACTATTATTTATATCTAAGTGTATACCATCATTTAATTTAGTCCAATGATTCTGCAATTTATTCTCTTCGATATGGAGGTTAGCACTAAAACCCACACGAAAAATAAATCACATCATTAAAAATTATCGGTCAAAGAAATTTGTACAATGATTCCGCAATCTATTCTTTCCAATATGGAGGTGAGCACTAAAACCCACACGAAGAATAAATTACATCATCTACAAACCAATGATGGAGACCGTGGGTTTTTTATGTGAAAAAATCCCTCACCCACTTAGTATTTAAAACATTATTTTCTGAGGGTTAAGAAAATTTTATATTAAATTCTAGTCAACTAAAAGACAAGGGTCTGAAATATAAAAGACATGTGCAATAAAATTATTTTGCTACTTTTTTTAAAAAAAAAACTTATATTTTTCAATTACAAAAAAATTATATTTATATACCCTTTTTTAATTTGACAAGAACTAAACATAAAATAAAAGGTGATCTAGGTATGGTCATATATCCATGTTGTCTAAAATTATAAGGAAACCTAATAATTAAACACATATGACCAACACACAATCACATAAGCATTAAACCATTCAATAATAAGAATAATTAAATCCCTGCTATTATGGTCCAAGCTTCATCATCCCTAGTTCGTTGGAAACCTGTCACGACCTATGTCGCCACTTCACTGACTATGTCGGGAATCAACCTTAGTGGAAACGCCTTCTTCATCATTCTTCGTTAAAGAAATTGCAATCTTAGATACAAAGGTCCTATGCCTCCATTTAAGGAGTTCACACATAAACTATTATATCTAAATTGTAAATAAAATTACATAGATCCTATGCCTCCTTTTAAGGAGTTCACAAATCTGATCTAAATTTAATTTACAACCATGAATAAAACCCAAATCATCATGCACATTAAAATTAACCACGAATAAAAAATATAGTGGGATCCAATCACATAAAACATAAATACGTGACCATAATAGCGGGACAAGAACACTGCAAAACAAGGGTTAGCGAGTTCTACGTTCTATCCAACAAAAACATGCATGAATCGATTTAACTGGACAACATGGCTAGTTCAATCCGTACGCAGTATCAAAGAAAACCAATCCCTCTGATACCAATTGATGGAGACATAAATACATGATCGTTTGATATTGCGTATAGATTGAACAAAAAACTTTTACTAAAACCCTATAAGAATAAAGGGATTTCACCTTTGTGGATCATGTAGAGGATCCATATGAGGAGACTAGGGTTTGAAAGCATCAGATTGCGATTTGGTCAGATTTTTTAATTCTCACTGGGTTGCGAAAATCGATTGTTTTTGCCACTGAAACGACTTCTGATCGTCCTGATTTTGCTCGCAAAAATTGTAACTTTGCGTTCCGAACGACATATCCAAAAATCAGCCCGATCCAACGGTGCGATCAAAAGTTACGATTGATTTACAGTTGCTATGCCGAAAACCTAAAGATCCTCTATCGTATTCCTTCCGCCATCAAATCTTGCACCGAGTGTGGGCTACGGTATCACCAAGATTTTCTCCTCTCTCAATAGAACAAACCCTAACTCATGAGAATTATTGTTATTTGAGAAGAGACAAGGCCGCCGTATATATAAGGCTACGATAGGGACCTTAAGGAGAAATAAGTGTTTGGACTTCCTATGGAAAGTTGGAATCCTAATTCCACTATGAAATAGTTCCTTCCATAAATTATAATTCGCACCACTAAAGAATTATAATTGCACTCCCGTCCTTATCTCAAAATTTAATTTCGAGCTCCTTGTTATTAAATACTTATTATTCTCCCCATGTTAAGATTACAGATAACTGTCATTTAAATTAAATTACTGATAATTATATTTAAATAACTTCTTAATCCTTGAGCCTACCACTTAACTTATTTGACATGTCGGGTTAACATAATCCACCTGCAAGGTTTGACATGATCAAAACTTATAAGCTTCTCAAGGGGCTATCATCAATCCATATACTGGGACGTGGATTCCGTCAATAATTAATATTCATCATACATATAGTGTTGTTATCCAATTCACGAAGATTATTGATCCATAAATGAATCTCACTATTAAAGAGTCAAAACAACAAACACTACATATATATGTCTATTAATTATTTCAAGATTAAGAGCATAAGTAATCATAATAACCATGGGATTTTAAATTGTTTTATATAGTCAGTATAAAAACAATTAACCCAAACTGGTCCTATTCAATACACACAAAATGTACTAGCTCAACGAGTTAAAACTATACCGTTTCCTGTAGTCAATATAAACTACTAAAACTTGTGCTACAATCCTACTGATGGGTGTCCAATTCCATCCAAGACTATGAACCATTAAACTTATATTCCACAAGAACCGATGATATGATCTTCTGTGTGTAAGCTATATTCTACACACCAAATCATCTACTATATGGAATAAAAGACACACGTGCACAATATTTAAATAAATAATAGAATGCAACCATTGCCTATAAAGATTCTCATTAAAATAACAAAACCAAGTTTATAATATATCCAAACCAACAACAAAATTATGGCTTTTAGTATATCACTCTAATAATCTCCCACTTAGACTCAAGCCATATAGCTTTGCATCTCACTCCCATTTCCTCAACGTAAACACTCTATGTGTTTTCCCTTATCATAAATCCTCAACTCTTTAGAGTTCGTAACCGTTTCACTATTATCAAAATAAAGTGAAATAGCTGATTACCCTGAAGGTGCAATATCTGGATTCATATGGAAGTTTCTGAGCCAAACCGCTGCCTTGGGTGCTTCTAAAGCAGCCACATATTCAGCTTTCATGGTGGAGTCAACAATGCATGACTGCTTGACACTCCTCCAACCAATGACTCCACCTCTTAGAGTAAACACATAACCAAAAGTTGACTTTCTGGGATCCTAACATTTGACTAAAGATTCTGGTCTGTGTATCCAACAGGTACGAACTGTTTGCCTGGTAAACCAACATAAAATCTTAAGTCCTTTTAAGGTACTTAAGTATATGTTTTACTGCAGTTCAGTGTTCTTTCTTTGGATTAGACTGATATCTGCAAACCATATTAACAATAAAGCAGATGTCTGGTCTACTACACAATATAGCATACACGAGGCCTCCTACTGTCGAAGCGTAAGGAAATGCCCTCATCATCTCTATCTCATCATCTGTCTTATGACACTAATCTTTGATAGAGTGATTCCATACCTAAAAGGGAGAAACCCTTTCTTAGAATCCTGTATACTAAATCTGGCAAGAATTGTATCGATATAAGTACTTTGCGATAAGCCCAAATCCTATTTTTTCGATCTCGCATAAGCTTAATACTAAGGATGTGACTGACTTTTCCCAAGTCCTTCATATCGAGTTGACTTGATAATCATACCCTCACTGAAGATAATATTCACATATAGCTTCCAATAAGTAACATATTATCCACATAAAATACTTGAAATACCACCGCGCTTCCATTGCGCCTTTTGTACACAGAAGACTCATCCGAACATTAATCAAAGCCAAAAGATTTGATTGCATGGTCAAAATAGATGTTCCAAGATCTAGACACTTGCTTAAGCCCATAAATGGGCTTCTTGTTGCACAACATGTGCTCTTGGCCATTTACTATGAATCCTTCTTGTTGCATCATATAGATGCTTTTATCAAGACTTCCATTAAGGAAATCTGTCTTGACATCCACTGTCAAATCTCGTAATCAAGATGAGCCGCAATGGATAAGAGAATCCGAATAGACTTTGGCATGGCTACCGGCGAAAAGGTTTCATCATAATCGATCCCCTTCTTTCTGAGTGAGCCCTTTTAGCAACAAGCCTTGATTTAAGCCCGTCTAATCCTCTCTATCTCTTATATACCCACTTGCATCCGATAGGTTTTATCCCTTCGGGTGGTTTTACAAGATCCCAGATTTTGTTAGAGTACATGGACTCCATTTCAAATTTCATAAGCCTTTGCCATTTTCTGTATCTTTATCTTGAAGTACTTCATTGTAGTTAAAACTGGTTCGTTTCTTATTCATCAGGGACCTTGTCATAAGACTCTCCCAAGAACATAAAACGACCAGGTTGACGAACAACCCTCCCACTACGACGAGGCACTACCTGCGTTTGTGTACATTGTGCAAATATTGAACATACTAATTCACTATCCACACGTTGTGCTGGTTCAAGAACCTACATACTAGTGATTTGTTCAAGATGTGCACAAGTATCGTCAATCCTCCCACTACGACGAGGTAATGGAATGTCGATATCCATTTACTGTGATATTTCCTCTTGTACTAAAGGTATAGACGAATTGTGCCCCTGTTTTTCTCTCCTCTCATTTCCACTACAACAATACTACTCCTGGGCTTTTGGTCTATAATATAATCCTCTTCTAAGAATCTGGCATTGATAATAATATTATATTCTTGAGGATTATTAAATAAACCATGCTTGGTTCCTTTTGGATATGCAACAAAGAAACACACTTTCATTCTTGATTCAAACTTATCCGCATTACTTTTCAGCACATGTGCTGGACTACCCCATACCCGAATATGCCGCAGACTAGGTTTACGCCCAGTCCGCAATTCTATGGGTGTAGTAGGTACTGACTTTAATGGTACCAAGTTTAGAATATGTGCAGCTATTTTCTAAATAACTCATCATAGATCTTACCATTTCTATAAGAGTCTTATTCCTTCTTTCTGCTACACCATTATGCTGTGGCATCCCCGGTACAGACAACTGGGATGAAATCCCAGTCTCTAATAAGTATTCTTTGAACTCTCCCAAGAGGTATTCACCACCACGATCTGATCATAGTGATTTGATACATTTTCTTAGACGCTTCTCCTTTTCTGCCTTGAATTCTTTAAATTTTTCAAAGATTTCAGACTTACGTCGCATTAAGTAAATGTATCTATACTTTAAATAATCATCTACAAATGTGATGAAATACTCAAAGCCTCCTCTAGTCTGGACAAGTGACGCCCCAAAATCCCGTTTAGAAGTTTGTACCTCCGGGACCCGGTTAGCCACGGAGTCGTACGCGACGACGGGTATGAAGTAGTTAAACTTAGACTTTTATACCAAAAACATGTTCAAGTAAAAAAATTATTTTAAATGAAAACTTGGCATGTGGATTTTATTCATATAGTAAACCAAAACCTGTCAAACCGTATACAAGTTTAACTAAAAGTCACATCTCCACATATCAGATTACTGTCAAAAGATATACAATATCTCAATACAAGGTAACTCCTCTAACGAGGTTTCAATCTTGTAGAAATTATACATATTGAAATCCAATACACAATAAGATAATAATTTAAGGTATATAATGCAAGTCTCTTCCTAAAGACTTTGGCAACCGGCCATCAGAGCTAACTAGGATCCGTAAGCGTACCGTCCCCGAGAAACACCTGCAAAACCTGATTTGGAAAATGGGAGTGAGCCAAACGGGCTCAGTGGGAACTATAAGGGTTTGTATAAGAAAATAGGTTGGAAATTATGCATGCCATGCCATGTATTATAATGAAAATAGTTTATGTGCTGCTTCTCCGTAATAAACCATCTCTGGGTAGAAAGTGTATATACAATTGTAAATACATATACATATATAGTACATTTCTGAAGCAGCCAATGCATGGAAAACCTTTCATGATATGTATATATATAATGTCCCCAACCCAAAGTACAAGAAAATCAATGTATGTATGTATACATCATCATACTGTATATGCCACAACCCGCGACTAGATCTATCACATTAATCATATATATCAAACTCACGTCTAGGATTTTCATAAATCTACTGTGCATAGAGATAGCCAGCAACTCCGTTTCTTCTACCCAAGGCAGGGACCACCTACCAGGTCCACCTAGACGCTACCTCACGCAGCCACACAGGCATACACTACCTCACGCAGCCACACAGGCATACGCTACTAATAATACTCACGTAGCCACCATGGCATACGCTACCGGTAATCACCATCTATCTAGTACGAACGGTGTGGCCATCCGATATGAAATCACAATAAACTCATCAAATCAATAAAATCAAGAGAACATATATAATCCAATAGATGTAGATCTGTATATACATACATTCTATATGTATTCATGTAACTCGTAAATATGTATCCATTCTAGATATGCGTACATATGCATTTGTATAATATGTAGTGGTATTGTTGTTGTACTTATACTAGGCTTTCCAGGTCCATCAACTAATGGCTCAGTTAAAAGATCGTGAATTTGGGAGGCATTATATGCTTTCAGTCAACGTGGCACCAAAGCCAAATATAATATAGTTTTCATAGCATATAGATTCCATATAGACCTCCCTTTAAGACCAAAACACTTTGTTTATACATAAAGGCTCATAATCCTACCCAGCATAGTTATGGACTGGCCAAATAAGTAACAAAACTCATAATATATAAACCAACAGTCGAAGTACAACAACAATATCACCAATATGAGTAATCAAGGCAGAAGCCTACTTTTGAAACCAAGTATAGCAGTGTCTGTATGCGTATTAGAGTACACAGTACCTTACCGTATCCGTACATAAGGGTTTTGTACAAATCTTACCAAAAGCAATATAGAAATTGGGGCTTATCATAAAATCCGTTATTTATATATGTATTAAGTTCAAATCAAACAAACAATCAAGAGGAATTAGCCCAAACCTCCATGAACATGAAAATTTGAGTAAAACCCTAGGTTTAGATTAATTTGGTGTAAATACGTTATAATAACTTAAAAATAAATTTAAATACTATTGTTCCCACCTTAAGAGGGTCAACCCCTCGAAGAATTGCCGCTGCATCGAGCCGAAGAAGCGTTGTCACGAAAACCCCCAATTGGTAGCTATAAACCCTAGAAATGGTGAACCAAATGAAGAAGAGGATGAACATGATGATGATGGTGAGAATCTTGTGTGGAAGATGCACCCTCAAATGATCCCTTAAAATCCCCCAATTTCGCCCCTTGCATCTCTTTTAAGAGCTCTCCAAATGAATGTATTAAATGAGGAAGAAAGGAGGTGAAAATATATAAATTTCTCGCCCAGGTCGATGTATCCGACTCCCCGACTATTCATGGAGTCGACTCCCTAGACCTGAAGGTGCCCCTTTCAGCTTTTGGTCAACAGCTCGACTTCACACCCACTTTTGGGAATTAAGGCGTTGGAATTAGGTCTCGGCCAAAACATGAAAGTTGTAGAGGGAATTGAGATGAAGACGTGGCCTAAAACGGGGACTCATTTGGAGTTTGGATGAAGAACTTATGGTCTTCCAAAGTCGGGAAAAAATCATTAATCGCGTAGGATTGGAACTTGTGATTTTTGAGCCGATTTTTGTCCGAGTCACCCGAAACAACTTATGGTCATTATATCACACTTAAATATAATAATATGACTTGTTGGAGGTTTCCAAACCATGCTAACCTTTCCAGAACCCAATTTGGCCATCCGGAGCCCGATTCTGCCTTATACGCGACTTAGGCCGTGATTTGCAAGCGATAAGGAAACCGGGTGTTACAATCTCCCCTCCTTAATAAATTTCATCCTTGAAATTCTTGTAGGATAGATATCAACCCAATGTATATGTGGTTCTGAATTCTACATAGCTGTCCTTCCTTAAAAGAGAAGACTACAATAGCCAATGAGGAAAGATTTTGAGCTCGAGGATCAGAATAAGAGGAATCATCTTATCAAACGATGAAGAAGAAATAACACATAACTAAAGTTATCTAATTCATTCTCTCTCACAAGCCACAACCTCTTTAAGAGTTTCAATGGAAAGTGATACTTGATCAAACACGAGGGTTTTCAACCGTCGATACACAAGAACGAAGTAGCGGATGATAGAACTTTCATCCTATAGCCTCTTTCTCTCATCCAACTTATCAGGCAATGAAACCATCATATCTTCACTATTTCAGTTTCCACCTACTACGTTCTTCAACTCGATAAAGGCACTATGTTGAAAATCTGCCTCTTAATGGCTTTAGAAGTTTCTAACTCAAGGAACTTAGGCTGATTAGTTCAAAATACGGGGTGATTGAAGTTCAGTATCCAGAGTTATCCTCAAACAGATTCTTAAGTGACACTAAGTTTTGAAATACGAAAGGGTTTCAGTGTCTCATTACTCACGAAAAGGTACCATCTCCAAGGAATCATAGAGTGACTGATGGTTCCAAAACTTGATGGCTAGATATATACACGGTATATGGGTAATCTCTCTCTCCCAATTCGGTTAGGATAACTATGGTGTTATCCAGCTAGTAGAAAAATAGTTCTATTAGAGGTTAGAGCCACCGGACCAAACTCATTAACGTTTGAGTATGAAAATCAAATTCCGTACCCTACTTGAAATTTTGAATTGGATTCCAATTCTACCTAATCAGAACAAGCAGGCGAGTAAAAAATGCATGAATCAATTTCCAAAAGATGATTCAGAATTACTCACAAGATTCAAAATTCAAATTCTTAGGAGGTCCTTTTAAAATACAAGCGGTAGTCATACTAACGAATGCATTCCTTTCTCCAAATGTCTTCTCTTAGATTAGACGAATTCCTGAACCAAGAATGAAATTTCAATGGACATCGCATAAACTTCAGACTAAGAAAACAGGATCACTGAGAGCTCTCTAAATTATAGAGAATGCTTGAAGTCCTTTCATCTGAATACATGATCCTGTGATCACTTCGTAATCATGACCCCCAACTATTCCACTAGTAATCCAAGAGATGGAGTATCACAACTCATAGTTATGAATTGACTGACATGGTATGAATACAACATATTCGAACTGTAAGGATTTCCTAGAAATGCTTATGTAATGCATAGTATCTCCAATAAAAGGAATTAATAGGGCTTACGTTGTCTCTCCCTTAACAGGCAATAAACATAGTCCTCTGAAAAAATCTCTTGGGGAAATTACTATACACAGAGTGAAAATAATACACTTATAGTATGCTAGCTTAATCTTAGGAGAGTTCATACTCCTTCAAAGGTGTGATTCATGCTTGATAGAATAGTCCAGACTGTTATCTCGAGCTAAGACAAGCTTTGACATATATAAAAGGAAGAGAGATGGTGGTGCAAACAAAGTCTATCTATCGAGGTTAAGTCTTGTCTCCCCTCCTTAAAGGGTTTGCCCGTAAGTGGTATCTATGATGCTTGAATCTGGAGTACTACTTTAAATCCCAAGCTAGCATCAAGAAGGGAATAGGAAGGTTTCAAGCTTGAAATGTTTACCTCATCATCACCTAAACTCTTGAAATGGGGTAGGAGAAATTCTCACCAGAACACTCACTCCGACTTAAGATATGACTTCCTATTCTAGACTTCTCCTTTAGCGAAAACTTGCTTTATAACTAGCATACACATCACTCTAGCTAAATGTCTACGTAGGAGGATGGGAACGATTTCTCAAAAGTGCTCATCTCGCCAAGGCTAACTCAATAAGGGTCAAGCAATGGTACACCTCGTGTCTCAGAGGTACTGCACCTTTCTAAATTGAGGAGAGTTCAAAAACTGAGTTTATTAAGCCACTACGCTATCATTGAGCCATTCGAACAAATCTCCCCTATCATTATGAATGGAATCATATTCAAGTTGACTGTGTACCCAAAGCTCCGCTTAAGAAATAATAAGGGAAATGGAATAGAAGGGTATTGAGTTCTACTAAGGGTTCCATTCTCTTTCGCCACGAGATATAACTGTCAAGTAAATATTCTTCCTCAAGATTTGTACCAAGGGAGTTCACTTATAATCCTTCTACAAACTGAATTCTCAAAATTCAGATGCAACACACTTAACGAATGTAGAAAGATTACAAAAGGACTAGTCACCCTAATCTTGAATCGATAAATCATCAAGCTTTCGCTGCGTCACTCTGATAGGTCCCCCTAACAAAGATGGAATAGAATTGTCCTTCAGACGAATTCGTTGTGGGTTCCTTATAGCGAAGGAAGGATGAATTCGCAGCTAGTAAGGGTGAAATGCCTTGTAGAGACCGTTTGAAAAATTATCCCCCATCACTTTAGGGAACAAGGCATAATACATATAAACTAGATATAGGGGTCACTGAATGGTTCTCATTCCCAATTAAATTTACTTGACTAACCAAATGAGAATTTGAGTCCGAAATAAGCATATTCAATGCTTCTCCCTGAACAGGAACATCTACAACCACCCATTTTCAAAAGAAAATATATAAAGTATGTCTCACCACAGTCATATGCCTCTTATTCCAAATAATAGATCAACTCAAGTACACACGAGGCATCGGCATCCACAAGAAAGTCTAGCCATTCATCCACATCGGATCTCGCCTCATTTGATGGGATATATACATATACACGACCAAACTTGGTCATTCTCAGGCATTTTATGTGGGTTTTGAAGAAAGTTTGCTCACCATTCCACTATAAAATAGTCATTCTGCCAAAGAGATCTCGCAAGCCAAATGATGTCTAGGACAGGGTAAAAGTCTACTCGTAACAGGGTAATCAATCTGAACATAATCCAAAAATTCCCTCTCTCGTAACTAGACTTACAAGTCGAACGCGGTCGTTTGGTTACAAAGGAACGATCATCCACGTACTAGGTTCACCCCTCAAAAAAATCAAAGAAGAAGTAATGGGGTAAACACGGGGAATAGGACTTTAGCAGCCACTCTCCTACGAGTATGCCACGTTCTAACCTCAGTCAGCAGTAGTGGACTGGTGGTTTATCAGATAGTCAACCGTTGGCCGGCGGATGACTATAACATAATCCATTAGTCGCCTTGTGCTCACTTAGTGGTAGAACTAATCCTGAACACAATTCTTATGTAAAACAGGTGATATAGGAGCCAACGACAGAGATAATTTACAAAAGAGGCCAAAAGAATAAAACAAGAACTTGTGAATGGATGTAGCCAAGACAAGCCACATCTCCTTTCACAATTCTCCCATTTTCCAAATATCATAACGGTAGAATCCTATCGCAAGAGAATGTATATCGATCTTCCGAGGAATACTATAATTACTCGCATCGCTAATCTCGGATCTACCCATGAATCCCCCAAGAAAAAACGTCAAACCTATAGCTCTGATACCAACTAGTGACGCCCCAAAATCCCATTGAGAGGTTTGTACCTCCGGGACCCGGTTAGCCACGGAGTCGTACGCGACGACGGGTATAAAGTAGTTAAACTTAGACTTTTATACCAAAAACATGTTCAAGTAAAAAAATCATTTTAAATGAAAACTTGGCATGTGGATTTTATTCATATAGTAAACCAAAACCTGTCAAACCGTATACAAGTTTAACTAAAAGTCACATCTCCACATATCAGATTACTGTCAAAAGATATACAATATCTCAATACAAGGTAACTCCTCTAACGAGGTTTCAATCTTGTAAAAATTATACATATTGAAATCCAATACACAATAAGATAATAATTTAAGGTATATAATGAAAGTCTCTTCCTAAAGACTTTGGCAACCGGCCATCAGAGCTAACTAGGATCCGTAAGCGTACCGTCCCCGAGAAACACCTGCAAAACCTGATTTGGAAAATGGGAGTGAGCCAAACGGACTCAATGGGAACTATAAGGGTTTGTATAAGAAAATAGGTTGGAACTTAGAGTACACAGTACCTTACCGTATCCGTACATAAGGGTTTTGTACAAATCTTACCAAAAGCAATATAGAAATTGGGGTTTATCATAAAATCCGCTATTTATATATGTATTAAGTTCAAATCAAACAAAGAATCAAGGGAAATTAGCCTAAACCCCCATGAACATGAAACTTTGAGTAAAAATCCTAGGTTTAGATTAATTTGGTGTAAATACGTTATAATTACTTGAAAATAAATTTAAATACTATTGTTCCCACCTTAAGAGGGTCAACCCCTCGAAGAATTGCCGCTGCATCGAGCCGAAGAAGCGTTGTCGCGAAAACCCCCAATTGGTAGCTATAAACCCTAGAAATGGTGAACCAAATGAAGAAGAGGATGAACATGACGATGATGGTGAGAATCTTGTGTGGAAGATGCACCCTCAAATGATCCCTTAAAATCCCCCAATTTCGCCCCTTACATCTCTCTCAAGAGCTCTCCAAATGAATGTATTAAATGAGGAAGAAAGGAGGTGAAAATATATAAATTTCTCGCCCAGGTCGATGTAGCCGACTCCCCGACTATTCATGGAGTCGACTCCCTAGGCCTGAAGGTGCCCCTTTCAGCTTTTGGTCAACAGCTCGACTTCGCACCCACTTTTGGGCATTAAGGCGATTGTAATTGGGTCTCGGCCAAAACATAAAATTTGTAGAGGGAATTGAGATGAATACGTGGCCTAACACTAGGACTCATTTGGAGTTCGGATGAAGAACTTATGGTCTTCCAAAGTTGGGAAAAAATCATTAATCGCGTAGGATTGGAACTTGTGATTTTTGAGCCGATTTTTGTCCGAGTCACCCGAAACAACTTATGGTCATTATAACACACTTAAATATATTAATATCACTTGTTGGAGGTTTCCAAACCATGCTAACCTTTCCAGAACCCAATTTGGCCATCCGGAGCCCGATTCTGCCTTATACGCGACTTAGGCCGTGAATTGCAAGATATAAGGAAACCGGGTGTTACAGGACATTCATGTGACCATACAAATCAAAGTGAACCAGTTTTAACTGTTCTTTAGCACTATATCCTTTTGCCGAGAATGATCTCTTAGTTATTTTACCTTCTAAACAGGATTCACAAACTGGAAGTGCCTCCACTTCCAATGAACCTAATGGTCCATTTTTGACCAGTTTTTGGATTCTTTTTAGATTAATATGACCAAGGTGTAAGTGCCAAAATACGTTTGGTTCATTTTGAAGGTTCCTTTCTCTTAATTGGTAAACTATTAATGTTATTCAATTCACTCAGTTGTAGTACTGACAAGTTAGGATTATTAATGTAAAAATCAATCATTAATGTACCAGAACAAACAAACTATTTATTTTTTCTAATGATAACTGATTTATCATTAAAATAAACAAAATTTTTGTCCTCAACCAATCTAGAAATAGAAATCAAATTCCTTCTGATGGAAGATACATATAGACATTTCTTAATCATTAATATCTTATTCTGACTAGACTGAAGATAGATATCTTATACTGCAACTGTTGCCACATTCGTAGCTGCCCATATGTCAATTTTCTCTATTTTTAAGTTGTCAGCTTTCTTGGAACCCCTGCAAAATATTGCAGACATGATTAATGGCTCCTGAATCTACACTCCAGGTATCGGTATATCAGACCACTAAACTAGATACAACAAATAGATGAAATTTACATAAGTTGTTATAACGGTTTAGGAAACTGGGACAATCTTTCTTCAAATGCACTTTCTACTGACAGTGAAAACACTGGCCCATAGGCTTTTTCACTCCTCCTAGAGGTTCAGTAACTGCTGCATGCACTGCTCCTTGTGGGACTGCAGCTTATGCATTCTTCTTTTTCATTTCTTGCTTTTGGGCATATAAGTTGAAGCTTTCTCAGCCACTAGAGTACTAGCCAGCTTACCAAGGAGTTCATCAGCTGCTTGTAATTCTTTAAGAAGCTCCTACAATGAATAAAGCTTATTCATGTTGTCATTCTGTCAGAATCCTTTAAATAAGTCCAGCAGCGACTGGAGCACGATATCGACCTGAGTATCTCCATCGATTTCAGCTCCAAAGATCTCTTAGTTCATTCAAAAGACTGATCATCTTCAAAACAAGATTCTTAATTCGGGTTCCTTCAGCAATAGTCGTGTTTATGAGGCCTTTCATCGAAACCTGCCTTGCGGAAAGATCTTGATCTCCAAAAATATCTTTTAGGTTCAGCATTATGTCGTAGGCGGTGGCAAAATACTAATGCTAATGTTGTAGCACATTTGACAAAAAGGCCAGAATGTAAAACGACGCCATCTCATCAACCTTTTTCAACCTCCGGCAAGCCTGGGTTTCCTCATCGGTCGCCCCCTTACCAGGTTCTGCTGGACAAGACTCAGTGAGCATAAACTTATACTCGTTAACAGTAAGCACAATGTTCAAGTTCCTTTTTATTCAATATAATTAGGTCCAATCATTTTGTTTAATTTAGTTGAGAATGATTAAAAGTGGATCGAAAAAGTTTGCCATTTTAAAACTTGAGAATCACATAGAGTGTATACCATCATTTAATTTAGTCTAATGATTATGAAATTTATTCTCTCCGATATGGAGGTGAGCACTAAAATCCACACGAAAAATAAATCACATCAATTAAAATTATCAGTCAGTGAAATTTGTACAATGATTCGGCAATCTATTCTTTCCGATATGGAGGTGAGCACTATAACACACATGAAGAATAAATTACATCATCTACAAACCAATGATGGAGACCGTGGGATTTTTATATGAAAAAATCCCTCTCCCACTTAGTATTTAAAACAGTATTTTCTGAGGGTTAAGAAAATTTTATATTAAATTCTAGTCAATTAAAAACTACAAGGGTATGAAATATAAAAGACATGTGCAATAAAATTATTTTACTGCTTTTTTTAAAAAAAAAATCTTACATTTTTGAATTACAAAAAAATTATATTTATATACCCTTTTTTTAATTTGAAAAGAACTAAACATAAAATAAAAGATCATCTAGGTATGGTCATGTATCCATGTTGTCCAAAATTATAAGGAAACCTAATAATTAAACACATATGATGTAACAACCCGCCTAATTAATCAGGTGTTAACGAGTGCTGTATTAAATTAACAGCATAATTACAAGAATATAACTCATATGAAAAAAAAAATCTAGCGACAATTCGGCATGAAGTATTCTTAACTACAACAAAATCCAACCTGTTTAACAACAAACTTAACATTACCAATGATAACTGGAATTCAAAATATAATCCAAGTACAATACCAATACAATCAAAATTCCAAATGATATTACAACCCAGAGTTATCATAAATTGTCTCAAAATCACCATATTTAACAAGATACACAACTTTCATACATGAAAATACAATAACTAAGCCCATAAGGGCATCAGAAGAGGCTCTAAGAAGTACTCAGACCTGTCCCATGGCTTCTACCCGTACCACAAGGTGTACCTGAAACATACATGAGGGAATGAGCCAAAACTGGCCCAGTGGGAACTATAGGAAAAAGGGAATTATGCAATGCATGGATGTACTCCTTATATATGATAATGATAATAATAATCTATAACAAAAATTCCCAAATTTCTGTCAATAATTTCGTCTCCCATTTTTACCAAATTTATAGGAAAAACCATTAACTTAGCATTAATTAATCCAATTATGATCGATACATCTCGCACGCAATACACAACATACATCCATCCACCTCCTCCTCCTCCTCCTTGACCTAATACCAGTACTAGACGGAATCCGATTCACATATGCAACCCACCTTTCCATGGGCCTGTGCACTGGTAACCAGATTTCCATGGGTCTGTGCCAACATAAAATCAAGCATTTCTATACCGGTGCTTTCCGGTTCCAACAGTCTCAAACCATATCTCGCAGCACACGAGTGTTTTATCAACGGATATTGTAATACATTATTTATAACATATGGAAATTTGAGATATGGTACTCAAAACTAGTATTATGCACCTAAAATTTCCATAGCTGCGAATATTCATTAATCGTTCCAGTTAATAACTAAATTCTCAGATCTTAGTTGTGCATTATCATCATTATACCACTGGAAAAAATAGTAATTTAATCTCATGTTTAAATAATTCCATGCATTACACCATTACAAGGCGAAAAATGACAATTTTCAGCAGTTTACATAAACACTATGCTGGGAAAAATTGCTAGGTTGACTTGAGACCTCAAAATACCCACTTATATGTCAAGTAAAGTTCAAAATAATGATTTTAAAAAGCATACTCAGGTCTGGAATCAAAGTAAATCTGATAAAAATACAACTTTGTAGACATACATGGGTATTTATAGTCATTCGGTACCAAAATCATCAAATCGGTCCATAGATACTAACATGCAACGTAATCAACCTTGATAATCATCAATATTTGAGAAGTAATTGACCAACTATAGGTACGGATTGTAATATACTAGTTAATTCGTTACACAAGGGAAGTTCCCACCTGAATAGCTAGATTTACAGAGGATGCAAGGCCTGGAATGAGTTCAAGAAGGTCCCTCAATCCCACATGCAAGTGCATAAACGTGTAGAGAGTGCGAGAGAGGTGAAAAATCTGCAATTTCGGGTTGAAATGACCAATTTGAGCTATGGAACCCCAAGTTTTCTTCAAGAACCACTCTCTCTCTCTCTCTCTAGAATAGCTCTGATATAGCTCTGTGTCGAAAATGGTGGAAATGAGGGAAGAAAGGGGTTGAAAAGGGTCAAAACGCAGTCAATTCATTAAAAACGAGGTTATGGGGTTACCCACTGTAATTTGGCCGTAACTTTTTGCTCGGAACTCCGATCGGGATGATCTTTATATCAACGAAAAGGTAATGAAAATATCTACAAATTTGTAGAAGGATGTTTCACGCAATTATGGATAGATTAATACCAGAATTGCGTCGAAGTCAGCACTGCGCCAAAATGCTGCAGAATTTTGACAGAAGCAGATTTTTGTCAATCGGTTGAATTCGAGCTCAGTTTTGACCAACGAGGAGCATGAATTAGATTTCGGTCAAAACACGAAAGTTGTAGGGGGTAATATGATGAAACTACAGGAGTTTACGGAGTTGGATTTGGATAAAAATTAAAAAAGTTATGAGTGACTAAAGTTGACTGAAAATCAACCGAAAATCAAATATTTTGGGTTCGAAAAAATGCCACTTTAATACTCGTTTCAATTCCGATAGTGACAAAACTTTTCAGAACATTCTTAAATATATAATAGGATGCTATAGAAGCGAAGAAGTAAATTTTCGATCTTCAAAAAAATTTAAGAAAGTGTTCGAGCTTAAAATAATAAGGATTTGAGTGTTTAACGAAAAAAAAAATGAACTAAATCAAATGTAATTAAAACATGGGATGTTACAATCTCCCCTCCTTATAAGAATTTCGTCCTCGAAATTTAAACGATAGAAAACTAGAAAAGATAGGAAAGATTACCTTAGGAGAAAAGGAAAGGATACTTGCTATGAATCTCCGATTCCAACTCCCAAGTGGCTTTTTCCTCGCCATGGTGATGCCAGATCACCTTAAGCAACGGAATGACCCAATTCCTCAATACTTTCTCTTTGCGGTCCTCAATCCGCATCGGATAGGTCTCATATGCTCCTCTCTCATCAATCTCAATTTCTTCAACTAGTAACACGTGAGAAGGGTCAGGAACATAACGGCGAAGCATGGACACATGAAACACATTGTGTATCCGTTCGAGTTCATGAGGAAGTTCTAATCGATACGCCACAGCTCCCAACTTCTCGATAACTCTATAGGGTCCAACATATCTTGGATCCAACTTACCCTTATTTTTGAATTGGACAATGCCATGACGGGGCTTCACTTTCAAGAAAACGAAATCATCAACTTCGAATTCCAAGGGTTTCCTTCTTAAATCGGCATACGATTTCTGACGACTCTGGGCTGTTTGAAGCCTTTGCTTGATCAACTTAATCTTCTCCGTGGTCTCTTGAACCAACTGTGGTCCCAAGAGTGTGGACTCACCTACCTCAATCCAACACACAGGGGACCTGCAAGGTCTGCCATAAAGTGCCTCGAACAGTGCCATTCCAATACTAGACTGGAAACTGTTGTTATAGGCGAACTTGGTTAATGGAAGATGCTCATCCCAATTTCCCTTGAGATCCAACACACAGGCTCTCAACATATCTTCCAATATCTGAATCGTTCTTTCAGATTATCCGTCGGTTTGCGGGTGGTATGCCGTGCTGAAGTCCAATTGAGTTCCCAAACTCCTTTGCAAGGCTGTCCAAAATTTTGACGTAAAACAGTGGTCTCTGTCCGATATAACTGTTAACGGAACACCGTGCAACCTTACAATCTCCTTGATATAAATCTTCGCCAACCTTCAGACGGGAAACTTCTCTTGAATAGGCAAGAAATGAGCTGACTTAGTTAACCTATCGACTATCACCCACACCGCATCATTTTTCGACTGAGTCCTTCGTAAACCCATAAGAAAATCCATAGTGACATTCTCCTACTTCCATTCTGGGATAGGCAAGGGTTGCAATGGACCCGAAGGTTTCTGATGTTCGATCTTGATCCTTTGACAAGTAAGGCGTTTGGCCACAAAGTTTGCTACATCCCTCTTCATTCCCGACCACCAATACATTCTCTTTAGATCACGATACATCTTGGTACCTCCTGGATGGATCAAAAATTCTGAATTATGAGCTTCGGCTAATACCGCTTGTTGTAACTCCACGTTGTTCTGAGGTACTACTAACTTTCCTTTGTATCTTATACCACCGTCGTGCCCAATGGTGACATCGTCAATGTACTCTCCGGATAATATTCGGTTATGGCACCACACAAGAACTTCATCTTGACTTTGGCTTTCAATCACCCTATTTATCAATACCGGCCTAGCAACCATTGTAGACAGAAATGCCATGTTATCTCTCCGATTCACCATCAAGTCATACCTCTGCAATTCTTGATGGAGTCTACATTCGCGGCACCTCAAGGCGGAAACCGAGCCTTGAGATGTTCTACTCAATGCATCAACTACCACATTTGCTTTTCCCGGGTGATACTGTAATGTGAAATCATAATCTTCTAAATACTCCGTCCATCGGCGTTGTCTCAGGTTCAAATCCTTCTGGGTGAAGATATACTTCAAACTCTTGTGATCAGAGAAGATTTCGAATGTCTCACCATATAAATAGTGTCGCCAAATCTTTAAGGCAAATACTACTACTGCCAATTCAACGTCATGTGTGGGATAATTCTTCTCGTGAGTCTTAAGTTTTCTTGATGCATAAGTGATGACATGATCCAGTTGCATAAGCACACATCCTAACCCCAATCGAGATGCATCGCAATAAATGACATAGCCTAAACCCTTTGTGGTAAAGCGAGTACCGGAGCTGAGGTAAGGCGACGCTTAAGCTCAATGAAAGCATATTAATAGTCTTCATCCCAAACGAATGGCACTCCTTTCTGGGTAAGACGGGTCAAGGAAGAGGCAATCTTCGAAAAATCCTAGATGAAACGATGATAGTAACCAGCTAACCCAAGAAAACTCCGAATTTCAGTAACACTAGTGGGTCTCTTCTAGCTCGACACAGCTTCAACCTTGGCTGGATCCACTGAAACTCCAAATCTATTCACAATGTGGCCCAGGAACTTCACTTCCTGCTGCCAAAAATCACACTTGGAGAACTTGGCATAAAGCTGGTGCTCACGAAGCAATTGCAGTGCGGTTTTAAGATGAGTAACGTGCTCAGCCTCAGAACGTGAATAGATGAGAATATCGTTGACAAAAATCACAATAAACTGGTCAAGATACGGACGAAAGATTCTTTGCATCAAGTCCATATAGCTGTAGGGGCGTTGGTTAGCCCAAAACGCATAACTAAGAACTCAAAATGCCTATAACGAGTACGGAAGGCAGTCTTAGGAATGTCTTCCTCTCGGACTCTTAATTGATGATAGCCCAACCGAAGATCAATCTTGGAGAAAAATGAAGCTCCCTGTAACTGATCAAATAAATCGTCGATGTGTGGGAGTGGGTACTTGTTCTTGATGGTTAGCCAATTCAGTTGACGATAGTTAACACACATGCGGATAGAACCGTCTGCCTTTTTAGCAAACAAGACAGAGGCTCCCCAAGGAGAGGTACTAGGACGAATAAATTCCTTGGCTAGGAGATCATCCAGTTATGTACGTAACTCCTTCAACTCCGCAGGGGCCATTCGATAAAGAGCTATAGAAACTGGTTCAGCCCCTGGAGCAAGATCTATAAAGAATTCAACATCACGATGGGGCGGTAAGCCCGGTAAATCCTCAGGGAAAACATCCAGGAATTCACTAACAACAGGTATATCAGTAGGGGACGATTTAGGAGACTCATCGGCAATAATACTACATAACCATCCTATATAATCCCTCTGTTCTCGTCTACAAGCATAAGTTACCGGGTATAACCCGTATCTTTCACCATAAAACACTAGGTTTTGGCCCCAATGATAGGCGGTCACCTTCTTAGCATAATAACCAATGATTGCCTGATACTTGGACAGCCAATCCATACCCAAAATCAAATCGTAAGAACCCATATCCATAAGAACAAAATTCTCCTCCATATCACAGTCACTATGCAGAGAAATGATGACAGTACAATATTGCGTAAGGAGAATAGCACTCCCCACGGGCGTGTTAATACGGATAGATGAAGTAAGGCTCTTAGGTTTTAAACCCAAGCTAAATGCACATGCTGATGATATAAATGAATGAGAAGCACCCGAATCGAAAAGAACCTTAACACCAGTAGTAAAGAGAATAAGACTACCTTCCATCACCGTGTGATCCTCTTAAGTAGATGTTGTTGCCAAGTTATAAACTCGGCCACTCTGGTTGCCTTGACCCTGAGTCTGCATGGGTCCAGAAAAAGATTGCTGGCGGGATTGACGTGACTGGGAGTAATATGGTTGTTGGGAAGAAAGATGGTTTGATTGGTACCGGCTACTAGCTGCCTGCTGTTCAACATCTTGACTAATTGTCTGTGAAGATCTACCAGTAAACCTGCTCGACTGGCTTCGGCCCCGATTTCCATTGCGCACCCGATTTGAACCTCGGCTAGAACTGCTACCTTCACCCCTACTACGACTTTCCCGGTTCACTTGTGGGTTATTTGGATAGTTCCTTGCTCGGTATCCTTGTTGTCCACAAACATAGCAAGACCCGGAAAAATTGCCAGTACTGCTACCCCTATCGCTAGAGTAGAGACCTCCTGAAGATTCTGAAACTCGATTTAGCCTTCTTATTTCTTTCCCAACAACCAAATCCGCTTCTTTTCTTCCCCTTCTCTGCTGTATAGAAGAGCCTATCTGAGCGGTTGTCATAGCTTCCCCTACTAGGCTCCATTAGTACCGAATCTCTCCGATAAGCAGCCTCTACCACTTCCTTATAGGTTTGATAGTTGTACGCACTTAGGACATCCAGAAAGTCTGCCCGTAAACCAAAGAAAAATGCCTCCATCTTCTCCCTATCATAAGGCCGATCCATATGTAAAGACAAACTCTCAAATTGCTGATGGTATTCTGCCATCGTCATCCCTTCTTGCCTCAACATCCGAAGCTCCTCCCTCTTTCTCCTACGGTAGGCATCGGATATAAATTGGTTTTCAAATTCACTACTAAACGCCTACCATGAGTTCATCTCCACCATCCTACTTTGGGTTCTCCACCATCCATGTGCAAACCCCGTTAGTTTAGAAGCTGCTAGCTTAGGGCGTAAAGAATCAGGAGCTTCGATCAAATCAAGCTTCTCACTCACATTGAACAATCACGATTCAGCTTCCTCGGGCTCACTAGTCCTATCAAATTTAATAGGTTCCAAATGATTAAACGATCTTAACAATGTGGCTTGATTTCCCCCCTTGACCCTGGATATCCACAGCCTCTATATTTCCATCTTGCTCTTCACTATCCGGGTCCCTAAGAGTTTGGGGACGATTCACCCGAGTGCCAACAGCTGAGCCTGAAGAGGTTTTAATAACATCCTTTAATTCTCCCATAAATTCTTTCATCATCTTCTTCATAGAGGACATGAAACCACGACCGCTATCACGACTACCCGAACCTTCTCCCTCATCAATAGGGGAATCAACAACAGGCCTATTTATGTTTGAACATCTAGGCGGCATTCTATAAAAAAAAAGGGCAGAGTTCAGTCCACAATAATAATCATAACGGAGAAGAATGGAATGCCAAGAAAATTACGTCAAAGCAAGTCGATAGATAATTGTGTGGGTCATCAAGTTCGACTCTAATAAGCTACTGTAGACAGATGCTTTATAAAATAATCGATTGTCACGCTCATAGTCAATTATAGTTTAATTCACGCGTCACCTGTGCTTAGTAGTAGTGTCACCCAATTTTCCGACTCGATACGGTCATGCGCTGAAGGAATAGAAAGATCCTATCTACCGATCCCCCGGTCGAAAGGAAATTAAACCTATTCCTCTGATACCAATTGTAACAACCTGCTTAATTAAGCTGGTGTTAACGGGTGCTGTATTAAATTAACAGCATAATTACAAGTATATAACTCATATGAAAAGAAATTTCTAGCTAAAATTCGGCATGAAGTATTCGTAACTACAACAAAATCCAACCTATTTAACAACAAACTTAACATTACCAATGATAACTGGAATTCCAAATATAATCCAAGTACAATACCAATACAATCCAAATTCCAAATGATATTACAACCCAGAGTTATCATAAATTGTCTCAAAATCACCATATTTAACAAGATACACTACTTTCATACATGAAAATAAAATAACTAAGCCCATAAGGGCATCAGAGGAGACTCTAAGAAGTAGTCGGACCTATCCCACGGCTTCTACCCATACCACGAGGTGTACCTGAAACATACATGAGGGAATGAGCCAAAACTGGCCCAGTGGGAACTATAGGAAAAAGGGAATTATGCAATGCATGGATGTACTCCTTATATATGATAATGATAATAATAATCTGTAAAAAAAATTCCCAAATTTCCATCAATAATTTCGTCTCCCATTTTTACCAAATTTATAGGAAAAACCATTAACTTAGCATTAATTAATCAAATTATAATCGATACATCTCGCACGCAATACACAACATACATCCATCCACCTCCTCCACCTCCTCAACCTAATACTAGTACTAGACGGAATACGACTCACATACGCACCTTACCTTTCCGTGTGCCTGTGCACTGGTAACCAGATTTCCTGCACCCCATCTTAACCATGGGTCTGTGCCAACATAAAATCAAGCATTTCTATACCGGTGCTTTCCGGTTCCAACAGTTTCAAACCATATCTCGCAGCACACGAGTGTTTTATCAATGGATATTGTAATACACTATTTATAACATATGGAAATTTGAGATATGGTACTCAAAACTAGTATTATGCACCTAAAATTTCCATAGCTGCGAATATTCATTAATCATTCCAGTTAATAACTAAATTCTCAGATCTTAGTTCTGCATTATCATCATTATACCGCTGGAAAAAATAGTAATTTAATCTCATGTTTAAATAATTCCATGCATTACACCATTACAAGGCGAAAAATGACAATTTTCAATAGTTCACATAAACACTATGCTGGGAAAAATTGCTAGGCTGACTTGAGACCTCAAAATACCCATTTATATGTCAAGTAAAGTTCAAAATAATGATTTTAAAAAAATATACTCAGGTCTGGAATCAAAGTAAATCTGATAAAAATACAACTTTGTAGACATACATGGGTATTTATAGTCATTCGGTACCAAAATCATCAAATCGGTCCATAGATACTAACATGCAACGTAATCAACCTTGATAATCATCAATATTTGAGAAGTAATTGACCAACTATTGGTGCGGATTGTAATATACCAGTTAATTTGTTACACATGTAAAGAAAATATGATTTCGGTACCGAAATCTAGCAAAATCAACTAACAACTCATGAATTTCTCAGAATAGAAGAGAAGAATGGAAGTTCCCACCTGAATAGCTAGATTTACAGAGGATGCAAGGCCTGGAATGAGTTCAAGAAGGTCCCTCAATCCCACATGCAAGTGCAGAAACGTGTAAAGAGTGCGAGAGAGAGGTGAAAAACCTACAATTTCGGGTTGAAATGACCAATTTGAGCTATGGAACCCCAAGTTTTCTTCAAGAACCACTCTCTCTCTCTAGAATAGCTCTGATATAGCTCTGTGTTGAAAATGGTGGGAATGAGGGAAGAAAGGGGTTGAAAAGGGTCAAAAGGCAGTCAATTCGTTAAAAACGAGGTTATGGGGTTACCCACTGTAATTTGGCCGTAACTTTTTGCTCGGAACTTCGATCGGGATGATCTTTATATCAACGGAAAGGTAATGAAATGTAGAAGGATGTTTCATGCAATTCTGGATAGATTAATACCAGAATTGCATCAAAGTCATCACTACGCCGAAATGCTGCAGAATTTTGACAGAAGCAGTTTTTTGTCAATCGGCTGACTTCGAGCTCAGTTTTGACCAACGAGGAGCGTGAATTAGATTTTTGTAAAAACACAAAAGTTGTAGGGGAGAATATGATGAAACTACATGAGTTTACGGAGTAGGATTTGGATAAAAATTGAAGAAGTTATGAATGACTAAAGTTGACTAAAAATCAACCGATAATCAAATATTTTGGGTTCGAAAAAATGCCACTTTAATACTCGTTTCAATTCCAATAGTGACGAAACTTTCCAGAACATTCTTAAATATTTAATAGGACGCTATAGAAGCAATGAAGTAAATTTTGGATCTCCAAAAAAATTTAAGAAAGTGTTCGAGCTTAAAATAATAAGGATTTGAGTGTTTAACTAAAAAAAATGAACTAAATCAAATGTAATTAAAACACGGTATGATACATATGACCAATACACAATCAAACAAAGCATTAAACCATTCAATAATAAGAATAATTAAATCCTTGTTATTTTGGTCCAAGCTTCATCATCCCTAGTCCGTTGGAAACCTGTAACGACCTATGTCGCCACTTTATTGACTATGTCGGGAATCAACCTTGGTGGAAACGCCTTCTTCAACGTTCTTCGTTAAAGAAATTGCAATCTTAGATACAATGGTCCTATGCCTCCATTTAAGGAGTTCACACATAAACTATTATATCTAAACTGTTAATAAAATTACATAGATCCTATGCCTCCTTTTAAGGACATCACAAATTTCATCAAAATTTAATTTACAACCATGAATAAAACCCAAATCATCATGCACATTAAAATTAACCACGAATAAAAATATCGTGGGATCCAATCACATAAAACATAATTACGTGACCATAATAACGGGACAAGAACACTGCAAAACAAGGGTTAGCCAGTTCTACGTTCTATCCAACAACATGCACGAATAGATTTAACTGGATAACATGGGTAGTTCAATCCGTACGCAGTACCAAAGAAAACCAATCGCTCTGATACCAATTGATAGAGACATAAATACAGGATCGTTTGATGTTGCGTATAGATTGAACAAAAATTTTTTTTTGCTAAAACCCTATAAGAATAAAGGGATTTCACCTTTGTGGATCATGTAGAGGATCCATATGAGGAGACTAGGGTTTGAAAGCATCAGATTGCGATTTGGTCATATTTTTTAATTCTCGCTGGGCTGCGAAAATCGATTGTTTTTGCCACCGACATGACTTCTGATCGTCTTGATTTTTCTCGCAATCATAATAACTTTACGTTCTGAATGACATATCCAAAAATTATCACAATCCAACGGTACGATCAAAAGTTACAATTAATTTACGACAGCAGTACCGAAAACCTAAAGATTTTCTATCGTATTCCTTCCGCCATCAAATCTTGCACTGAGTGTGGGTTATGGTATCACCAAGATTTTTTCCTCTCTCAATAGAATAAACCCTAACTCGTGAGAATTATTGTTATTTGAGAAGAGACAAGGCCGGTGTATATATAAAGTTACGATAGGGACCTTAAGGAGAAATAAGTGTTTGGGCTTCCTATGGAAAGTTGGAATCCTAAATCCACTATGAATTAGTTCCTTCCATAAATTATAATTTACACCACTAAAGAATTATAATTGCACTCCCATCCTTATCTCAAAATTTAATTTCGAGCTCCTTGTTATTAAATACTTATTATTCTCCCCACGTTAAGATTACAGATAACCGTCATTTAAATTAAATTACTGACAATTATATTTAAATGACTTCTTAATCCTTGAACCTACCATTTAACTTATTTGACATGTCAGATTAACATAATCCACCTGCAGGGTTTGACTTGATCAAAACTTATAAGCTTCTCAGGGGCTATCATCAATCCCTATATCGGGACGTGGATTCCATCAATAATTAATATTCATCATACATATAGTGTCGTCATCCAATTCACGAAGATTATTGATCCATAAATGAATCTCACTCTTAATGAGTCAAAACAACAAACATTACATATATATGTCTATTAATTATTTTAAGATTAAGAGCATAAGTAATCATAATAACCATGGGTTTTTAAATTGTTTTATATAATCAGTATAAAAACAATTAACCCAAACTGGTCATATTCAATACACACAAAGTGTATTATCACAACGAGTTAAAACTATACCGTTTCCTGTAGTTAAGATAAACTACTAAAACTTGTGCTACAATCCTATCGATGGGTGTCCAATTCCATCTAAGACTGTGAAACATTAAACTTATATCCCACAAGAACCGATGATATGATATTATGTGTGTATGCTATACTCTACACACCAAATCATCTACTATATAGAATAAAAGACACACATGCACAATATTTAAATAAATAATATAATGCAGCCATTGCCCATAAAGATTCTCATTAAAATAGCAAAACCAAGTTTATAACATATCCAAACCAACAAGAAAATTATGGCTCTTAGTATATCACTATAACAGTTAACTTCCCCTATATAATATACTGGAAATTTCTCAAGGACTCTATCAACTAATATTTGAGTTAAATATGTAATGTTTAAGTTAATGTCTAAATATGCTTTACATTGTATCATGTGTAATGTTTTAACTACAACAAGCGCACTAAAATGGATCAACAGATAGCCGGAACTCTTGTCGCACAGAAACAAGAGCACTGTGTGCTAAGTCAGATATCTCATCTGATGTGGAATCTCCTGTGATAGACCGCAAAGGATGGTTCATAGCCAATGCATATATCTTAGCAAGTGCATCACCCTGTACCATTAAAACTCCATTATAAATATAAAATTAAAATCTAAAAAAATTAAAAAATTAAAAAATACATTTTAGATAATCAATTAGAGTTTACCAGAATCTCTAATGTCACCCCTACTGGCTCAGGACCGAACTCGGGAGGATGCCCAGGCGCCGCAAGTATGAAACGTCGAGTAACGGTACGAAACCAAACCATATAAGGATGGTCATACTGAATCGGGCCCTACAACACATCCGCATTAACTACATGGTCGTGTCCGCGGTCCCAAAACACAATAAAGTCACGGTGATGCTGTATCCAATCAACAGGATCTCCTCGCCCCCTCCCCCTAAGATCCATATCGTGCAATTGCTCAGTTGTGTCAAAATCGACAGGGATGTTCTGTTGTAGACCAAATTGTCGCATCACTCTGTCAGGGAGGTGCCACTCCATTATCTCAAAGCAGATAAGGGGTGACCGTGTCCGTCATATAGCCTGGCCAGCAAGACAATAGGGAGGCAATACTGTCATAACATGTGCGGTGTACGGCTGCCAGATCATTTGTAAAAAACAGTAAACAATAGTTCAACAATTATTTTATAATATATACCACAAATTCATTTCCCAATTTAATTAAAAAAATAGTAAACAATAGTTCAACGTAACTCAATTTAAATTTTCTCTAAATTTCGGCAGAGTTTCGTTTGTTTTTACAGTAACCCAGTATTTTAATATTCACATGTTCAACAAGTATTTTACAATATATACCACAAATTCATCTCCCAATTTAATCATAAAACAATAAACAATAATTCAAAATTAAAAATTTGTCTAAATTTCAGCAGAGTTTCGTTTGTTTTTACAGTAATCCCTTTTTTATATTCACCTGTTAAACAAGTATTTTACAAATAATTTAAACAAATTCATCCCCCAATCAAACTAACATTAAATTATATATAATTATCCACAACTTAATCATAAAAGCAAATAAGATTATAACAATTCATTCGCATACTAATTCATTGATACTAATTAAGATTATAATAATTAGAATAACCTGCTCCGCTCGCATACGATCTAGTTGGTCCCTATAATGCGTCAAAACAAGTATCAGAGTTCGCTCGAGTGAAAACCTCGTCCGCCACCTGTATTAAATAAATGTGGGGTGTCAAACATCAAACCATACCCTATATTAACAAGTGTCTTATTACATATCATCAAACCTGGCTCCGTGTGGTGGTCTATCAATCGAATGAACTACCTCCTCCTTAGAAATAACTATATCGACTCGTTGGGGGTGAAGCTAAGACAATCTTTCCCAACACCATAACTATCAAAAAAAAATCACAATATATTATCGACCGTATAAATTAAAAATTAAAAATAAATATTATAAATTTAGCCTTAATTTATACCTGTAACAACATTAATGGACCAATAATCTGCTTGGATCTGATACGAGTGCCTCGACACATCTCCCTGTACAAGACCGCAAGTGCTGTACTCCCCCAACTATAATTTCCCACCCTATTTAAATCCTGAAGTAGTAGGAGAAACGACACTTTGACAAATGATGAAGACTTGTCAGCTAAAATCAAACCGCCAAGCGATTGTGCAATCCACGCACGTGTGTATTGCTCGACAACAACGTCCTCGGCATCATGGACAGGTATATCTCGAAATGTATCAGCTATCCAGGATAGCTTCAGCTTTGAATTCCTAAGAGCGTGATTCGGTGGTCGGACGCCCAATACGCGCTCACACGTCAGCCGGTGGAGCATCTAATGGAGGGGCAGTAACGGCATGGCCATCAATGGGTAATCCGAGCAGTAACACGACATCTTGGAGTGTGAAAGCGCACTCTTCAACTAGTAGATGAAACGTATGCGTTTCTTGTTGCCAGCGCTCCACCAATGATGTAATCAATGCGCGATCGTACTGAAAATGACCTATGCGGTACACTTCGTAAAAGCCTACACGTAATAATATACGTTGAACCCTCTTAGGCAGGATATTACGCTCTCCATCGGGCCCGCTAAACTCTGTATCGCTCCTACGTGGTTCCAATAATGCAGGGCCATGGCCATCCCATATAGTGAAAGACCTATGATGACCCTGTAAATATAACAGACGGCGATCCTCTAGACCAGGATCTATTGGCAAATACCTATTTCATGTACATGTTCATTAGGTATAAAGTAATAATCAATTCATCTCCCAATAGTATATTTGTGTACATAACTTAAACGCAATATACATCCATTCATTAACTAATAAAATTGCATTATAATATCGCATTACATATTGTATATGCAACAACAACAACCACAACAACAACCACAACAACAACCGCATCTGTACATAATTAACAAACACGTTCCAAACCCATACATATAGGTCTACACCACCTAATTAAACAAATTACATAAAACTAACACAACAAGTAGAAACACAAGCAAATACATGAAACGACTTGCACACTTGAGTGATTTTTTACATTGCTCGTACTTTCTTTGTACTTCTTCTCTTTTTTCCCTCTCCTTTTCTATTCCCTTCAACAAACGGGTGTTCAAATCCGTCACCCCTTAAACAACTGCCCTCCAATCTTCTTTTTGGACTGCTATGTGCCTTATTTGATCGCAAACTTCTTTCATCTCTTCCTCAACAATTTTGTCCTTATCAACCCAGTGAAAAAAGTTGCATCCATTATTACCATATTTCTTACAACCAAAGAATCTCCGACCCGGGTTTCTCGAGGTCCATGAAACTCTAATATGAGCTACTTCTCTACAGAAAACAAGTCACGTATGAACAAGATTCGGAATTGGAACCAGAGTTCGAAGACATTTCTACGAAAAAGTATATATAATTATCCCCATCTTAATCATAAAAATAATTTTTCAACGTAACAAAATTTATAATTTGTCTAAATTTTGGTAGAGTTCCGTTTGTTTTTACAACAATCCAGTATTTTTATATTCACCTGTTTATCTAGTTTTTTTCAATTTACTAAACAAATTCATCTCCTAGTCAAATTAAAATTAAATTATATAAAAAAAATCCACAACTTAATCAGAAAAACAAATATAATCACTTATTTTCTCCCTCTTTCTCTAAGTATATGCTTGATCACCTCTATTTCTCTAACCAACAAATATTTAATTTAACTCTTTTTTCACTATATTTTTTATGTTAATATTTTATTTGATTTCAACTGTTGAAACTTAAATTTTAACAATCAATCGAATTTATATTAAATTAAGTTTTAGACTTTAGTATTTTTTTGTTAATATTAATTTTAACATACAATGATCAAGCATATAAATCTATGTTGTATTATGAGATTTGAGATATTAATTACTAAGAAAAAGAAAATAAGTCTAAAAATTCAAATTATTCTAGAAAAAAAAATATAAAATTGTCAATTTAAAAGGACAAGAGTACATGTAATTGTAAAGGCTTTTACTTTCTTGACCGAAATTTAAATAGATGGCTTTGTCACATAAAAGAAAATAAAAGGAGAAACTACATTATAAGTAATCAAAATTTTACAGCTGTTATATTTCTAGAGTTGCCAACATTGTTTGTGTTCTAGTTACTTTTTGTTGTTAAAACAAATCATAGAAAATGGTTAAGAAAATTTATGTTACCAATCACATACATACTTGCAAATTTATTTCAAAATTAAGAAAGAAAAATGAGTAATATAAAAAATGGACACGTTCATGGAATGCAACATTAATACATCGATATCAATACAAAAGTGGAGGTCCAAAACTCTCATAGCAAGAATGATTTTGCTCTTAAAAACAGAGGACTCTTGCTTGCTTTCGAGAACTCAAAATTATGAGTTCTTTTCTCACATATTATGGGTCAAACTCATATTAAATAGCAAAAATTTAAACCCATATACATACACATATAAAGCACCAACAAATATCAAACATGCATATACATACACATATCAAGTTCTCAAACACATATACATACACATATCAAGTTCTCAAACATATACATACATACATACATACCCATATACATACACATATAAAGCACCAACAAATTTTCAAATTGAAACCCATATTAAATAGCAAAAATTTAAATCAAACACTAAATTCGTCATCTACATGTTCAGGAGGGAGACGGAGATCACCTAGCTTGGGATTGAAGAGGAAGCACGCCGTATGTGATTCTGTTCAACGGCGCCGCGGGTGCGGAGATCTAACCAGGGATCTGCGAGGGGGAGGAAGTAGGAGAGCTGTGGCAGGGAGAAGGGAGAAATCTGCGCCGGCGACAGGGAGGGGGAAAGATTGTGAGCTGCGCCGGTGAGAGGGGGGAGAAACGGTGAGCTGCGGTGATGGAACAAGGGAGAGGGAGAAGAAGAGAGCTGTGCATGAGGGATGAAATTCAACGATTTTATTATTAAAATCGCTGATGGGAGTAGCGATTTAAAGCTAGAAAACGCCGAAGGAACATGCGGTTTTTGGACTACTGTGACTGTGTGTTTGTGTGTTCGTGGGAGATGACCGTGGGAGATGACCGTGGGAGTTTGTTTAGGGGGTGGAAGGAACAATTAAAAACGCTGGAGTGACCAGCGTTTTTAAAGAAAAAACCACCAATTTGACCAGCGTTTTTAAACGAACCCCATTTCCACAAATAATATCAAAACCACCATATTTCCCTAATTAAGTTTGGAAAGTACCCTAGTTTGAATAACAACTCCTTTAAAGACAAAACTATAATTGTCGTTGTCCCAGATAAATGCCTAAAGCCTTATAGCACAGGGTAATGCTAGCATGGAATCTAGTATTTTGGTAATTTAAGTTAAAATCACCGTTGGGTGGTTCACACACACATATACATATAATGTTTATTCTGTTTATCACTTAAGTCAATTCATCAAGGGCGGATCCCAAATTTTTCATTGTAGTTGACTAACGTTGAAGACAAATTCCACATCAAGTTTTCTTTCTCAAGAGGGACCTGGGCCTAGCATTCCAGTGTTAAAAATGAAACAAGCCAATAGCTATGTGGTAAAAAAAAAGAATCTTATAAGCATTAGCCCCCCCTCCATTTCCAGGCAGTAAAATTTCTAAATAGCTCACCTTAATTTTATATTAAAGAAGAAGAAGATGAAGAAGAAATCGAGTTATTGGAAGGCCTGAGAATGGCAGATTTTAAGTAGGTTGGGTCTTTGACCCATTTGTCTAATATTTGAACTTTTTTAGATCTATAATTTCACCACCATTTTATTTACCCCTCTCTCTCTATATATATATCTCGCTCTCTCTCTTTGTGCTCAGTACACACAAAAATAATTTCAAATCTCAACTTTGTAAACTCCATCGATCTCTTCCGCTCCTTCTTTTATTTTTTAGTTTTTTAAAAAAATTATTGTCTTCCTAATCAGTACTTAAAAAAAAGAGTTAAACTATTCTATCTTTTTCATAGTAGAAGTTGATCATTTTTCTAGGGACATCCCAATTCCCAAACTAAAAATATTTGCTAACCTTTCTAATATATAATTAATATATCAAATATTTTTGATTTCAAATAAATTGTGTTCTCAACTATTCATTTAAAACTTGTGAAATCCTTAAAAAGATGAAAAGAACAAAATGGACACTTAATTTGGTATTGAGAACATAACTACAAACCTTAAGGGTGCGTTTGAATAGCCAAATTGGAACTTACATTGAATTTCATAAATCTTGGATTTGAAAATAGTCTATTTGAAATTCCAAATATTGTGTTTGCCTCACCAATTATAGAGTTTGATTTCTAAGTTTGAATATTTATTGCTAAAGACTAAATTTCTAACCAAAAATTAAAGTCGTTTCATTTGCAGAGTTTGGCTATACCATATGTCCACGCCCAAGTGTATAAATATCCCAAAATGAGATTATAGCCGTCTAAGAGAAAATATGTACGTTGTTTCGGATTGAAAAACAAGAAAGTTAATGTGCCAAGCATAGGCAGGCGACCGTCGCTTGCTAAACAGTAACCGTTTTATGCTTGCACAATTAAATTCAATAAGCTTTTAAGGCCTATTAGTCCACTAACCCCTCTTATCTCATTAATGCATTATCCATTATCACAAGAATAGCCTTACACCTATAAGATAATTCAAAATACTTGATGCATAAAATGGTTTAGTCTACATTTTCAAATCTTGAAATGTGAGAAAGTCGGTTTATTTTATATAAGAAATATATGAAATATGTTCATATATAAAATGACGCAAATTAAAGAAATTTGATCAAAGATTAAGTAAGCTGATTGCTCAAATTAAATGATCAAGTTTGCTTAAGAAATTAATGAAAATAATGCTTAAGATCAAAATGAAATTTAAGATTAATTTCTGGATGAATGAATAAATTGAAAAGTGTTTTGTAAGTGTACAAATATCCCAAAATGAGATTATGCCCATTTGAGAGAAAATATGTGAAAGAGATATGTCCTAGGACTATTCATAGATTATTATTTGTACTTGGATATTTTAAGCTTATTGTCATTAATAAAGTTTATTTCATTTTACTTTATATTCTCTTGTAAATAATATATATTAATACTAGTTCATCAAGTACGTGACTTGATTGTGGGATGCTAGTAATGTTATAATAATATTATTTAGATGTCCCTAATCATGTGTTAATAATTTAGGATCACATTGATATAATGATTAGAGTATGGGTCAGCTGATGACTATGTTCCACAAGTCATGGATATGGAGATATCAAGCTGAACACACTGATACTTGTTAGGGAACAAAGTATTGGACCGACCCGCTTTGGGGACACTACGAGGAGTGTTGCATAATGTCATCAGTGATGTTCCCCATTTATGATATCGTATTATCCTCAGACATGAGATCGTCATGGTTACCAACATAGGGATTAGTATGTCAGGCATCACCAAATGTTGCTCTTGACCGAGTAATTATAAAGATGATGATCAAGCATACTATAAACTAGGCAGAGGTATGTGGTTGATCAAGATGGGATTTGTCACTCTCATATAATGAGAGAGATATCTTTGGGCCCCTTGATAAGTATAATTAATATTTGCATGGCCATGCACAAATGAGGTGTCATTTGTATTAGATTAATTATACTTATAGATCAAGAAATAAAGATTGAACTATACAAGAATGACACTTGCCTAGCCTTGTGTTCAATCTAGATATCGGTTGACAAAAGGAGTTAATATGTGGAATATTAATTTAAGGTTGTGTCGTTTTGACCTTTATACCCTTTGGGTAGTAGTAATGTTTTACTAGAGACTGCTTACTATTCGTATAATAAAACGGGCTTTTAATTATATTGCCAAAGAGTATAAACCAACAGGGTCGCACACCAAAATTAGTTTGATAAAAAACGAATTAAAACGGACCAAGTTGGACTTGGGCCTAATTCGTTTGTTGCTTAGGGTTCTCACTAGGGTTCCCCTTTAAAAGGGAACCTTTGTTCTTCTTGGCCGCTAAGGAGAGTAGTATAGACTAGAGAGACGAAATACTAAGAGAACCCTAAAAAGGCGCTAGTACACCAAGCAAGGATCTGATCTCGTTCGTGTGTGCATACCGTAGAGGCGTCGTATTTTCTACGCTAGGATGACAACAACAGAAGGATCTGATCCATCGTATTCGTTTCATTAACTCGAAATCACACACAAGGTATGTCTTCTATCGATTTTATTGAACAATATAGATTCTAGGGTTTATTGATTAGTGCAGAAAATTGTGTATGTGATGCATGTTTGCTGCCCTAATTCCCAACAGTGGTATCAGAGCGAGGTTTTACTGTTCTTTAATTTTCGATCATGATTATCGTCGTTTTTATAACATGAAGATTTGTTCCTGTTTAAATTTCGATTAATATAGTATTCGGATTATAGTATCATGCTAGGTTTTATTAATATCGATTAATGGGTTAATCGTTTTCTGTAGCATGTTTCTATTTTCGTTAATCAGTTTGCATATACGATATGTCCTTTTATAATCTGATTAATAGAGATCTGATATGTCAAAAACGTGATTACTGGATAACTGTTATCGACATGTTCATGATTCTGCTAAACAGTTTCGATTAGGGTTCATGTTTTGACATGTTGTTCGATTAAGGTTTTATGCTGTCATGATTTTAATTCCGCAATTATCATGTTTAGCGTGTCAGAATCGTTCTATTAGGATTTACGCAATCGTAATAGACCTGATAAGATAACGGCTATAGGGTTCTTCACGTTAATTTGATTGATGAGATAGGGCAGATTAATGTGATTAATCTATATGAATCTGTCTAATAAGATTAGACACGTTTCTGGAGAAAATAATTTGAAATCGTTCAAATTCTCCACGGTGGCAGAAGTGTGATTCTCTTGCAGGTCATACACCGAGCCCGCTGATCGGTCAGCAGGACCGCCGCCGAGGTGTCCCCCCCCCCCGGACCCCGGTTGGGGCGCTGCCCCAAACCCCGCGGGGGCGTTACCCCTCGACCCTTTAATGTTTATTTAATAATTGATTAAATCCAATTTTTGCATTTATGAAATATGTTGTGTTATGGGATAATACTAAATTGCAGGATTATAATTAATAGTGATATAGTACGGCCAAGCTAAATACGGCCTGCGTGTCGTTTTTGTGTTTTGCAATGTAATTTTATATTACTAGTCTCTTGTATTAGGCTGTACAATTTTTGTATATTACCTTACATAGAAGATGGAGGAAACCTTATCACAAGAGAAGATAGCCAAGAACTTTGGAGTATCCAAAGCTACAAAGGATGGAGAGCAAAGTTAATTAGTAGCTTTAAATCTTTGGCCATGCTATATCACATATTTATTGCTTTATGCTTGTTTAAATATTATGTTGTATTATTATGAGACTGGATAATTATGTCCCTAGAACAAAAGATATTATTTGTGCATTTCCAACACTGATAACTATTAATTTTATGATTATTATAGAAGACGCCTGCCAAAGCGGGGTTATCTTAGATCATCATAAATTAATAATATGGAAGTCGGACATCCATAAGTTAGAAAAGTGTTGGTTTGATTTCACAATGCCATCAAAACGGTTTTGGGCCTTGAGGCAAAGTGTTGAGAAGCCAAAACATAAGATGTAAAACTCAACAAACCAAGAGTTACATATAATGTAATTAACAAATGTTGTTTACCTAATTAACAAAGTTTAAGTGAAAAGCCAAAGCTTTCTTAATACCTTGTGAAATATGGATCTTGGACCTACTATGTCCTATTGGGACAATTGCATGTAAGACATAGTAGGAGTTTTTAAAATAATTATATTAAATGTTTGCATATGTTATTTTGCTGTAGATAGATGATGAGCAATAACACAACCGCTTTTTCGTTGCGATCTGTCCTTGAGAAGGAAAAACTAAATACAACCAACTTCCTAGACTGGTTTAGGAATCTGAGAATTGTTCTCAAACAAGAGAGGAAAGATTATGTCCTCGAAAATGCTATTCCTGAAGAACCGGCAGCTAATGCCCCCGAGTACAGAGAGATGCATATCAGAAGCATCTAAATGATGATTTAGATGTTTCATGTCTCATGCTTGCTAGCATGAATGCTGATCTGCAGAAGCAATTTGAAAATATGAAAGCTTTCGACATGGTTAAGGAACTGAAGAGTTTGTCTCAGGAACAAGCTCGAGTCGAACGCTTCGAGACTACTAAGTCTTTGTTTTCATGCAAGCTTCTCGAGGGAGGCTCAGTCAGTCCTCATGTACTCAAAATGATTGGGTACATTGATCACTTAGAAAGGTTGGGGACAACCATTAGCCAAGAGTTGGCCACTGATGTCATTCTCCAGTCGCTGCCTGAGTCATATGATGGTTTCATTATGAACTTCAATATGCACAGCCTGGAAAGGACATTAACTGAGCTGCATGGGATGCTGAAAACAGCTGAGCAGAACATTGTTAAGAAAGGTAAGAATAATGTTCAGATGGTTCAAAAGGGAAAGGGTTTCAAGAAAGGTGGAAATGGCAAAGGAAAGTCCAATGCCAAAGGCAAAGGTAAAGCACCAGTTAAGAACTGGAAGAACAAAAAGCCAAGTTCTGAGCCAAAGCCTAATCCACAAGCTGAAATGGTATGCTTTCACTGCAATGAGAAGGGTCATTGGAAGAGAAACTGCAAGAAGTATCTTGACGACAAAAAGAAGGGACTAGCCCCTTCGTCTTCAGGTACTTACATTATAGAAGTAAATGTTACTTCAGCTTCTTCTACTTCTTGGGTATTAGATACTGGAAGTGCATCTCACATTTGTGCAAATGTACAGGGACTCAAAAGGAGTAGGAAGCTGGCTAAAGAAGAAGTGGACCTACGCGTTGAAAATCGAGCAAAAGTTGTCGCTCTAGCTGTAGGAACATTTGAGATTCCTTTGCCTTCAGGATTGATTTTAGAATTAAATAATTGTTACTATGTGCCTGCTTTTAGCAGAAACATTATTTCTATTTCTTTGTTAGATGAAGAAGGTTTTGAATTCAATTTTAAGGACAAACGTTGTTCATTTTCTTTGAATAATATGCACTATGGTTTTGGACAATTATTGGAAGGTCTTTATATTCTAGATCTTGAAATACCTGTTTATAACGTAAGTAATAAGAGAATCAAGTCTGATGATTCGAATTCTACTTATTTATGGCATTGTCGTTTATGCCATATAAATGAGAAACGCATGATGAAGCTCCATAAAGATGGTCTTCTAAATTCATTTGATTACCAGTCTTTTGAACGATGTGAATCTTGTTTATTTGGAAAGATGACTAAGAGCCCTTTCAATGGTAACAATGATAGGGCAAGTGATCTTTTGGCCCTCATTCATACTGATGTATGTGGACCACTAAACACAACTGCCAGAGGAGGATATCAGTACTTCATCACATTTACTGATGATTTCAGTAGATATGGTTATGTTTACTTGATAAGACATAAATCGGAATCTTTTGAAAAGTTCAAGGAATTTCAAAATGAGGTACAAAATCAACTTGGCAAGACTATTAAAGCTCTTCGATCAGATCGAGGAGGAGAATACTTAAGCCAAGAATTTAATGATCATCTTAAGAGTTGTGGCATTGTTTCACAACTTACTCCACCAGGAACACCACAATGGAATGGTGTATCTGAGAGGAGAAATCGAACTCTGTTAGACATGGTTCGATCAATGATGAGTCAGACATCTCTTCCAATATCCTTTTGGGGATATGCTCTTGCAACTGCAGCGTTCACACTAAATAGATCTCCATCTAAGGTTGTAGATGTAGAAAAGACACCTTACGAGTTATGGACTGGAAATGTTTCAAGTCTGTCTTTTCTGAAGATTTGGGGTTGTGAAGTTTTCGTCAGACGACTAATCACAACTAAATTGGAACCTAAATCTGATAAATGCTTCTTCGTAGGATATCCCAAGGAAACTAAAGGATATTATTTCTATAATCCAACCGAGAACAAAGTGTTTGTAGCTCGGAATGGAGTTTTCTTAGAAAGAGAATTTCTTTCCAAAGAGAACAGTGGGAGCACGATACATCTTGAAGAAGTCCGAGATGATAGTGCTGATCTTAATGAAGAGCCTCAGCAAAGTATGCAAAAAGTTGCAGAAACTCCTGAAGAAGTAGCAGTCTTACGAAGGTCAAATAGGCCACGTCGCGAACCTGAGAGATTATCACTTTTCGTCTCAGATGAGCAAGACATAGTGTTGTTGGACAACAATGAGCCCTTGACTTTCAAAGAAGCAATGGAGAGTTCTAGTTCCGAGAAATGGCTAGAAGCTATGAAATCCGAAATGAAATCCATGCATGACAACCAAGTATGGGACTTGGTTGACGTGCCAGATGGCTGTAGAGCCATAGGTTGCAAATGGGTTTTTAAAATTAAGATTGATAAAGATGGTAAGATCGATGTCTATAAAGCTCGATTGGTTGCAAAAGGATATCGACAAATCCATGGTATTGACTATGTTGAATCCTTTTCGCCAGTTGCCATGTTTAAATCAATCCGGATCCTTTTAAGCATTGTCGCATATTATGACTATGAAATATGGCAAATGGATGTCAAAACTGCTTTCCTCAATGGATACCTTGAGGAGGATGTGTACATGACACAACCTGAAGGTTTTGTTGATCCAAGAAATGCTAACAAGGTATGCAAGCTTAAGAGAGCCATATATGGTCTTAAGCAAGCATCTCGAAGCTGGAATCTTCGTTTCGATGAAACTATCAAAGAGTTTGATTTTATAAAGAACGAAGAGGAACCTTGTGTGTACAAGAAAACTAGTGGGAGCGCTATAGTCTTTCTAGTATTGTATGTAGATGACATACTACTCATTGGGAATGATATTCCTATACTTGAGTCTGTTAAGACCTGGCTGGGAAAGTGTTTCTCAATGAAAGATTTGGGCGAGTGTAGACACCCCGATCCGTGACCCCCCCGCAAGAACCCTAACGACCTACGAGAACTACTGCTTCTGGAGTCCGGGACCAACCCGAGCACCCGAAACTACCCTGAAAGGTTTTGTTGGCCAACAAACCTATTTTTAAGTGGGATTGCCGCACGACATATCAGTGTGTCACGCAACAATCACTGATATGTCACGCGGCAATCACTTCTATGTCGCACGACAAACCCCTCTGACCCCGACCATCCACTCTCTGACAAATCAGTCTGTCAGAGACATCACTTCAGCCGTTTGTCCCGCGACATTGGACACATTGTCGCGCGACATATGCCCCTTTTGGGGAAGTGTCGCGCGACATACTCTTCCCCGCACTATAAATAGGCCAACACCCCCAAGGGTTTCAGGGACAGCAACTTGGAATCGAAGAATTATTGGCTTATATCTGATTTTCTAGTCTTTTATCAAGTATTCTCTGTTATAATCTTGTTTCTGAGGAATTATCGAATCTATTCCCGACACTCGACGTGTCCCGTCTCTGGAATCGAATTCTCGAAAATATCTGAAGAAGGAAAAGATCATTATCGCCGGAGATCTCTCTGCCGCATCATATTTTCTTTCTTATTATTATTCTCGTCGGGAAGGTAAAGAAAATCTCTCCTATTATTTGAATTATATATCTGTGTACTTGTTTTACTTCTGTTGTTCAGTCCACGTTTTATTTGAATCAACTTATTGCCAAGTTACAATGTAGTCTACCGTTTTCAAAACAAAAGACCCCGATAAAACCATTTCTAAGACCAGAAGTATAAGTATATTATCATCCGGATAAAATTCTGTTTTCAAAAACCAGGACTGATAAAACTTATCTAGGAATTAAAATCAACATATCCTGTCTTTTTCATAGACTGCGACGTGTCTGATAAAACTCCCCTCATAGAGTTCTGATTCCATATTAAATTAGTCCCGATACAAGATCTGAACTTTTACAAAAGTAATCACAACACGAGATAACCGTCATTATCTGAGGAAATAATACGGGAAACTCTTCCAAAATAAAAGGTTTTGTCATTTGTATTCACATCTTTCAATAATAAAAACATCGGATCTCGGAACACAAAGGTTTTTATCCCTTTCCCCGTTTTTCCCAGAAATTAGGGTTTTCTCACTTGGAAAGTAGTAGACTATCAGTAAAAGCATCCAAGTTTTTCAACATAAAATAAACGTATAAGACCACTAGAGACCGAAAGGGCGGAATGGGTGCTTAACACATTCCCAAACCGTAATATAGTTTTCGAACCCTATAGAATTTTGGTTTCGCAGACAAATGTGTAAAGAAAGGCTTATCTGTAGCCTTTCCTCTTACACAACCATTTTGTCTGTTTTCTTGTAAAACGTACTGGCGACTCTGAACGAACCCCCCCTTGTATCTAGAAATAGGATAGAAAGACACCCGATATGAATTATCAAACAAACGATCGAAGCAAATGGAACGATGGGATCCGTTCCGACGTACCAGACGCACAACATCGGGAGCAAGACCCGGGGGTCGCATTTGCAGATTCTCACAATGGTGTCTCTTCTAGGGAGATTAGAAAACTAAACTCTTATATGTGGACTTTTATTTATTTGTTGAATATCTGCTTTTACTGCTTTCCCTACTTGAGTTAAATGATTGAGAAGAAATCTTTTTCTAAAAATGGGAGTTTTTCAAAAATACGTAATAAAGATAATGATATTTGTGAAACCAACCTTTCGAACTTTACACGCACTTTCACAAATCATGCATTGGTTCTACGAGTGTGAATTTACCCCAAACCCTCGGAAGTATTATAAGTGAGTAAGGAGTTGGCTTGCTTGGGCCAACATAAACCGAAATCATTTACTTCCACTCTCCTTGGCCAAGTACGCCCCCGAGGTATATCGAGTGACGAGAACACTCACGTACCCGGGAAGTATATCAAAAGATTCTTGCACGTACCCGCCCCTGGGGTATATCGCGAGGTCTTGCCAAATAGGAAGGAGCCTAAAGCCTTGACCGTTCGTACACCTGCGCTGCATATAAGATCAAGTCAGTTAAAACACTTGTTAAAACAGCCATAGGGGATGTACCACCTTACAGCTTACTTTACAACACCTTTTTAAAACCCGAATCTTTTCTCGACAATTTTTAGTGGTTCTTTTGGCAAAAATCGAGTCGCATCGTAGTCTTCCTTCATCTTCGCCACGTGGTTTCGTCTACAGCCGCAAAACAACGACAGTCTGGAAGGTTGGGCCAGTCGAGATCATACCGGAAGACTAGTAAGACCAAGCACACCCGAAATGGCCGATGAACGCGAGAATCAAGAGACAGATCAGAGCCTAGCCGAGGCGTCTGCACCTCAGCCAACTTTAGCCGAGATGCATCGTTTGCTAATAACTGTCAGCATGAGTCTAGCAAACCTCACGAATGAGAAATAGAGTACCCGAGTCCGAGTAGAAGAGTTGTCAGCCGGACGGGCCGCACCACCGGGGTTTAAACGCCTACCACCGAATCGAAATTCGAACCAAGGACAGTCATCGCAAGTACGTCCCCCAGTTCAAGGAACACATCCACCCCAAACGGGCCCTGTCATGGCCAGTCACGTTTAGACTGATCCCAACAATCAGAATCAATGGGCCCCAGATTCAGGCCCCACTTACCAACAACAAGAGCCACCCATCATCTGGCCCCAACCTCAGCAGGGCCTTGATCCCCAATACCAGCCATGGCCACAAGTCCCCACAAGACCTATTCCACCACCAGCCCCAGTAGCCCCTCCTAATGAGTACCCAGACATCAACCGACTTCGGGCAGTGTATGTAGAATCGGTTATAGCTCGGGAACAGCCTGACGAGGTGTCAAGAGAGAGTGAAGAAATGAAAAAATTGAAAGAGCAGATGAAAGTTCTATAAAGGGGGATTTCCCTAATAAAAGGGGCAGACGAAATTACAGATATGAATGCCTTCTCCCTCTACCCGGAAGCAAGATTACCCCAGGGATTGAAACTCCCTTCCATCACCAAATTCACAGGAACCACACCCCCTAAAACCCATCTTCAATCCTACATCAGATCCATGCAAGTGTCCGGTTGTGGAGAACCGGAGTTGGCTCAAGCTTTTCACATGACTCTCACGGGGGCCGCCCTAAGATGGTTCTTTGATTTGGAGAGACACCACACAAAAACTTGGGGAGATATCGTCAAAGAGTTTATGACCAAGTACGGGTCCAACGAGGATTTGGAAATTACCCGTAAACACCTGGAAATGGCCAAGCAAGGCGAGAAAGAAAGCTTCAGCGACTTCATCACACGCTGGAGAGAGATGGCCTCCCAAATGTCCAAACGGCCCGATGAAGAAGAATAGTTGGAGATCATACAGAAGAGTTTCACTCCGGCTGTACTGAGTTGCATAGGAAAGCACTTATTCCCACACTTCAAAGCCCTGTTGAGCATGGGGTCGCTGGTAGAGGAAGAATTGGCCAAGAAGGCAGAGACTGATACCAAGAAAGCCTCATACACTGGGAGGAAGACGGCCACTCCAGCTGAAAACCAACTAAGCTCATACCCATATCAACAAAACCAATTCCAACAGTCACAACAAGCCCCTCCGATGAGTTGGCCTGCACAAGGAGACTCTTCGAGCACCGAGGCCAAGAAAAGGAGAAACTTCTGCACCCTTCCCACTATCCTGGTCGAAAGCCTGGAACTACTCCGAGAGGCCGGATTGATCACTCCACTCAACCCGCGCCCCCCACCAAACCCTATTCCCAGCACCTAGAGAATGAATGAGAACTGTGCGTACCATCAAGCAGCGGGCCACGACACGGAACGTTGTTTATCTCTTCGCCATTGTATCCAGGACCTCATTGAAGCTGGAACCATCCCCGCACCCGGCGGGCCCAATGTTACTAACAACCCCCTTCCCAACCATGCTCCACCTGCGGGAATTAATGCCTTAACTACTGATGAAGAAGGCTTTGATCCCGTAGGACTCATTCGAGATGACCTAGCCTACGAGGCACCCGTTGTGCTACCAGCCAAGGCTCAAGTTGCCCCAGGCCTCAATCCAATAATTGACTAATGGATGGCCAAAACGAACTTCCTACCTGGGCAGGGTTTAGGAAAGGCAAATCAGGGAATCTCACAACCACTCACGATCAAGACCAATCCCGGAAAATCTAGGATAGGATGGATCCAGGATAAGAAGAAACAACCATGGAAGCCCCAAGGTCTTCCCAAGGAGACAATCTGTATGACAGAAACCTCCCCCAAAACTTTCAGTTGGTCTACGGAACTGGAATCATCGGAAGCCTCAGAGGAATCAAACCCAGCATCCCTTTGGATACAACAAATTACCCGGTCAGGAAGGGTATATCAGCCACCACCAATGGATACCGAGAAATCACCACCTCCTAAGGAAATAGGAGAAGATCGAGTACTGGAATAGTTGAAGAAAACTCAGGCACACATCACCATTTGGGGCCTCTTGGTTGCCTCCAAACCTCACAGGACCGCCTTCATCAAACTCCTTGATGAGGCCGTCATATCACCAGATTCCACACCAGAACAACTACCAAACATGATCGGGTCCCTTACAGTCCAAAGAAGTCTGTCATTTTGAGATGAAGACTTGTCTCCATTGGGAAAGAAACATAGCCTGGCCCTCCATATCACTGTCCGGACTCGAGGAAAAATCCTTCCCCAGGTCTTCATTGACAACGGGTCGACTATAAACGTTTGCCCATGAAGACCGCCAGGTGCCTGGGTATTTTAGACTTAGAGCTTTTTCCATCAGCCGTAACTGTTAGAGCCTATGACAACACCAGAAGGGCCGTTATGGGTTCCCTAAAGCTAGATCTCATGGTCGGTCCCGGAAACTTTTCAGCCGATTTCCAAATCATAGACATTCCCTCCAGTTTTAATCTCCTGTTGGGAAGAGCATGGCTACATGACGTAGGAGCACTCCCCTCCTCCTTACACCAGAAGATCAAGATACCGTTCGAAGGGAATATAATCACCATCCAAGGAGATCCTGAGAGGACCTTGGCAGATCTGGAATTACCTGTTTTGGGCATCGGGAGCCAGAGCATAGAGCTGGGAGGTTTTTCTTACGAGCCTCAAGTACAAGCTCTCACCACCTAGAGAATCGAGTATCTACCCCCTAATAATATCCCCGGTCTCAGCACCAAGATCACAAATATGCTGAGAATGATGAAATACTTACCTGGAGCCAGTCTGAGAATGGGACAGCCAGGATTACTTCAGGCCTTAGAACCAGTAAAGAGGCATGAAAGATAAGGGTTGGGGTACCGGCACATTGAAGAAGACAACCAAGAGAAGAAAGGTCGAGGGCATCAGTATCCGAGTTTTAGCTCTCTGAATGGGTTTTTCATCAAAGAAGGAGAGGACTTCCCCTTTTGTGGCTTTCAGGAGCCTTAGAGAAACAGCGACGGAGATAACCTTCCAGGATGGGAAATCTTCTATGAAGAAGATCTTTATCTCAAGGAAAATATTTTGCACAGCTTCTCTACCAAGTTGACGATCGGGCCGAAAGAAGAAAATGAAGACAAGGAGGATAAAGAGGAAGAACTGATTGGAGATCTCTTCGACATCATGGCTCTAGGGGATGATGAGCCAAGAAACGACCCTATACATTTGATACACGCTGATCCGGATTACCAAGAAAAGGGGGGAAAGAGTGAAATTGTAAGGGTGAGATATAAGAGTGAGGGTAAGGGTAGGGAGGAGTTACTCCTAGATTCACTTTTTAAACTTGTACCTGTAAACATTATTATCAATGAAGAAGACTCTATTTTGCGTTATCCCGTTGATGTTAATTCTGTAAGTGCTTATATGGAGTTGGAAAGACTAAACGAACACCCTAAATGGGAGGAGCAGCGTATACAAAGTGAGGAGGGAGACACTCTTGTAATTATCCTCGGAATGGAAGAGGAAAGGAAAGAGGTCCGTATTGGGGCAAGTCTAAGCGAGACAGAAAGAAAGGAATTCACACAAACTCTGAAAGAGTACGTGGATGTCTTTGCCTGGTCCTATGCCGATATGCCAGGATTGAATAGCCAGATAGTCATGCACGAGATACACACCAAGCCGGAGTTTAGACCCGTCAAGCAGATATTAAGAAAGCTTACGCCTGAATGGTCCCTGAAGGTAAAAGAAGAACTGATGAAACAACTGAGTGTGGGGTTCTTACTAGTGATTGAGTACCCTTCATGGTTAGCCAATATTGTGCCCGTTCCAAAGGCAAATGGGAAGGTCTGCATATGTGTAGATTACCGAGATCTCAATAAAGCCTGTCCAAAAGACGATTTCCCGTTACCCAACATTGATCTGATAGTAGATAATACCGCCAACCATGCCCTGAAGTCATTCGTAGATGGTTTTGCCGGGTATAATCAGATCAAGATACACCCAGATCACTAAGAGAAGACAGCATTCATCACACCATAGGGGACATACTGCTACACCGTTATGCCATTCGGACTGAAGAACGCCGGGGCAACATATCAAAGGGCAGCTACCGCTATCTTCCACGACATGATTCACAAAGAAGTAGAAGTGTATGTGGATGACATGATAATCAAGTCAAAAGAAAGAGAAGGCCATGTACCAGCCTTGCGAGCCTTTTTTGACCGCCTTCGCCAGTACCAGATGAAACTCAATCTGCATAAATGTGTGTTCGGGGTAACCAAAGGAAAGCTCCTGGGCTATGTCATCAGTAAAAAGGGAATCGAGGTAGACCCCACCAAAGTTCGAGATATCTGAGATATGCCTGAGCCTCGTACCGAGAAAGAAGTCCGGGGATTCTTGGGTAATTTGCAGTACATCAGCAGGTTCATCTCTCAGCTTGCTCAGACTTGCGAACCTATCTTCAAACTCTTGAGGAAGTCCTCACCAGGAGAATGGGACGATCAGTGCCAGGAAGCTTTTGATAGAATAAAAGACTACCTCTCCAAACCTCCAGTGTTAGCCCCACCACAGACCGGAGTGCCACTAATTCTATACCTGACCGTCATTGATTCAGCTGCAGGAGCCATGCTATCCCAACATCTGACCGATACACGGAAAGAACAGGCCATCTACTACATCAGCAAGAAATTGTCCCCATTTGAGATAAACTACACGCCATTAGAGAAATCATGTACCGCTTTTGTCTGGGTAACACAGAAATTACGGCACTACATGCTGGTTTTCCTGGTCATCCTGGCATCACGAATTGATCCGTTGAAATACCTCTTCGAGAAACCAGCTCTCTCAAACCGTATGGCAAAATGGTTATTCTTGCTCTTCGAATTCGACATCACCTACATGACCCAGAAGGCAGTCAAAGGCAAGATCATAGCTGATTACCTGGCCCACAATCCAATATTGGGGGACATGCTAGAAGAAGCCGAATTCCCAGACGAAACTATCATGAATGTCGAGATCGATGAAGACTGGAAATTATACTGCGACAGGGCCGCCAACCGAAATGGAAATGGGATAGGCATCCTGTTAGTCTCTCCAGACCAAACTCATTCCGCGGTATCATATCGTCTAGACTTCTTCTGCACCAACAACATGGCCGAGTATGAAGCCTGTATAATCGGATTAGAGATCGCGCTTCAAAGGGGTATAAAGAGAATACATGTATACGGAGATTCAGCATTAGTGGTCCACCAAGTTCTAAAGGAATGGAAGATCAGAGATGAAAAGTTAGTCCCCTATCTTGCCCGACTGGAGGATGTCGCAGGAAGATTTAAACGTTCAGAGTTTTACTATGTCCCCAGGTCATAAAACAGCTTTGCTGACGCATTAGCAACCCTTGCATCCATGATCGATATCCCGAAGGGGATGGAAGAAATAACTTTTACAGTGCAAAGAAGATCAGGACCAGCACACTGCATGGCCCTTGAGGTAGAGAATGAAGAGAACGGGGACTTAACCACTTGGTTTTACGACATCTGGAACCTGTTGAAAAACTATCAGTATCCCGAGCAAACAGATAAGAGAACCCGGGTTACGCTCAGAAGATTAGCATCGGGATTCATACTTTGCACCGGGAGGCTATATAAGAGAAACTACGACGGAGCTCATCTCCAATGTCTCACTAAAGAAGAGTCTGTCAAAATAATGGATCAGATACATGGGGGCGATTGTGGACCTCATATGAGTGGCCATACACTTGCCCGCAAAATCATCAGATAAGGTTATTACTGGTCTACCTTGCAGAACGACTGCATTAACCACGTACGCCGTTGCCACAAGTGCCAAATCTACGCTAAATCTCAGAAACTTCCTCCAAAAGAATTGTACAATATGACTGCTCCCTGGCCTTTCGCAACCTGGGGAATCGACGTCATTGGGAAGATTTCACCCAAAGCTAGCAACGGCCATGAGTTCATACTGGTGGCCATCGATTACTTCACCAAATGGGTAGAAGCCGAGTCTTTCCAAACCCTTGACGCCAGGAAAGTTGCCCGATTCATCAGGCAGAATATCATCTGCCGGTATGGGGTCCCACATGAGATCATCTCAGACAACGACACCCACTTCGAAGGGGAAGCTAATACAGTTATGGAAGAATACGGTATCACTCGACACAGATATTCGCCATATAGACCACAAACCAATGGGGCAGTTGAGGCCGCCAACAAAAACCTGAAGAATATTCTGAGCAAGATGACCGACACCTGTCGGGACTGGCCAGAGAAGTTACCATACGCATTGTGGGGATACCGTACCACCAAGAGGATCTCCACCGGGGCAACCCCGTTTTCCCTCACATACGGGATGGAAGCAGTCCTCCCTGTTGAATTGGAGGTCCCTTCCCTCAGAGTTATACTAAAGAATCAAGTTAACGAGTTGGAGTGGGTCCAGGCACGTTATAACGAGCTGGCCTTGCTAGATGAGAAGAGATTGAGAGCCGCATACCACCACCAAGGGTATCAGAAGAGAATTGCTCGAGCATTTAACCAGAAGGTAAAGACTCGGGGTATCAATGAGAATGACATCGTGTTAAAAGAAATTCGAGAGCCAGCAAGAGACCCGAGGGGAAAGTTTGGACAGAAGTGGACAGGGCCGTACATCGTCAAAGAAATTGACACTGGGGGTGCTGCCATGCTCACTGACTTGGACGGACAATTGCTACATTCACCGATCAACATGGATCGTTTGAAGAAGTATTACCAATAGATATGTATAGATAAGAACTACGTAAACTTGAGCCCCAACTCAAACTTTTGTTCTTTGAAAAATCAAAAAGGAGAACGTAGGCAACCTGAGAAGTGGACTTCAGGCCCGGTTTAAACTTTGTAAAGAATTTATTTCCCATAAATAGTCCTTCATATATTATTAAAGTGGTTCAGAACACCGAAGGTTACAAAGGTGACACAGCATACAGAAAAACCTAATCCCGAGGGGTTGGCCAAGCAGGGTCCTCAGTAGCCAAATCAATTCGAGCCTCATCAAGGATCTGGTACGCAAAGACAATGTTCTCCTCTGTAGGCTCAGAATTCATGAACCGGAACCACTCCATTTTGAAGGGATCATCAATTAGCTCCCCTTCTAAAGACCCCCAACGAGAACAGATGATGTCAGCCCGGAGGGGCCTGGTAATACCAAAACGGGCATAATTGAACTGACGAGTCAGTCGAGCACGCCACATCCTCTCTACTGATAAAGAAACATGCGGGGTCACAAATTTAGACTCAGAGGAGAAGTTATTCAAACCAAGGGGAATGTCCTGAGGAACGTTGAATTGTCAAAGAAGACGTCCTGGGAGATAAAAGGATGTAAACTAGAGCCCGCGGAGCCGAACATAGTTCTGACCCCCTGTACTAAGCACCATCGCCCTCAGCTTCCACCAAGGAATATTCCACCGGATAGCCCGAAAGTTTTCCAAAAATCACACCGTCTAATCAAAGGAAGACATGGTCAAATCACCAAAGAGGGGACGACGAAAAAAGTGCGTCGGGTTGTCAAGCCGAACCCCGTTGAAGCCCACCGATCGGAAACGTTCCAACAGCAACATGTATAATAAACGAGGGCTTCCTTTGAAGAAGGGTGAAGCTCCCCTTTAAAGATCATCTAGGTCGTTCAGAGTCTCTGGAAGAACAATTGGTACTATAGACTCCCCGTTCCTAGCATGGTAAATTAAACTCAGAATAGTCGGATCGACACGAGAAGAGCCCGTCACCAGTAACATATCAGAAACAAGATAGATCAAGGCCACCGCAGTATGCCCCACACTATAAGAAGCTCTCTCTTCATAATGATGAAAGAACCTCACCATTTTATGGAGATCAAGAAGCCCGTCAATAATAAAACCATCACAGGCTGCTTAGGGAATAGCCAACAGAGTAATCAGCAGATCTCGAGGACCAATTTCTTCTATGGGAATAGCCATCGGAAGACGAACATCAGAACGCAATAGCCAGGAGAACTCTTCATAAGTCGGGTAGAGCTCATCCAGCCCAAAACAGAAAAGATGATCCACAGGGCTCCAGAAATACAATGCACCTAGCAGAAAGGAAAAATCTACATGACGATGGCACCAGCCCGCTAAAGGGCTAAAAGCACCAAAATTTAAACCATTCTCAGAAGATATCAGAGCATCTCGGGTTTCAACATAAGAATAATCAAAATTTGTGCGATAAGAAGATATTTTGGGAAAGGTGTGGGGATGAAGGAAGGAAGATGGGTGTATTTATAGCAAAAAGGAGGGCCCTGTACCTGTTTGTCGCGCGACAAACCTATATCCAGGAGGGATTGTCGCGCGACAATCCTATTTTCTATACCCTGTTTTTTGCCTTTCTTACACGAAAGAGTCATTCTTACCAAAAGAACCGCTTTTGTATGCACTGTACTTACTTTGTTCTTTCGCATGAGGCCTAAAAGATTGTCGTATCACACGGTATGATTCCTAGCCCCCCTAAAATTTTGTGTATATATGTATATAAGTTATAGGTAAACTATTGTCACAAACGCAAGATGAAAAAAATCATCATCACTACAAATAAGAGTTTTATAAATCCAACAAAAACAGTTTCCAAAAAAACTAAAACAATACTTGAACAAATGTTTGTCTACCCTTTATAAAACTACATATCTGTTTCAAACTAACAAAAAGTGCAGGAAAGAAAAGCTAATCTACTCGAGCGCGCTTTGACACGCTCCCACTATCACCCAAGCCCTCCTCGGGAATAAGGTCAACCACTGGGACGCCATGAGTAGGAGGGACTACCCCTGGGAAGGCCCCTTCGACTGGACAGGAGCTGTAGGACGGATCACCGAGGACCGAGAGTGCCTAGAAGTCCGACTACTACTCCTCCGAGACTCCGTCCGGGCATGAGAAAAGTCAGAGGGTTGCCCGGCCGTAGAGAAACGTCAATCGCCCTCTGATAGTCACGCATGTATGCTGGAGGGTCTCGACCGACGTACTGAAGAAGGTTCCAGTGGGCATGCCAAGCCCTCAGATCCGCCACCCGTACACTCACCCGCTGTGAAAGACATAAGATAAGAGAATCAGCACAGTCGAAATAAATAAATATATATATAAAAGTATCAAGGAAAGTTAAAGTAAGTACCTCATCATCAGAGCGACCACCCAAGAAGTCAAAAGCGTCCTCAAGTAGAGGATACTCAGGAACAGTGTATCGACGTAAACCGGCGCTGACATAAGAGATATCTCTGGGAAGTGGAGGAAGATCTACCGAAGGAATGGACGAGCCTGCCAAAATATCAGCAGAAGTGGACCCACCCTCCTCGCGAATCGGGAATAGGGGAGGCCGAGAAGATCAGCCGCCGAGACCCGGAGATAGGGCCGGAGGGCCCATAACAGTCGACGGAAGAGGGGTCAGTGTGGCATAAAAATAAAGTACAAAATTTTTTAAAATTCGCTGCTATTTGTTTTTGGATTTAGGTTATATAGGGTCCAAGGATTCCAAAAATCTAATTTCCACAAGACTGGATTTTCGCACATTTTTCTCCATCTTTTTGCCTTTTATTACGTCTATAATTCATTTGGATTTTTGTTTCTTGAATTCTTGGTGAAACATATTTGTCGGGCATACAATTGATCTGTTTGGGTTGTGATTGGTCTGTTCGAGAACCAAGACAAAGGTTCTTGCTTTTTGATTCGTTTGAAAGTTCCAAAAGGTTAAAATTGAAAGGTATAACAGTACTTTTGAGAGCGATCCACCATAGCCATCGCTCTCAAAGGCGGGACCCCGCTAGAAGGAGTGGTCGCAGCAGCAGGAGGGGTCAGCCCAAACTGCTCATAGTCGACCCCAAAATCCGCAGGCTCCCAGGACTGCTCCGAAAAATCTGCTGCACCTCTCGCAGCAGCCTTGCAGCCTAAAAAATAGCCCCCGGAGATGCTGACGGACCGGTGGGAAACTCAAAACCCTCGGCAGGCTGCTCCTCTCTAGGCGTAGTCTGAGGAGGCTGCTCTGGAACAGCCGCTGTCCCACCTCCCTCACCACCCTCGGGTCTATCATCACCTCCCTCGGGCCTATCATCGCCTCCCTCAGCACCACCAGAGACGTCCCTCTCTCCCTCAGGGTCATCATCGTCGGAGTCCAAAATGTTATCCCTCTGATCGGGGACAGGCGACAGCTGACTGAGAACTGTCCGGGACAAATGAGTCTATCCTCGTACATAGTTGAGATCACCTCCCAACGCCCAGTACCACTCATAGAAGACTCGTCCCCGAGTCCCCTTCGGCTCCCCCATCAAGTAACGAGCAGCGAAGATAGCATAATCTCCCTCCTTGGTGAACGTCTGAAAATCGAGCTCGTCAACCAACGCCTGCATCGTCACCGGATCGATCTCGCCCGTCCGCCTCATCAGAACTGGCGGGAATGAAGGAACTCTAAGCCACTGGGCCGGTGTATGCTGGCGGATAACTCTCTAGCCCAAGTAGAAGTGGAGGCCATACTCATCCTTGATAAGCCGACTGGTCCTCGAGGCAGTTAGAGCACGGCCATATCCAAAATGGAGACCCAAATCACCCTAGGGGGCCCACTCAATCTAAACAAGACCAAATTTTATTTCAGTTATTTGTATTCTATTTTACTAGTTAATTATTAAAAAGAAATAATACTAAGATATTTACCTACTCCTCCAACAGGTCATGGACGGCAGCAGCTCCGGTCTCCTGAGTTCGGTATACATAGGGAGCCCTGTAGTTCCCCGCAATGAATCGGCAGAGAAAAGGAAACTGATCCTCATTCTCGACGAGGAGATCCATCTAGGCACGACCCAGACGGGTATACGCCACGAACCAACTCTGAAGAGGAGACATAAAGAATATCAGCAACAACAGATAATAAATATAAGGGACTGAAGCAAAGATAAGGGGACAAAAATGTATACCTCCCACAGTAAAGAAAAACCGTTGAGGTTCAGGGCTAGATGGCTAGAAACCTGGTCCATAGCATCATACAAGACAGCCAGAATAAAGCCCCCCCAGTCATAGTCAAACATAATGTTGAAGTCTCTGAGATAAGGCAACCACCATAGATGGGCTGTGTCCCCCCCTCTGGCCTCGAACAGATCATGGAGCGTCAGCAAGAGAAGAACATGGGCATACTGACGCGCCTCCTGACGGGTCATCGGCGCTCCAGAAGCAACTAACCGGGCTCTCTCTGTAGCCAAGCGCGTAACCAGAACAGCTCGAGGAATCGTGTCGCCCGAACTGCAACGCTCAGGAAACCACCCGAGTGCGCCCACGAGGCCCTCTGTCGTCAGATGCAAAGGAACGTCAATTTGGATAGGGACCTCCCTGAAGGAATCCCGGTCAGAGAAAATAGGTCCAAGGGGGTCATCGTCATCTCCCCCCAGCTCCAGAGGAAGGTATGAGTGGTGTCCCACCAGTGGCAGGCCAGAGCCGATACCAACACAGCCGCCCTAGATATCCGCTCCGGGAGGGCATCAAAAAGAGGACCAAATGGAGTTGCAAGGAGCAACTCCTGCACAAGGGCCGGTACCTGTCGCCACTCCAGAGAAATAGTGTTGGGAGAACCCCAACCTCGGCCAACCCACTGCAGACAAAAAAAGTGATGTATATAGGGTTATTGGTGTAATTATGAGAGATATAGGGTTATAAGGGTAAATTATGTAATTTTCCAAACTGAGGGTACTTGGTGTAATTATGAGAGATACTGGGTTATAAGGGTAAATTATGTAATTTTCCAAACCTGAGGGTACTTTGGTGTAATTATGAGAGATATAGGGTTACAGGGGTAAAAATATGTAATTTTCCAAACCTGAGGGTACTTTGGTGTAATTATGAAAGATATAGGGTTATAAGGGTAAATTATGTAATTTTCCAAACCTAAGGGAACTTTGGTGTAATTATGAGAGATATAGGGTTATAAGGGTAAATTATGTAATTTTTCAAACCTGAGGGTACTTTGGTGTAATTATGAGAGATATAGGGTTATAAGGGTAAATTATGTAATTTTCCAAACCTGAGGGTACTTTGGTGTAATTATGAGAGATATAGGGTTATAGGGGTAAAAATATGCAATTTTCCAAACTTGAGGGTACTTTGGTGTAATTATAAGAGATATAGGGTTATAAGGGTAAATTATGAAATTTTCCAAACTTGAGGGTACTTTGGTGTAATTATAAGAGATATAGGGTTATAAGGGTAAATTATGTAATTTTCCAAACCTGAGGTTACTTTGGTGTAATTATGAGAGATATAGGGTTATAGGGGTAAAAATATGTAATTTTCCAAACTTGAGGGTACTTTGGTGTAATTATAAGAGATATAGGGTTATAAGGGTAAATTATGTAATTTTCCAAACCTGAGGATACTTTGGTGTAATTATGAGAGATATAGGGTTATAGGGGTAAAAATATGTAATTTTCCAAACCTGAAGGTACTTTGGTGTAATTATGAGAGATATAGGGTTATAAGGGTAAATTATGTAATTTTCCAAACCTGAGGGTACTTTGGTGTAATTATGAGAGATATAGGGTTATAGGGGTAAAAATATGTAATTTTCCAAACCTGAGGGTACTTTGGTGTAATTATAAGAGATATAGGGTTATAAGGGTAAATTATGTAATTTTCCAAACTTGAGGGTACTTTGGTGTAATTATAAGAGATATAGGGTTATAAGGGTAAATTATGTAATTTTCCAAACTTGAGGGTACTTTGGTGTAATTATGAGAGATATAGGGTTATAGGGGTAAAATTATGTAATTTTCCAAAACCTGAGAGTACTTTGGTGTAATTATGAGAGATATAGGGCTATAAGGGTAAATTATGTAATTTTCCAAAACTAAGGGTACTTTAGGTGTAATTATGAGAGTTATAGGGTTATAGGGGTAAATTATGTAATTTTTCAAAACGAAAGGGTATCACAGGTAAAAGTATGTGTTCGCTCAATCGGACATTATTTCTAGACAGACATACATACTAACATTATTTAAAATACATGCAGGAAACAACAGAAATAAACACACGAAGGAAAGGAATTTCCAAGAACATACGAGAGACCGTCGACGGATCTCATGAGAAACAGGCTCCATCAAGAGCCACGGAACATCCGGGACTAGAGCAGCCCGAGTGACGTCTCGGTAGACCACCGCCCGACCGCGGTCCACCCCATCCTCGCCATACCAATCCAGATCCTCCCAGTCATCATGGTGAGGGCTGCAACGGAGGACTCCCTGAGCGTCAGTAAAAGTAACCTCCTCCTGATCAGCCTCAAGTCGATCTGGCTGTGCGAGATCCATCTATGTATAAGTAGAGTAATGAGGAAGTCAGAAAAATGGAAAGAGCGACAGGGCTTCCGCGCTTAAAAGAAGAGAGAAAGAGAGTTAGAGAGAGAAAGAGAAAGGAGAGAATGAGGTGGAATGAGCTCAGCAAGGGACTTATATAATGAAATAGTTTGTCGCGCGACAAATGGGATCATTGTCGCGCGACAATGAGTCCTACACCGAAATGTCGCGCGACATATTGTCCCCTCCCCTGATTTTTTGACCTTTGTCTCATTTTATCTCCTGCAGGGGTACTTCAGAGAAACAGTTTTCGAAAAACTTGCTAAAAACCGCACACCCAGGATGAAAATTCGAGGAAAAGACTTCCAAATCATCTCTCCGAAAATGCGAGAACAAGATACAAATGGTTAAAAGTAGTCTCTGATCTCCCAAGAAGGACCGAGACCATCAAAGAGAAAAGCAAAATATCAAGATAAAGACGGGAATAAAAAAAATTGAAAGACAAAAACTTGTTGTGGATGTTTTAATTACTCGCAAGTGCACGAATCGAATACTGGTATAGCTTAGGCAAGAGCGAGGTCGAACCCTAGGGACTTGACGGATGGAACGTACGTATCTCTCTCACTAACTCTAATTAATTCCTAATCTAGCTTAAAAAGTGATTGGGATGATTTATCAACTAAGAATATGAATAAAATAATAAAAATACTAATAAAATAATCAATTAATAAAATACTAGGGTAGCGGAGTCATATATTTTATATCATGTTCCTAGTATTCATGCCCAACAAACTCTACTCTTTGTCTCGCACTAATTTGGTCTCTCGACTCTATTAGATGCGGAAAATAAATTAAATTAAGCCCAATTAAATTATAAAATTCAAGTATTAATTTTTCCACAGCCAAACAAATGTATAAAATCAAAACACTCGCTATATCCGTCAAAACACACCCTATATCTGCTTTCAACAAATCATAAGGTGAATCCAACAAAAAATAGTGAGAATCCAATTTTATTTTTTATCAATTAAAATAGGCATTCAGTAGAAAAAAATTATTTTTAATATTAAAGCATTAAATTGGTAGAGTCGATTGGCATGAATACGTGCAAGGGAATCAATCAAATATACTCATCCTCAACCCTAGAAAATAACCTAGCCTAACATGCTCGCAATTAAAACACAAAATATAATTAAATAATGCATAATTAAATTAAATACTTACTTGGATGCGCGCAATTAAATTGAAGAAGAACAATCTTGAATTAATTAAAGTGATCCACTAAAATATCCAAATACTAATTAACAATAACAATAAAATAAAGAAGAAAAGAAGAGAGAGACTCGGTAGCAAAGAAAAGAAAAAAGGAAAAAGAAATCTCGATAAAGGTGCCAAAGAAGAAAAGAAGCAGGAAAAAATAAATTTGCGGCTCTCCTTTGATTGTTGCGCTGTTGTTGCTTTTATTCTTGAGAGATTGTTGTGCTTTAGGATTTAGTGGCTTATGGGCTTGGAAGCTGACTTCATGCATTGGGCCATGCTAAGTGGGGCAGGGAATGGCTGGAATAAATAAGTGGGCTTGGCCCATTCTTGCTGGAATTTATTTATTTGTCGCACTGATTGTATTTCGGTCATAACTTTGTGCTCCGAACTCCGATTGACGCAAGGTTTTCGCTCACGTGTAGATAACGCAAATATCTACAACTTTTATCTCTGAAACTTTCTTCAAATTCTGTACGGATTAGTGCCAGAAATTTATTGAACTCAGGTCTTGCGCGTAGCCATTTTTTCCTTTAGTTGCAAACTTCTCTATTTAATTCCAAATACCTGAAAAGCTCCAAAAACACAACAAACGTAGTAATATATGCTCTTCAAGATATATATTAGTGCCCTAAATTGTACCAATTTCTTGGCACATCAAATTCCCCCCAACTTATACTTTGCTAGTCCTCGAGCAAAGCAAAAGTCTTAAAATAAATTCTTTTATTAACCTCAAGGTTCCCCCAAGAGGACGAGTGAAGTCTCGTGATGGTTTGCAGTGAATATACCAACAAAATTCGATTGCAATGGTCCTTTTTAAAAATTATTTTCCTTCTTTCACCAATATATTTAACTCAACAAAGACATCAAAACACACACAAGCTAATCAATGTGACACATATACAATATCAAAGTTCTCAACTAGCAAGATTAATAAGAATATTTCTTTCTCTCCAATCTCAATATGCGTGGTGAATTGACAACAACATAACATCATTAATATCAAAGTAGGCAAAACTTTTAAATCCCATATAAACTATGCTTCGACTCAACTCCTCACATGGCATACACTCAACAAATGAAACACTCGAGAATAGGGTATAATTGCTCTTATTACATGCGGGCTATAAAGAGTAAATGTATTCAAATTCAAATGCCTCTCACATGTATACATGAAAAACGCTATAAATGAAAGAACAAGAGTCTCATGAAATGATAAATCCCACTATAAAAGCGAAATGCATAAATGGATCCCCTCAACACTCTCTCCTCAAAACCATATTCCAAAGGATCTTTAGGACTTTTCAGGGTTGTAACGCAAGGCTTGGGGCAAGGGCTAATCAAATGAAGGGGTAAAAAGGGGATTCAAAGATCTAAGAAATACATTGAGATATAAAATTAACACTCCGGGCTAAATTTGACTTTATTCAAGCTTTCTTTTGCTTCTTTTTTTTTTTCAATCTTTCCTCTTCATATCTCCTTTTCATACACTTTTTTTTTTCACTTTGATATTTCTGAGGAGATTTCATCACTTCTTTTTTTTTTCGTTTATTATTCTTATTTTATTTTTATTTTTTTCTCTTTTTTTTTTTTTTTTTTTTTTTCAAGCTCACTTTCCACTATTACCCGTATATAGAAAAGATAATATCAACATATTATTAGATAAAATGGTAGGCTATAAATATGGTTTAAACACCTAATTGGAGTAGGGTAAGGATATTGGGCTACCAAAGAAATGCTATAAATAAGGCTCAAAGGGGTAACTAGCGGTACATAAGTAAGGGTAGGACTAGGCTATATATAGGTTACCAAAGACGGCCTAAGTCACTTCCTAAGGTTTATAGTTCTTCAGTTCAAGTAATATCAAGAATCCTTAAAAGAATTGCATTTCATGGACGTACTTTTCTAGTGTTCAATCAAAATAAAGAATAATGAGACTACTCAACGAGATACGCTTTTCAAAAATTAAGAGTTGATGTAAAAACCCTCAAATATGAAGATTGGCTCAAATGCTCACGAGTTACTTAGTCTCCGCATTTATGTTCTTTAGGAATTTTCAGTTATGCTCACTCTTCTATCTAGTCATGCATAAGTTGTCATATGTGCTCAAATATAATGATGATTGAAAATCATGAAATTTCTCTTAATAATGATAGTAGGAGAACTAAGCATGCACATGTAAAGTCTTAAGACGAATGCGTCATCGTTACTACACTGGCTAGAAAGAAAATCTTAATTAATATCAAAGAACCATTGCAAAGCTTTTCTTTGTTCATTTTTAAAAAATTCAAAAAAATTAGCTCATTTTTTTTTAACAAAGTGCAATAAGTGAAGTGTATGGAATGATAAGGCAAATAAATCCCACCCCCAACTGAAATCTTACATTGTCCTCAATGTATAAAGACAAGTAAATATGAAAAGGAAGGATATCACCTGAAGTCGATGAAACTCAATGATAAAGGTAAACCTGCACTTTTGTTAGAAAGAGAACAAAGAAAAGCAGAATATCCAATTTAATTGCAAAATGAATATTTATCAGGTGGAAGGTCAGCAGATATAATAATCACAACATGAACATACTTGTTAAACACAACCACATACCTCCAAGATTTGATGGCTCATATCAGGTTCTGATCATATGATATAAGATGAATTAACTCAGTGGGCTCAACAGATGGAAGCAGGAAATCAATAGGCGAATAAGGTTTCTCCAAAGGGGATGAGTCACTAGATTTTAACTCAAGTATACCAGGATCAAATTGGATACTCTCACACAACTTCACACTATCAAGGGATTCATCTCTCTCGCTATCTAGCTCTAAAAACAAAAAGTTATGAACATCTGCATCCCACTCTTCCTCTTTCATTCTCAACATGCTTCTTGCTTCTTCGACAAATTTTTGGATCATTTACTTCATCTCCCAACAAAGTTATAAAATCTTCTTCAAGCTCGTCACATTCTCTATCAAATATCCAGCTTCCTATCATATTCACACCTTTAACTTCCTCTTCTTGAAGGTTTTTGCTTGTATCAAAGACATTAAGCTCGGCTGTCATATTGTCAAAACTTATTTTCATCAGTCCATTCCTACAGTTGATTAGCGCATTAGCTGTAGCGAGGAACGGCCGACCAAGGATCACAGGGATTTGCCCATTTGTATTTGTGAACTGGTTCTGAACAGGTTGAGTATCAAGGACCACGAAATCTACTGGGAAGTAAAATGTCTCTACTTGTATCAAAACATCTTCAATGACACCTCTAGGAAATTTAACAGATCGATCAGCAAGTTGAATTGTCATTGGTGTAGGCGTCAACTCTCCCAAACCTAATTGTTTAAAAACTGAATATGGCAATAAGTTCACACTAGCCCCTAGATCTACCAAAGCTCGCTCAATATGATGATTCCCAATCTTGCATGAGATTGTTGGACAACCAGGGTCTTTATACTTGATAGGGATCCTGCATTGAATAATGGAGCTTGCTTGTTCAGCTAAGAATGCCTTTTTTGGAACATTTCTTCTCCTCTTTTGAGTTACCAAATCTTTGAGAAATTTGGCATAAGAAGGTACTTGTTTGATGGCATCAAGTAATGGAATATTTATCTGAACTTGCTTAAACACCTCTAAGATTTCTTCGAATTGAGTACCCTTCTTATTGTCTTTCAGCCTATGAGGAAAAGGGGCCTTAGGAACAAAAGTCCTACTCGAGGTATCTTCACTTGCTTGCTTAGCAGGAGGAGTTTGATTCACAACTTGAGGTGAAGACTCAACCTCAGCTGAAATTTGCTCTTTTTTTCTTTCTCTTCCTCCTCACTATCGGCATTCTCACTTCATTGTCAATTACCTTTCCCGACCTAAGTGTAGTAATGGCTTGAACTTGCCCATGTATTGGTGCATTTGGTGGGTTAGGAGCGGTCCCACTTGAGGAAACACCTTTAGGATTCGAATTGGCTGACTTGGAAACTTACCCTTCTCTCTCTCACCCAATTGACTCGCCATTTGACCCATTTTGATTCTCTAACCTAATGATGGCTTGAGTGTTCATGAGGCCGTTATTCCTAACTTCTTGCAAAAGTTGGCTTGAAGTCTGATTATTTTGGGTGGTCACTTGGATGAATTGCTTGAGAGTGTCCTCCAAAGATGAAAATTGTTGTGGAGTGACATGGGGTGATGGAGCAGGCAGAGCAGGTTGGAATGGTGGATAAGAATTGATTGGAGGGCGAAAACCAGGAGGTGGCTGCTGTCGTGAAACATTAGTTGACGGGGAACCCATATTAGGTATGGGTTGAGCTTGTGTCCACGAAAAATTTGGGTGATTTCTCCAACCTGGATTGTATGTCTCTGTGAATGGGCTATTGATTTGCTTTTTGTATTCATTCATCGCATTTACTTGTTGTGGCATGAATTCAGAGAATCCTACCATAGAGGTGTTAGTAAATTAGTGCAGTAATCATGCATCGCATACACTAATTTACGCACTAATCATTGAGTCCTATGATCTATGCAGTTCAATAAAATCGACAGATGACATACCTTAATCGAGATTTGATGTCAATGAAACGAACAGGATGGATCTGATCCTTCTGTTGTTGTCGTCCTTAGCGTAGAAAACACGACGCCTCTACGGTATGCACACACGAACGAGATGAGATCTTGCTTGGTGTACTAGAGCCCTCTAGGGTTCTCTCTGCTATTTCGAATTTTCTTGCCTCTCTCAATTTCGTTGACGGCCAAGAAGAACAAAGGTTCCTTTTATAAGGGAACCCTAGTGAGAACCCTAAGCAACAAACGAACTGGGCCCAAGTCCAACTTGGCCCGTTTAATTCGTTTTGATCCAACTCGTTTTGGTGTGCGACCCTGTAGGTTTTACACTCTTTGGCCGTACAATTAAAACCCGTTTTATTATACGAACAGTAAGCGGTTTCTAGTAAAACATTACTATTATCCAAAGGGTATAAAGGTCAAAAACGACACAACCTTAAATTGATATTTCACACATTAACTCCTTTTGTCAATCGATATCTAGATTGAACACAAGACTAGGCAAGTGTCATTCTTGTATAGTTCAATCTTTATTTCTTGATCTCTAAGTATAATTAATCCAAAACAAATGACATCTCATTTGTGCATGGCCATGCAAATATTAATTACACTTATCAAGGGCCCAACGATATCTCTCTCAATATATGAGAGTGACAAATCCCATCTTGATCAACCACATACCTCTACATAGTTCATAGTATGCTCGGTCATCATCTTTATAATTACTCGGTCAAGAGCAACGTTTGATAATGCCTGACATGCTAATCCCTATGTTGGTAACCATGGCGATCTCAGGTCTGAGGATAATACGATATCACAAATGGGGAACATCACTGATGACATTATATAACACTCCTCGCAGTGTCCCCAAAGCGGGTCAGTCCAATACTTTGTTCCCTAACAAGTATCAGTATGTTCAGCTTGATATCTCCATATCCATGACTTGTGGAACATAGTCCATCAGCTGACCCATACTCTAATCATTATATCAATGTGATCCTAGGTTATTGATACATGATTAGGGGCATCTAAACAATATTATTATTACATTACTAGCATCCCACAATCTAGTCACGTACTTGATGAACTAGTATTAATAAATATTATTTACAAGAGATTATAAAGTAAAATAAATAAACTTTATTAATAACAATAAGCATAAGATATCCAAGTACAAATCATAATCTATGAATAGTCCTAGGACATATCTCTTTCAAGAGGGACAAGTTTGCGACGTATGCATAGGGCTAGCACACACAGAACATCCTTCTGTTTGAATTTGATTGACATAATTGCTATCTAATCGCAGAGTTAACGCTTCAAGTTTCTTTGAGAGACTATCTAACTGCCTTCTAGTCTCTACATTTTCAGATAGTTCATAGATGCCCTCTTTCTTAACTTCCTTCTTAACTTGAGCTAATGAATTTCTAAGAAAGAAATCCCATTGCTGAGAACTCTCGGAAAGATTCTCAAGGAAATTATAAGCTCCATCTTCTGTGAGACTAAGGAAAGTACCACTATTCATCGACTCAATCTCAATTATTCGATTGGTTTGAGTCAACCCATTGTAAAAGAACTGGACTAGTCTCCATGTTTCAAAACCATGGTGGGGACATCTCAAAAGTAAGTCCTTAAATCTTTCCCATGACTCGTAAAATTTTTCATTCTCCTCTTGACAAAAATCAGATATCTGCCTTCGAAGTTCATTTGTCTTTGACATGGGAAAAAATTTAGTAAGAAATTTGGAAACCAAAATATCCCAACCGTGATGGACCTAGAAGGTAGTGAATTAAGCCACGCCTTTGCTTTCCCTTCAGTGAAAAAGGAAATAAACGTAGGCGAACTGACTCATCAGAAAAATTTTGAAACTTGAAAGTGGCACAAATTTCTAGAAAATCCTTAATATGGAGGTAAGGATCTTCTTGATCAATTCCATGAAAATTAGGAAGAAGTTGCATTACTTGTGGTTTAAGCTCAAAATGGTTTTGCGGTAATGGCAGTAAAACAATGCATGATGGTGGGTTGGTAGTGATAGGAGAGAAAAGCTCCTTCAAAGTTTTCGCCTCTTCTTGTTCATCCCGCCATCGTTCTTCCTCAAATAAAGGATTGATTCTAAGTTCTCTATCCTATTCAATCTCTTAACACCGCGCTTCCAAACAATGCTCATAACCTATTCTACTCTTAAGGTTTTTTTTTTTTTTTTTTTTTTTTTTTTTTTTTTTTTTTTTTTTTTTTTTTTAAGAGAACTAGTAGAAGGAAATAATCTAAATTAGTGAGATGGTGAAAAAAATGAATTTTTAAGTCCCCGGCAACGGCGCCAAAAACTTGTTGTGAATGTTTTAATTACTCGCAAGTGCACGAATCGAATACTGGTATAGCTTAGGCAAGAGCGAGGTCGAACCCTAGGGACTTGACGGATGGAACGTACGTATCTCTCTCACTAACTCTAATTAATTCCTAATCTAGCTTAAAAAGTGATTGGGATGATTTATCAACTAAGAATATGAATAAAATAATAAAAATACTAATAAAATAATCAATTAATAAAATACTAGGGTAGCGGAGTCATATATTTTATATCATGTTCCTAGTATTCATGCCCAACAAACTCTACTCTTTGTCTCGCACTAATTTGGTCTCTCGACTCTATTAGATCGGAAAATAAATTAAATTAAGCCCAATTAAATTATAAAATTCAAGTATTAATTTTTCCACAGCCAAACAAATGTATAAAATCAAAACACTCGCTATATCCGTCAAAACACACCCTATATCTGCTTTCAACAAATCATAAGGTGAATCCAACAAAAAATAGTGAGAATCCAATTTTATTTTTTATCAATTAAAATAGGCATTCAGTAGGAAAAATTATTTTTAATATTAAAGCATTAAATTGGTAGAGTCGATTGGCATGAATACGTGCAAGGGAATCAATCAAATATACTCATCCTCAACCCTAGAAAATAACCTAGCCTAACATGCTCGCAATTAAAACACAAAATATAATTAAATAATGCATAATTAAATTAAATACTTACTTGGATGCGCGCAATTAATTGAAGAAGAACAATCTTGAATTAATTAAAGTGATCCACTAAAATATCCAAATACTAATTAACAATATAAAATAAAGAAGAAAAGAAGAGAGAGACTCGGTAGCAAAGAAAAGAAAAAAGGAAAAAGAAATCTCGATAAAGGTGCAAAGAAGAAAAGAAGCAGGAAAAAATAAATTTGCGGCTCTCCTTTGATTGCTGCGGCTGTTGTTGCTTTTTATTCTTGAGAGATTGTTGTGCTTTAGGATTTAGTGGCTTATGGGCTTGGGAAGCTGACTTCATGCATTGGGCCATGCTAAGTGGGGCAGGGAATGGCTGGAATAAATAAGTGGGCTTGGCCCATTCTCGCTGGAATTTATTTATTTGTCGCACTGATTGTATTTCGGTCATAACTTTGTGCTCCGAACTCCGATTGACGCAAGGTTTTCGCTCACGTGTAGATAACGCAAATATCTACAACTTTTATCTCTGAAACTTTCTTCAAATTCTGTACGGATTAGTGCCAGAAATTTATTGAACTCAGGTCTTGCGCGTAGCCATTTTTTCCTTTAGTTGCAAACTTCTCTATTTAATTCCAAATACCTGAAAAGCTCCAAAAACACAACAAACGTAGTAATATATGCTCTTCAAGATATATATTAGTGCCCTAAATTGTACCAATTTCTTGGCACATCAGTAGAAAAGAGAAAAAAAACCCGCACGAGCGCCCAGAGCAAGCGAGAGAAACAGAAATGCAGAGTGACAGGGAGAGCGACACCAAAAGTGACAGCTAGGCCAAAACCGGCTCAGGGCTTCATTTTGGGTGAGTAAGGCTCCTGATCACGATAAAGGGATAAAAAAGACTCCTGGTCAAAAACAGAGAAGGCCAGGAAAAGTCTTCCCCAAAAGAGGGAGAAATAAGGGCATCGAAAAAACAAAATACGATGTGGGCCCACCAAAAGAGAAAACTAAAAAGAGAACAGAGATCAGAGATGGAACTTTCAAACAAATTTTCTTTTCAGCACGATACAGAAGAGATGGTTTGGAAAACCTCGAATCATCACTCTGCAGAGAGCAAAAGAAATCCGAAAACTGCCTTCTTAGAGAAGTATCCTCACTCGAGGAAAACATGAGAGTAAAATTCAGAAAGATACAGGAAAACGAACATCCAGATAAAGATTAAACCCCGAGGAGCTCCTTTCACCCTCGCAAAATTTCTCTCTCTCACTCTAGCAGTCTAAGAGAGACATCAAAATTCACCAGAGTGCAACACAAGCCCTCGCCAGAGGCAAATCACAAACACAAAGCCCTCGCCAGAGGCAAAAGTACTCACAAGAGCCCTCCCAGAGGCAATTTTCTTTCTCCTTACATATCAAAAGCCCTCCCAGGGAGGTACAGTGTAGCAATGGTAGTCCTCCCACCTGAGGCGAGAAAAGCAAAGCCCTCCCAGAGAGGCACAGTGTAGCAATGGTAGTCCTCCCACCTGAGGCGAGAGGAGCAAAGCCCTCCCAGGGAGGCACATTGTAGCAATAGTAGTCCTCCCACCTGAGGCAAGAAGAGCAAAGCCCTCCCAGAGAGGCACAGTGTAGCAATGGTAGTCCTCCCACCTGAGGCGATAAGAGCAAAGTCCTCCCAGAGAAGCACAGTGCAGCAATGGTAGTCCTCCCATCTGAGGCTAGTGGAGCAATGGTAGTCCTCCCACCTGAGGTGAGAAGAGCAAAGCCCTCCCAGAGAGGCACAGTGCAGCAATGGTAGTCCTCCCATCTGAGGCTAGTGGAGCAATGGTAGTTCTCCCACCTGAGGCGAGAAGAGCAAAGCCCTCCCAGAGAGGCACATTGCAGCAATGGTAGTCCTCCCATCTGAGGCTAGTGGAGCAATGGTAGTCCTCCCATCTGAAGCAAGTGGAACAAATAAAAGTCCTCGAAAGAGGCAATGAGGTAACAAAAAGCCCTCTCCGGAGGCAAAACCAAACATAAAGCCCTCTTCGGAGGCACTCACAAACACTTTTTGCATACGCACACTTCCTTAGAGTTCTTGCGGGAGTCATGAATCACGGTCTCTTCCAGTTGCCTCAATTCCTTGCAAGCAAGAAACTTGAGTCGAGAGGGTCTGTAGACACCCTGATCCGTGATCCCCGTAAGAACCCTGACGACCTATGAGAACTACTGCTTTTGGAGTCCGGGACCCACCCGAGCACCCGAAACTACCCTTAAAGGTTTTGTTGGCCAACAAACCTATTTTTAAGTGGGATTGCCGCACGAAATATCAGTGTGTCGCGCGACAATCACTGATATGTCGCGCGACAATCACTTCTATGTCGCACGACAAACCCCTCTGACCCCGACCATCCACTCTCTGACAAATCAGTCTGTCAAAGACATCACTTCAGCCGTTTGTCGCGCGACATTGGACACATTGTCGCGCGACATATGCCCCTTTTGGGGAAGTGTCACACGATATACTCTTCCCCGCACTATAAATAGGCCAACACCCCCAAGGGTTTCAGGGACAGCAACTTGGAATCAAAGAATTATTGGCTTATATTTGATTTTCTAGTCTTTTATCAAGTATTCTCTGTTATAATCTTGTTTCTGAGGAATTATCGAATCTATTCCTGACACTCGACGTGTCCCGTCTCTGGAATCGAATTCTCAGAAATATCTGAAGAAGGAAAAGATCATTATCACCGGAGATCTCTCTGCCGCATCATATTTTCTTTCTTATTATTATTCTCGTCGGGAAGGTAAAGAAAATCTCTCCTAGTATTTGAATTATATATCTGTGTACTTGTTTTACTTCTGTTGTTCAGTCCACGTTTTATTTGAATCAACTTATTGCCAAGTTACAAAGTAGTCTACCGTTTTCAAAACAAAAAACCCCGATAAAACCATTTCTAAAACTAGAAGTATAAGTATATTATCATCCGGATAAAATTATGTTTTCAAAATCCCGGACTGATAAAACTTATCTAGGAATTAAAATCAACATATCCTATCTTTTTCATAGACTGCGACGTGTCTGATAAAACTCCCCTCATAGAGTTCTGATTCCATATTAAATTAGTCCCAATATAAGATCTGAACTTTTACAAAAGTAATCAGAACACGAGATAACCGTCATTATCTGAGGAAATAATACGGGACACTCTTCCAAAATAAAAGGTTTTGTCATTTGTATTTACATCTTTCAATAATAAAAACATCGAATCTCAGAACACAAAGGTTTTTATCCCTTTCCCCATTTTTCCCATAAATTAGGGTTTTCTCACTTGGAAAGTAGTAGACTATCAGTAAAAGCATCCAAGTTTTTTAACATAAAATAAACGTATAAGACCACTAGAGACCGAAAGGGCGGAATGGGTGTTTAACACCCAAACCGTAATATAGTTTCTGAACCCTATAGAATCCTGGTTTCGCAGACAAATGTGTAAAGAAAGACTTATCTATAGCCTTTCCTCTTACACAACCATTTTGTCCGTTTTCTTGTAAAACGTACTGGCGACTCTGAACGAACCCCCCCTTGTATCTAGAAATAGGATAGAAAGACACCCGATATGAATTATCAAACAAACGATCGAAGCAAATGGAACGACGGGATCCGTTCCGACGTACCAGACGCACAACATCGGGAGCGAGACCCGGGGGTCGCATTTGCGGATTCTCACAGCGAGGCAACCTACATATTAGGAATCACGATCTATAGAGATAGATCAAGAAAACTAATAGGACTGAGTCAAAGTAACTACATTGACAAAGTTTTATGTAGGTTCAGCATGCAAGACTCTAAAAGAGGGTTTTTGCCAATGACACATGGCACAACACTCAGCAAGACTCAGTGTCCTTAGACACAAGATGAGCGAGATCGCATGAGTAGAATCCCGTATGCTTCGGCTATAGGTTCTATCATGTATGTTATGTTGTGTACTCGTCCCGATGTGGCATGCGCATTAAGCGTGACTAGCAGATACTAGTCAGATCCAGGTGAGAGTCACTGGACCGCTGTCAAGAATATCCTCAAGTACTTAAGAAGAACTAGGGATATATTCTTGATTTATGATGGGGAAGAAAAGTTGGTTGTAAATAGCTACACTGATTCTGGGTTTTAGTCAGATAAGGATGATTTCAGATCACAATCCGGTTTTGTGTTTTGTCTCAATGGTGGAGCTGTGAGTTGGAAGAGTTCTAAGCAAGCCACAGTTGTTGATTCTACAACAGAGGCTGAATATGTTGCTGCTTCAGAAGGAGCAAAGGAAGTAGTATGGATAAAGAAGTTTATCACTGAACTTGGTGTCATTCCTAGTAGCACCAATCCAGTGGATTTGTATTGTGACAACAATGGAGCTATTGCTCAGGCTAAAGAGCCAAGGTCGCACCAAAAGTCCAAACATATTCAGAGATGTTATCACCTCATTCGTGAGTTTATCAGTAATGGTGATGTAAAGATATGCAAAGTTCCCACAAACGAGAATGTAGCTGATCCTTTGACTAAGCCACTTTCTCAATCTAAAAATGATCGTCATTTTAGAGCACTAGGCATTCGTTTTATGAATGAATGGTCCTAGTACAAATGGGAGACTGGAAGAGATATGTCCTAGGACTATTCATAGATTATGATTTGTACTTGGATATTTTATGCTTATTGTCATTAATAAAGTTTATTTCATTTTACTTTATATTCTCTTGTAAATAATATATATTAATACTAGTTCATCAAGTACGTGACTTGATTGTGGGATGCTAGTAATGTTATAATAATATTATTTAGATGTCCCTAATCATGTGTCAATAATCTAGGATCACATTGATATAATGATTAGAATATGGGTCAGCTGATGACTATGTTCCACAAGTCATGGATATGGAGATATCAAGCTGAACACACTGATACTTGTTAGGGAACAAAGTATTGGACCAACCCGCTTTGGGGACGCTGCAAGGAGTGTTACATAATGTCATCAGTGATGTTCCCCATTTGCGATATCGTATTATCCTCAGACCTAAGATCGTCATGGTTACCAACATAGGGATTAGCATGTCAGGCATCACCAAACGTTGCTCTTGACCGAGTAATTATAAAGATGATGATCAAGCATACTATAAACTATGTAGAGGTATGTGGTTGATCAAGATGGGATTTATCACTCTCATATAATGAGAGAGATATCTTTGGGCCCCTTGATAAGTATAATTAATATTTGCATGGCCATGCACAAATGAGGTGTCATTTGTATTAGATTAATTATACTTATAGATCAAGAAATAAAGATTGAACTATACAAGAATGACACTTGCCTAGTCTTGTGTTCAATCTAGATATCGGTTGACAAAAGGAGTTAATGTCTTTTTGACCTTTATACCCTTTGGGTAGTAGTAATATTTTACTAGAGACTGCTTACTATTCGTATAATAAAACGGGCTTTTAATTATACTGCCAAAGAGTATAAACCTACAGGGTCGCACACCAAAATGAGTTGGATCAAAAACGAATTAAAACGGACCAAGTTGGACTTGGGCCAAATTCGTTTGTTGCTTATGGTTCTCACTAGGGTTCCCCTTTAAAAGGGAACCTTTGTTCTTCTTGGCCACTAAGGAGAGTAGTATAGACTAGAGAGACAAAATACTAAGAGAACCTTAAAAAGGCGCTAGTACACCAAGCAAGGATCAGATCTCGTTCGTGTGTGCATACCGTAGAGGCGTCGTATTTTCTACGCTAGGACGACAACAACAGAAGGATCTGATCCATCGTATTCGTTTCATTAACTCGAAATCACACACAAGGTATGTCTTCTGTCGATTTTATTGAACAGTATAGATTTTAGGGTTTATTGATTAGTGCAGAAAATTGTGTATGTGATGCATTTTTGCTGCCCTAATTCCCAACAATATGTCAGTTTAAGAGGGTTTTGGAGGAAAAACAAGAAAGATAATCTATAAGGCACAAATAAGTGACTGCTATAACTTCTTTAGGGCTACTAAGGCCATCTCCATTGTGTATGTTAATATTGTAGGCTAAAAAGGCAATTTTACCATACACTACCGATAAGCATTTGCAGCGCGTAGGGGGAAATTACAGCCATTTAGCCACACGATGGACATTGTGTCGTGTGGCTTGCCACATCACAATGTTCCCCACGACACAATGAACATCGTGGGGATGCTCCAACGGCTCCACCCAACGGCTCTTTGTTTAATTAACGGTAGGATTTTAAAATCTATTTATACTTCTCTCCCCCCATTTTAACTATATCACAAATATATTATTTCTCTCACTCCTCATATATATACACTTAATTTCATTAATCATTCTCCCCCAATTTCGAGGTAGACCAGTTTTTTTGAAGATAACCAAGGTATTATTTAATTTTTGAAATGTTTGATTTATTATATATAAATTTATTTGTTTGTTTCATATTTTATATTATTTTAATTTTAATAATTACATGTTTAAAATATAATGTCAACTTATCTATAATATCACAATAAATAGTTATTTTGATAATAGTACACTAAAAAAAATCTACCAATAACATGTTGTAGCATAATTTATGTCTAAAATCAAATTACTCACACCATAAGTTTATTCTTGTTCACAAAATCTCCAGATGATTTATGAACTAATCATACACACACCCATACACATTACCACACATTTCAATATAATAAGATTTATTTTCTTAAAATGTAATTTTTAAATAAAACTCATATTTAGTATTTATTTAAATAAAGGTTTATATAAACTTTTTTGTTTAAAAAAAAAGTTTATATAAAATAAAAATTAAAAAATTTGTAGAATAATATATGCGCGTCATATATAAACTTTATTTGCATTTTATGTAATCATGTTATATAATTATTTCTTGTCAGCATAATGAAAAGAATTCAAAGATATTTCGGGAGATCTAGTGTCTCAAATCCTCCCGAAGAAGGCGGTTCTAGTACACAAGCTGCTAGACCTAGCTCTGCAAGACGGCGATCGACCGAACGTCGTTCAGAACCCGAAAATGAAGGAGGTTCTAGTACACAAGCTGCTAGGCCTAGCACTGCAAGAAGGAGATCATCCGAACGTCGTTCAGAGACCGAAACTGAAGGAGGTCCTAGTAATAATCAAGGTGCAAGTTCATCTTCCGCTTTTGCTAATTATAAAAGGGTTATTGACGATAATGATCATATTTCTAAAATGAAAAGAACACCTGAAGGTAGTTTATTCTACATAAGGTCAACTTGGCATACTGCACGAAATCTGTATAAGGACTTAATAGTTAATCCAGAGGTACAAATGTTACTTGATAATACTTAATTGTGTGATTTGTTTAAACGACAAATGTCGAATTCGGATCGTACTGTTGTTGAAGCATGTTTTCGACGTTGGTGGGACACCAGCCATACATTCCATCTGCCTACGTGCGAGTTAGGTTTTACACCTCTTGACTTCACAATGTTAATAGGTACATACATAAAACTAAATTTAGTTATATTCATTTTATTTTAACATTTATATATTTAAAATTTAGTAATGTATTGTAATTTGAAATTTTTAATAGGAATTTCCATCGGTGGCGGTAAATTATCGATTCCTCAAGTACATGATGACGCGGAATTAATGAGGGAAAATGGGACAATAGCTACTTACTTTCCATTTTCCCTAGATGAAATAGAATTCGGAGCGATAAAAGGTTCTATTATCTCTAATTATCTGGGCAGTGACGATATAATAGAAGCTATTGGGGCTGAATCCGTAGTTAGATTATACTTATTCTACATTTTAGGGTATGTATTTTTTCCCATAGGTAGTAGTAGTTGCCCGATTTTTTGGCTAAATTATGTCATCGATGTTGAAAATGTTAGGCGCTATGACTAGGGATCGATCAGCAATTTTGGCAAGAATGTATTCGGGTCTGAATGTTGCATCTAGAAGAAAAATTAAAAGCTTAAATTTCTTTTGGCAGCCAATTGAGGTACATATAAATATATTTTAATATGTATTGTCATTTATTTATATAACATTATAATTATATTGACATTTACGTTTATTAATACTTATTAATAAATTGCAGTTCTTTTTTTACAAGTACATGGCAACTCAATGTCCGCAGCTTATCTCCGGACAACCTCAAATATGGCCTAGAATCCACCGATGGAGTTTGGACAATGTGGAGACCGCCAAAAATTCTGTGAGGTTCAATCTAGAAGTTGCGGACCAGCAGTTGGAGATGCGGTCAATGCAGTCAATTATTTGGCAACCATACAGAAACGATATTGCATTGACATTCCCGATCCAAGTAATTTCGTTAAACCTCTCACGATGTCAGTATCTTTTACTTGATCCCCAAATCAGGGGAAACTGGTATTTGGCCGAACGGTGCTACCGAAAAATATTTGGGGGCATTGCTATTCCTAAAGATCCTCCGAATAAAATGAGTAAGATCCCTCGAGATGTTTACGATCATTATGCCCAATATGGTTGGGAACTATACTGTGTATCTATCTGAAGCGACGAAAGAACTTTATGAAGAATATTGGGCATATATAGCTGGCGGTCCCTCATTACCACCAATTGGTAGAGGGGTTAATATCAACATTGTTGGATATGCGGCGTTGGTAGGCCGTGATGTTGAAATACCATGTACGCCACACGAGGTGGTAGGAGGAGTTTATAATAGTCAAGGTAGTTCATCCTCCGCACAAGCATTGGCACCTGATTAGAGTTATATCTTTTGTACATCGAATTTTGAAACAATTCAATTGCCTTTGCCACGAGATAGACCTTCAATCGAAGCCCCACCAGCTATGATGCAGTCACGGGGTATTTGGCGTAATGCTTACATCGACGCAATGAATTGTGCCAATTAATTAAAATATCAATTATTTATGAATTCCACTGACATGGCACAACAATTAAAGGAGAAAGACCGTCACATTTTGGAAAAAGACGCAGAGATAGAACGGTTGCGTGAGAACTCACAATCATATTCGCAATGGCCTAACCTTGATGATGATTAGTTCAATTACATCATTTAATTATGTTATTATTGTTTACTTTGTAATGTTTGTGTCATAAGTAATGGAATAATTGTTCGAACCATTTCTTTATGTAAATTATATATTATTAAAATCACGTATTTTAATGTGTACACTATCCTAGATTTAATTGTACACGCTATCCCACCCAATGCATTGGACACACTTTCCTATATTTAATTGTACACGCTATCCCACCCAATGCAGTGGACACACCATTCTACACATAATTTCTTATAAATGAACACATGTTCACACTATCTTTAAAAGACAATCATTCAATATGTTCCTAAATACTCTATGTGTTGTTAAATACTTTAATAACACTAAATATGTCTACTTCAAGAGGTTTTTACGGCCAAGATACAATAGATGATGAAATTGTTTTGCTATCTCAACAAATGGCAAACTTAAATGAAGATGATGATGATGATGATGATGATGATGATGAAGCTGTTGCATATAATGAAGGGAGGAGGCAAAAGGCTATATTTAATATTAATATTAATATTTTGGAGACGACTGAAGTCACTACAAAGAGATACAAATACCGACAAAGACAGGTTGCTCATTCAAGGCTGTGGAATGAGTATTTTGTAGAAAATCCAGTTTATCCCAAAACGGATTTTCGGCGTAGATTTCGCATGTGACGAACACTATTCAACCGCATTTTGGTGGCTGTGGCGAACTATGATAACTACTTCGTCTAAAAACCCAACAGTTTAGGACGTCTTGGCTTAAGCCCCCACCAAAAAATTGTTGCAGCACTACGACATATGTGTTATGGGGCATGCGCTGATATATGGGGAGAATACCTTGCAATAGGTGAGTCCACTTCAATAGCGTCATTAAAACGATTTTGTAAGCTATTATAATTGTATTTGGCAGTGAGCACTTTAGAGTGCCTACGTCAGCGGATGTACAGCGTCTTTCAACTGAAAATTCTGCTCGTGGATTCCCCGGGATGCTTGGAAGTATTGATTGCATGCATTGGACATGGAAGAATTGTCCAGTTGCGTGGCAAGGATCGTATCGTGGTCATAAGCACGCTCCAACAATTATATTAAAAGTTGTTGCGTCATACGACACTTGGATATGGAATTCATATTTCAGTATGCTAGGTGTGAATAACGATCTTAACGTGTTGGCGAGATCAAATGTTTTTGAAAATCTATTACATGGTAGATGTCCGCCAGTAAACTATGAAATAAACGGCAATCACTATAATATTAGATATTATTTGGCTGACGGTATATATCCTAACTACGCCACTATTGTGAAAAGTATGAAAACGCCAAATTCAGAGAAAGAAAAAGTATTTTCAGCAGCACAGGAGAGTGTTAGAAAAGACGTAGAATGGGCTTTCGAAATTCTACAAGCCCGATTTGCTATCATACGACAACCCAGGAGATTATGTTTTATCATAATATAGATTTTCCTTATCCATATTTTATATTTTCCTTATTCCTATCTTAGATTTCTCATTAGGTTTTTGTCATCTATAAATAATGCTCATTTTATCTGTAAAAACGAAGTAAGTAGTATGGATGAGGAAATAGAAGAGAAATGGAGGGAAATAATAGCAAGTTATGAAGAAGGTGGTAGAATAAGCCCACATGTATTTGTAACAAAAGATCTTTGGAAATATCATTTGTCTCGCTGGGTTAAAAAGAAGATTAAATTGTATAGAACGGGGGGGGGGGGGGGGGGGGGGGGAAAGGAAAGAGTGGGTAGATAATTTTTTTCTGAAAATATGTCCCAACAGAGTTATTGTCAACTTTGTTGGAAAATCCTGAATTCGATCCTAAATATCGATTACTGCCTTCATTAGCCGAGCGAACATCAATTTTTGTGCTTCTACAACGACGAGCTGAAGAACTTAGAAGGCGTGCGGAACACCAAAGGGAACTAAGGTGTATAAATCTAGGTTTAATATTTAATGAGGATATTTTTGATTGAGATTGGGAAGATCATGCGTTTGAAGAATATGAAATTGAAGAATCAAAAACCTATCCAGACGATGTTTCTTCATCAGACGAAGGTGACGGATAATTATTATTAATTTTATGTAAGGTGAAACCTTTATGAAGCTTTTATGTATGTTTTATGAAAGAATGTGCTGTATTTTACTTTGTTAATCCGTATGAAATGAAAATCGATATTTATTTCATTAAAAATTCACAAGAGAAATACATTAAAATAACATCGAGAAAAACATTAAATGAAAGCATAAAAAAAACACCACTCATAAGTATTGATTGCCCGGATTGAACTGTAATGATTGTTGGTGTCTTCGGTTTAGAAACTCTTGAAGACGGTAATTGTACAATTCCCGTTGTTGATCATTCATACGCGATAAATCCATTGACATTAATGCATTTTCTGTTTCGCCTTGCCTCTTCACGGATATTTCTTTGTCTTTCTTCTTCTTTGAAATTCTCTAAATGAGATATGTGAAGGCACATTTCTTCATTAGCTTTTGCATTCGATGCAACTTTCTCTTCACACATTTTATTAAATGCCTCAGATCTCTCTAATTCCTCCATTTTGGAAGCTAATAATTTAGCTTTGCCTTTCCTTTTTTTGTCCAATTTCGTAGCATTTCTTCCAATTGGCCGATTCAAATCTGGACCTTCAATAGAAATCGGGGAAGAATCGTCGCCTAAGTTAATTGAGGAACCAATGGTATCTTCAGATGGCCCGTAATGGGAGTGCTGATTGTTCGAAGATGTTGTTGTCAAACTAAAACGTTGTAGCTCATTTAATATTTGATAATAATGATCAAAACAAAAAACTTTATTCTTTTCTAATTGATATACTATTTGAGCTTCCTTAACCTGTTTTGAACGAAAAAAAATAACACAAGAAGTAAAACGTTTAATAAAAGAATGAAGAAATAATATAAAAATTAAAAAAATCAATTATTATAAAAAACAAAATAGAAATTTACCCAATCCATTTCGTTAGTTCCGCTACCAGCATTATTCATTGCGTGCGATAATTTCGCAACATAAAGCGTAACAGTAGTAGTAATTACATAAAATCGAGACTGAAGGGATTATAAGGTCCTCCAAACTAAAATTCCAGGTTGCTCGTGGTATTTGACAGTAATAACTTGCTACAATTTTTCCAAGGTTTGATTAGTACCTTGAATTGAATCGACACTTGCACTAATATAAGCTCGACACAAAGTTTCATCCTCAAAAAACTTTAATATTTGCTCCTCGATTTTTAGACATAATTAAAAAATATCTGAACTAATATAGATCAATGGGAGAAAGAAAAAATTGAAAAACTAAGAGCAATTTTTATAAAAGAAGTGCACTGCCGAGAATTGTAGAAAGAAAGTGACTATTTATGAAAAATTTTGGATGAAAGAGCCGTTACACATAACGGACGGAAATTTAAAATCAGAAATACCACACGATGGACAGAATGTCGTGTGGTGAGCCACGACATTCTGTACATCGTGGCTCCAATTTATGTATCACACGATGGACATTCCATCGTTGGAATGGTGATTGGACATCCCACGATGGACATTCCATCGTGGGGAAGGTATGGTAGGCGTATGGCAATTTTACCATTTCACTACAATTATAGCCTACACTATTGGCTTTTATACTGTCGACTGTAGGTAAAAAACTGAAAAATGTGCTATTTAGCCAATGCATTGGAGATGGCCTAAAGTACAGTCAACATACTTTTGAGGCCTATTAGCCTACTAGCCCTTCTTATCTTATTAATACATTATCCATTATCGCAAGAGATAGCCTTAAGCCTATAAGATTATTCAAAGTACATGATGCATAAAAGTGTTTAGTCTACTCTTTCAAATCTTGAAATGTGTGAGAAAGTTTTATTTTATATACGGAATTCTATGAAAAAATATGTTTTAAGTATAAAATGATTCACTTTCAAAAATCACTTTGATTAAATAATTTGAGCAAATGATAGGTGGAATAGATAAAATTATATTTATATACTAGTTTTCTAACCCGTGCAATGCACGAGCGTATTTATAAATTTATATATATATACATATTTTATTTTTAATTAAATTTTTTTTATTATATGAATTCTAAATTAGAGATATATAATTGTTCTTTTTAATTGTAAGATTTTCATAAAAATAACGGAAAGGGGTTGAAAGACTGTTGTTAAACAATAGCATTAGAAATTTATTGCAAAATTCATGTAAAAAAAAATATTAAAGTCCTATTAAAATCTAATAGTATATAAATAAATATAAAGCAATAAATATAAATACACGTGACAACTAAATATAAATAATTAATATATATATAAATAATATATATATATATATAAAATAAAATAGTATATAAATAATATTACATATGACAACTAAAGACTTCTGTGAACATTTAATGCAATAAATTTTGTCGCTCCTCTCATTTTATATATATACTATATGATATATAACTAAAAAATAATAAACATACATCAAGTAATTTAGAGATTGAGTATCTTAATTAATTGCTCCATTTTAAATTGATAATTTGACTTTCTTTTTCTGAAAGTGACAATTTTGTTTTTTGAGTTGACATAATCAAGTTTGGAGGGGGGGGGAGTGGCGGGGATGACGAGGCTGAGGTAACTCGATGATCGAGAATCCAATGGCCCTCTCCAATCTTTCTCTAATAACTCTAAAAAATTTAATTGTTCAACTTTAAAAAATTAAAACTTAAAGAGATATAATAATTATTTTAAGAGAAAATGCTTATTTTCAAAAATGACTTTTACTTTTCTCTTAATAAAAAAGGTGGCGGAACTCACAATAAAAAAAATGGTGATAGCTTAAAGGATAATATTGAAAATAATAAAAAATGCTCTAATTAATAACTTGCTAAATATAAAAAGTGGACAACTATTTTGGGACATCCAAAAATGGAATAGTGGACAATTAAATTGGGACGGAGGGAGTATTATTTACTGTTGGAGCTTGCATAATTTTTTTTAAATCAATGCTTTAGTTCAAATAGCATTTTTATTATTATTATTGTTATTATTATTATTATATTATTATTATTATTATTATTATTATTATTATTATTATTATTATTATTATTATTATTATTATTATGTGTGCATTTTATACATTCTCGTTTATTTAGTTTGTAATTATAACAAGCAAAGACTTAACAATAACAAAAGTATAAAAATCAATAAGTTATTTAATCTTAAAAATCCCTCAATAAAAAGGGAGGTATTATTTATATTCCCATATTTGTTACAAATACTCCCCCTTTTCACAAACACTCCCTTAAAGTGAATTTATTATCACTAACACCCATCTAAGGATTGCCTAATGAGAGGTAAATGCAGTCACACCAACTCGATTCAAATGGAGAGAGTGTGTTGCTAAACATTCGCCTAATATTAAGTAATGAAAGGGAGTGCTATTATGAGTTTTAGTTAAATTTTGAACGGGACTCTTTGTGAGACATTTGAAGCATGTAAATAACAACGCCGTTGAAAAATCTTACTTGTGATACAAAAGAAAATGTTATATCATTGAAAAGTCAAAATTGTTGGTTAATACGTGACTTGACAGAAGGTTTTCTAGTTCAAAAAATTAAGATTTGATCCTTGTTTTCAAGGATTTTTTTAATGCATTCTCCATCTTTTTTAAAAGATGTAGTTCCTACTTTTTTAAAGGATATGTTCTTTCATATTCAGTATATGTGATTTCTTAATTACATGTTTGATATCTATAAATCGAGATTTCTTGATCACAGATATTATAATTGTGTCTAAGAAATCACATATACCCAAATACTATGACCGTATATTTAAGTTCTCACTAGAGACAAATATAAAACATGAGAGACTGTAAATTTTAAATTTTTTAAAAATTTAGCACGTGCTATTTTGTAAGGAGTTGGGCTGCCCACAATGGGCGTTTGGTCGAGAAATAAAACTTGTGGATCAGCCTAAATTGGGCTAACTAATGTGAAATATAGACCAATTTTGCACTAAATGAAAAAGTTATTCGCTTTACATTTAAAGTTAAATAGATGTCGGAAAATTTGAATTCGATTTGTATTTGAATTCAAATTTTATGAATACTTATCCCAATGAATATTTAAAAAGAAGATTTAGATCATATTTTTAGATATCCAAGGAAATGGATAAGAATATGGATAATGATAGTATTCAACCTGAATAATCTATATTTGCAATGGATTATCCATATTTGCAGATATTTGTTTTACCGAATATCCATATCCCCTATAATTTAATATATGTTATGTATATATACATATATATTCCTTCACTCCTCAAAAATTAGGACAAGTTGTGTAATTTGGTGTTCACAGGTAAACAAAAAAAAAAGTCTTAAAAAAAGAAGACTTAAGTTGTATTTACAATATATATATATGTGTGTGTGTGTGTGTGTGATTTCTAAAATGAAATGATCGAGACAATGTCAAATTTAAATGGTAATAATTTTCAATTTGGATTTATTATTTGCATTTATGTGGTGGTTATCTTATGATATGAATATTATTGGGTTATATTAGGTCTAGAATTACTAGAAAATGTAACTATTTATTTTAACGAGTTTTGAAATGCTTAGTTTTACTTCTTGAGTTACAACTTGTAAACAATTTTGTCTTAATTAATAAATCAAATAATTAAATATATTTTTAAAATTGCTTTAAATTTTTACAGTAACAAAACATAGGAGCCGAAGCACAATAAGAGGGGAAAAACATAGCATAATTATTTAGGAAAGACATGTTGGCTAATCTATTTCATGTTTACCTAGTGCCTAAATATATTCTCCATATCACCGACATTTCATGTGGAATCTCCGCTCCAAAAAGGAAAAGCAGAAATCAATAATCACTTTTCAACTTATATAAAGATATTGCATAAAGTCATAAACAAAGAGAGGTAGTCAATCTTTTGAGTGGCTAAGAATTTCATATAAAAAGGACCAACGATCTGAAATGGGTGATTTTAAATGAACCCACAAAGTTATTATTTTCACCCCAATTTGAGAGAACTTGCTTCTCACCCCACTAGTTTTGATAAAAAAACATTAAACTCACCCTCAATTGGGGTGAGTTTATTAAAACATATATCTATAGATGAGGAACATTTGGTGACGAATAATTTCATCATTATGTAAAAAAAAATAAAAAAAATTAAACGAAAGACATTCATCCAAATGAACAAAATCAAAGGGACATTAGTATACATACACAGATATGCGTAGAATTTCAATGTATACATAAATCAACAGTTGGAATTTCTCCATCTTTCTCTTAATTCGATCAATTATGCTAAGAACATGCATATTTATACATGTGGAAATTACTGAGTTTAATTGATTCTCGATTTCTCTCCAATATTCCTACACAAACTAGCAATAAAATGTTTCAATTCAATGAAAAAAAATGAACGGAAAAAAATGAAGTTTGAGCTCGATCTTAGTGTGCCCATTAATTCCCAGATCTGTTTCATTTTTTTGGGGAATATTTTTTTTAGTCTCACTGATCCAATTTAAAATGAGTTTTTCTTGTTAAAAAAATAACCATGATCTACTCAATTGACCGACCACTGAGATTTAGTAAGTAGTCGAGGAGAGAAAGTCGAGAAAATTAAAAGAAAGAAAGACGGAACAATCTCTTGAAGGAATGTTGAAAGAAAGAGAATGAAAGAAAAATAAAAGGATGAAACTAGTGGGGTGAGTTTACAAATTGCAAATGGGCATTTTAGGTTAAAATAATTAAATTTAGAATTTAGAAGTGGGGTGAAGAGATTAATTAAGTGTGCGCATTTAAAATCACCCTCTGAAATTGACCTTTTTTGCCTTTTTCCCTCGTGCAAGAGTGAAGGTGAACATATAATTTCATTATTATTCAACAACATTTCTATAGTTATATAGAAAAATGGTTAGGATAATTATCCGAATTCGAGAAATCTGATAGGATAAGGATTATGAATAATGTGCTATTCGGTCTATATTCTCCATCCGTTTACACCCCTATCTAGAAGGATTTCCTCTTTTTTTCTTTTTTCTTTTTTTTCTTTTTAACATAGGAAGAAAACAAAAAAAAAAAAAAACAAAAAAAAAAAAAAAAACTAAGAGCCTTTGGCGAAAGATGTAACGACCCGGTCCCACCTCAGTACGATATTGTCCGCTCTGGGTAGCGTCCTAGACAGGCCTCAGCCCCAGGACATCTACCCTCACGGCTTTGTTTTTGGGAGCTCACGACCAGCTTCCCAGGGGGTCACCCATCCCTGGATTTCTCTGGTCCAAGCACGCTTAACTTCGGAGTTCTCATGGGATCCGAAGCCAGTGAGCTACCCAAAAGGCCTCGTACTTAATTAGCGACCATTTCTTACTTAAATGGGTCTCCAAGGATCCCCCAACTTCCGGTGTGGGATGCCCCCTTTGAGCTACCATTCCTCCACACAAGGGAGTACTCATCACTCGAGCTACCATTCCTCCACACAAGGGAGTACTCATCACTCAGGGCGTCACATCCTTCCCCCCAAGGGAATCGACGTCCTCGTCGACACACCGTACTCTGTGGGGTCCGCTCTGATACCATTTGTAACGACCCGGTCCCACCTCAGTACGATATTGTCCGCTCTGGGTAGCGTCCTAGACAGGCCTCAGCCCCAGGACATCTACCCTCACGGCTTTGTTTTTGGGAGCTCACGACCAGCTTCCCAGGGGGTCACCCATCCCTGGATTTCTCTGGTCCAAGCACGCTTAACTTCGGAGTTCTCATGGGATCCGAAGCCAGTGAGCTACCCAAAAGGCCTCGTACTTAATTAGCGACCATTTCTTACTTAAATGGGTCTCCAAGGATCCCCCAACTTCCGGTGTGGGATGCCCCCTTTGAGCTACCATTCCTCCACACAAGGGAGTACTCATCACTCGAGCTACCATTCCTCCACACAAGGGAGTACTCATCACTCAGGGCGTCACAAAAGAGGTGCCTTGCATATTGACCTTGACATCATTAATCACCTCTAAGGAGGGACGAGCATTCTGATCGCTTTACTTGGTTGTTCAGCCACCAGTTAGTCAATTTATTGACACTTATATTTCCTTCCTGGTAAAGACAAAATACAATTTAAGTTCCCTCTTTTTTTTGGTTTTTTGAACAATAAACTGGAAACAACGAAAAAAGCAGCCAAAAACAAACTAACAGCAAGGCCAAACCCAGAAACATCATCAGCCAATTCCCATAGAAGGGAAATCAAACGAGAAGAGACAAGAGAGTGCAGGAGGATGTTTGAATTGCCAATCCAACAGCAAAGACATGCTTAACTTGCGTAACCACCCAATGAGCAGACGTATTACCCTATCTATCAACAAAAACAAAATAAATTCTATTACATTTTCCCGCTAAATCTAGAATAGCATCTACAGCACCATTATAATCCCATTTGAAATATGCGGTCTCAAAATTGACAGCATCTACCACCACATTGCAATTAGAAGTTTTTGCAATTCTAATAGGGTTGGTTACCCCAACTATTCGTCGCTTAACCACGTGTTGTGGCATCACGATGATTCAACCCTATCTCATGGAAGACGAAGAACCAGTCGACCATCTCTCACTCCTCAGACGAAGAAACGTCGCTCCTTGTAAAGATTACCTCTAAACTATAATGGCTAATTTTTTGTTTTCTAATCTTGGCATTTCACGCACACCCTTCTCCATCACTTTCTATTACGACAACAAAGCAACCATTCATATTGCTCAAAATCCAATTTTTCACAAGTATATTAAGCCAGTCAAACTTGATTTTCACTTCTTTCATAATTTTAAATCGCACAAAAAACATAATTTTAAAGTAATAAAATTTTAATGCAAATATAATTGTATTAGTACTTCATACAACCCAAATAACCTATGTGAACATTGATTACAAATTGTATTAAAATTTTATGGGATTTTATATTTTGAAAGTATTACAAGACTTTCTTCTATTTAAATTTTAGGACTAGTTAAAATTAGCGGTTTAGGTCTAAATCTATATGTCTATATAAATCATAACCAAACAACAAATAATAATTCATTAACTCTATTCTTGTTCAAATTTTAGGGTTAATTAAAACTAGGGGTTTATCTTTAAATCAATCAGACATGAAATTATTCCGAAGAAGTATCACTTTTTTAAACCCAACATAAAACATCAAATTAGGTTTAATATAAAAAGTAGGAACCAAGAATAAGAGTTTATGTCATGAAAGTATACAAGAAAATTGCGTTTATGAAAACTGCATATATAAGAAACTAGGTCCTCTTAAATATTTAAATGCGAGGATATTTGTATGTTATTATGTATGTAGATGGCATGTGCAAGAGTGTGTACGGAAAGAATAAAGAGGGAATTTTCAGGGCATTTTTGTTATTTTCATTTGACTTTTGGTTGACCAACACTCAAAGGGGAGTGACTTATAAAATGGGCGGCACTAATTATACACACTACTTTACTCGATAACACTTTATCTTATTTACTTAGTGCTTTATACTAAGAATGTGCACATTATTTTGGTGCTATAGGACCGAGTTATTGTTAGAAAAAAAAAATACACTAACTTAGTCTTATTACATTAAGATAATATGGACACATACTCAATACTATTACGCTGGACAAAAGAGTATTTTAGTCTATTAATTAGCATTGCGCTTTGAAAATCAAGGTCAAAGTTCAATTTTTCTCAAAAAAATTGGGTGCCAAAGTTTCATGATTAAAGCTTTATATAATTATATCACAAACTTCTAAATTAAAATTTTTAATAAAATTTAGTAGAAATAATCTAACTCATTATACATACCAAATTTCATAGCAAAAAAATAAATCCACAATAAACGATGACTTTTGTTATTAAAAAATGAAAAAAAAGAATGATGTAATTTTTTTCTCTCCCCCTCTGAATTTCTTTGTATCTTACTAGAAGGGCTACCTCTTTTTTCAATAAATATAATTTCAAGTTCACATCTAATGACTAGTATTAAATATAAACTAATAAAGGGTCTTCGTCAAGTTCACATCTAATTATATATTATTAGTAAATAATTATATAAACTAATAAAGGGTCTTCGTCAAGTTCACATCTAATTATACATTATTAGTAAATAATTTAAACTTTAATGGGGGTTTACATCAAGTTCACATCTTTGAATTCAAATACTATCTTACGTAATAATTAATATGGTAACCCTTTGACATTATTTACATTTATTCTCCATTTGTTTGGGAATTTTTATTTCGCCTAAAAAGTATACTAAAAGTTATAATCCCAATTAACATGAATCATAAATATGTACAGTAGTTTGGGATATAGATGGTAATAAATGATAATGTTTGTTTGGAAATCACTTTTAAATTATACTTTTGAATGTTTTTTTAAGACGGAAAAGTATTGCTCATGTTTCGGTATATGCTCTCACTATTTTTGTTGATACAAGTGATGAATATATTATAGAGCTGCTTCTTATTTTAATACAACACATGATGCTACAATTATCCCAGTAACAATGAACACAACAAAGGGTTCAATCGCGTCTATGTAAATCAAACTCACAACTTTTTTATGACAAGAATAAGAATGGTGTCGGTCAAAACACAAGCTTGTGGGCCAGTGTCGCAATTAAAAATCAAACAAATTTTTTTTTTTGGTATGGTATGGTAAAGAAATTTAAACATCCCACGGAATCAATGGCCGGCCATCACTATATATGCTTGAATAGTTGGGTTTGATTTTCTTTAAACTCTCAACTTCATTACATCTCTAAACTACCAAATTTAGTTCACAAAAATATGGTACCAAGACCACTGAATTCATCTTTCTTTCTCTCATACACCCTCTTTTGTACAAGTTTTTTAACGGCTGCTGGTTTCGGACTCACAAACGAGACAGACAGACAAGCTCTACTTGCGATCAAAGATATGATACCGGGTGATCCGCTGAAGGTCTTTCGGATGTGGAATAATTCTCTACATTTCTGTAATTGGCGTGGCGTTACGTGCAGTACTAGACATCAAAGAATAACAGTTTTGGACTTGGCGTCATTAGAGCTAGTAGGCTCAGTGTCACCTCAAATTGGAAACCTTACTTTTCTTCAAGAAATCTCTCTCGGAAACAATACCTTCACCGGTGAACTCCCTCAAGAAATAGGCCGGTTATCTCGCTTGCAATATCTTTACATTAGCAACAACTCATTTCAAGGTAAATTCCCCAAAAACATAAGCCGTTGCTCAAATTTGAAAGTGATTGATATATATGATAACAATTTCGTAGGGGAGATCCCTACGGAACTAGGCTCTTTGTCTTCTCTGTTGCATATGCATCTTTTGAAAAATCATTTCTCTGGTCAAATTCCACCTTCACTTGGGAATCTCTCCGCTCTTCGTTTGTTTATTGTTAACGAAAATAGTCTCCATGGAGAAATACCTTCTGAACTTGGGCGCCTTTCTAAACTTGAGGCTTTTCAAGTTGTTTCTAACAATTTAACCGGAATGATTCCGCTCCAACTCTTTAATATCTCATCGATCACTTCTTTTGCGGTGCCCCTGAACCAATTAACCGGTGAACTCCCATCGAATTTAGGATTAACCCTTCCGAATTTGCAAGAATTTTATTTTGGAGGTAATAATTTTTCAGGTCCTTTTCCACCATCGTTATCTAATGCTTCGAAACTCACTCTATTCGATATTGCTTGGAATAGTTTCACCGGGCCAATACCAATGAATTTGGGCAGCCTTCATAATCTTGAAGCAATGAATCTTGTTGTAAATAAACTTGGAAATGGTAAACCCGACGACTTGAGCTTCTTGAATTCAATGTCCAATTGTACCAAATTGACAAGATTGTATTTAGTAAAAAATGGGTTCGGAGGTGTACTTCCTAATTCCATTGCAAATTTCTCAAGGAAGCTCACCGCGTTGAGGCTCGATGATAACTACATAATTGGAAGTATACCGAAAGAGATTGGGAACCTTCTCAGCTTGGAGATAGTAGCACTCAATGAGAATTTGCTTGAAGGTACAATTCCAGAATCTATTGGGAAACTTTCCAAGCTTCAAGGGCTGTACCTTTACAATAATAACTTCTCTGGAGAAATTCCTTCATCTATTGGAAACATGACTAGATTGAGCGTTTTCGCTTCTCAAGTGAATATGCTTGAAGGAAGCATACCGATTTCTTTGGGTAATTGCAAAAACTTGCAAGCACTAGATCTCCAAAGCAATCAATTGACAGGTTTGATACCTGTGGAGATTGTCGGCCTTACTTCTTTGACGATTGCGCTATTCTTGAATAAAAATCACTTGAGAGGACCATTGCCTTCTCAAGTTGGTAACTTGAAAAATCTCGGGCAATTGGACGTTTCAGGGAATAGATTAACGGGTACAATTCCGAGTAGTCTTGGTGATTGTCAAGTGCTGGAATATCTATACATGCAGGATAACCTTTTTGAAGGTACCATCCCATCGACTTTTGAACGATTAAAGGGCATTCAAGTCCTAAATCTTTCTCACAATAATTTGTCCGGCGAAATTCCAAAATTACTAGGCCAGCTTCCCTTGATTCAAAATCTCGACCTCTCATTTAATTCATTCGAGGGCGAAGTACCAGATGAAGGAGCTTTCAAGAACATGAGCTCATTCTCTCTTGTGGGAAATACGAATCTTTGCGGTGGAATCCAAGCATTGCAATTACCTGCATGTCCTAAGGATTTTCCAAAGGACAAAGGAAAGCGTTTCCCTCATAGATTAATACCCATTTTAATCATTGTCCCAATTGTCATATTGTTAGCTTGTCTTTTTGCAATTCTTTATCGCCTGAGAAAATCCAAAAAGCTGAACAATTCGAAGTCAGAGGTGCAAAATGAGTATCCGAAAGTTTCTTACGGTGAGCTTCTTCAAGCGACCAACGGATTTTCCTTGACCAATTTGATAGGTGAAGGAAGCTTTGGTTCCATTTATAAAGGGATTCTCAATCCTCAAAACCAAATTGTTGCTGTTAAAGTACTCAATCTCCAACAAAGTGGAGCTGCGAAAAGCTTCTTGGCCGAATGTGAAACATTGCGGAACATTCGCCATCGGAATCTTATCAAGATTATCACAACTTGCTCAAGCACTGATTTTAAAGGCAACGAATTCAAGGCTTTGGTCTTGGAGTTCATGCCGAATGGGAGTTTAGAGGGTTGGTTACATCAAGATCGGCATAATAGAGGAAAGTTGAACCTACTCCATAGGCTAAATATCGCCATTGATGTGGCGAATGCATTGGATTATCTTCATCATCATTGTGAGATGTCCATTACCCATTGCGATTTAAAGCCGAGTAATGTTCTTCTTGATGAAGATCTATGTGCCCACGTAAGTGATTTTGGACTGGCAAAGTTTCACTTAGCCGCTACCAGTCAATCCAATCTTTCACAAGCAAGTTCGATGGCGATTAGAGGAACAATCGGATATGTTGCCCCGGGTAATTGCTAACCAATTGTTTTCCTTGTTGCAATTTGTAAATGAGATCGATTATTTTAGTTTCTTATATGTGAAATTTTCAAGTTTGAATTGGGAAAACTTAATCAAAAATTAGAGTAAAATTTTATAAGGAAATAGTAATAGTGAAATTTTATCAATAACGAGGGAGATGCAAATTCATCTCTAGAAACTGGCTTTCGCCTGTGTTTGTTATACCTTCTGTGGAATGTTTAATTTTTAGTTAGGCGGTGAAAGTCACCTCCTCGGTTTCAAGCCTTCAAGCTCTGGCTTCTCAGAGGGCTGCACTTACCATTGAAATCGGAACTTTGAACTTAATTCACGAAAACAATACAAGTTTCAAAGTGAAAGAATTTTTATAGCAAAATAACATGCAAAAGAGGATCTTCTCAGTTTGTTCACATGATTGAGCTCAACTAGCTAGTTTCGGGTAATTTCTTAATTCTTTCATATATTGTAGAGTACGGAATGGGCCGCAACGTATCAGCGCAGGGTGATGTGTACAGCTACGGCATTCTCTTAATGGAAATTTTCACCGGAAAAAGACCCACCAACGAAATGTTTACAGACGATTTTAGCCTCCATAATTACGTTAAGGCGAATCTCCCGAATCAAGTGATACAAATTATTGATCCGCAAATTATAGAGGAGGATGATGAACAAGTTAGCAGCCACGGAAAATGGAAAGCCAACAATTCCATCAGGGAGGTTTGCTTGGCTGCGATTCTTCAAGTTGGAGTTTCGTGTTCTATCGAATCGCCATTAGAAAGAATCGATATCGGAGAAGCTCTTGTTGAACTGAATATGGTTAGAAATGAATTTCTAGGCGTGGGTATAGAGAAAGGAAAGAAGATTTAGAATGCCAAAGATTTTGATTCTTGTAATTGTAAGTTTTGTACATGTAAGCTTTGTGCATGGATTTGATTGTTTTGGGTGTCTATTTTCGCTCGAGCAAAATAAAAGTTAAATTAAACACAATTTTCTTTAGAGGAACACAAATTATCATTGTGTTGTAATAAGTATTTTCAATGATTTTGAGCAGTTTACTGTAACAAGTCCTTGAGTTTTTTTAACACAATCTTTTAACAGTTGGACCGTTAATGAATCGAATCTAAGACCATTTCCAATGAAATTTATACCAAGTTATGCTAAATATATATATATATATATAAACATTATACCAATACAAAGAGATGGAAATTTCTATATGCATTTTTACGTGACATGACAAGTTACATGAAAAATTTCTGGTCGTATCATATATATACGGAACTTGTTAAATTGAGTTTACAAAACATTACGCAATCAAAAATTAATTGCATTTTAGAAAATAAGAAGAATTGGATTATACTGATTAATTCTAAGATGTACACAAGAATTAAATTTGTCAACAAAAGAATATGCGAGCTGATGCAAGAGTTTGTATTTTCTAATTTTTTTCCTCGGAAGCTGATGCTAGTGTCTTTTTTTATATTTTCAAATTGTCAAATGATGATGCGTAAAATAGACTAGAGGACATAGTTTACTATTTCATTGACAAAACTTGACGGTTTTTATTTGACTACATCAAAGCAACGTATTTTTTCTATTCACTTTCTGGGTATGATGGGCAAGACATCTAAATCATATGTTGACTGTTAATATCTGTTTAGAGGTGGGATTTTTTTTTTCTTTAATACAAATTTGGTATTTTAATTTGCAATTACCCCATTAGGGTACAATAGTCTAGGTAGTCACTAAAAAGACGCGAGAGACGCTTGAATAAGTTCAAGAAAACAGGCATTCGGTCCTTGAGATAAAAATTTGAAGGATGTAGTCCACTACTTTTGTCCGTATCTCTAGATACTCAACCAGTATCTACCGGTTCTGCAATTAGTATCTTTCAATTCCGCAATCAGTATCTAGCGGTTCTAGTCCTTGCTAGTATCTCTGGATACTGTGAGGCAAATATTGTGATTCAGTATCTGTTGAAAACTAAACCAAATTTATTAGTCTCATTTAATTAGACACATGAATCATATTTAATTCACAGTGCATGCACCTAGATTAGATATATTTCTGGAAGTGCCTATATATATATCCATCTTATCAAGTTTCTGATTTGTAAGGAGTTGTATTCAGAAGTTCAGTAATATATATATATAATCTCATATTATTCCCAACAAAGTGGTATCAGAGCAGTGATTAAAGAAAATGGCTAATGGAATGATGCCATTTCAAATTCCTCAACTTACAAACGAAAATTATGAAAATTGGAGCATTAAAATGAAGGCACTCCTCGGTTCACAAGATGTATGGGAAATTGTCGAGAAAGGGTATATTGAACCTGAAGATGAAACTATATTGCCTCAAAATTAGAAGGATTCGAGAAAAAAGGACAAGAAAGCATTGTTTCTAATCTATCAGCCGGTAGATGAATCTTGCTTTGAAAAAATTTCAAATGCCAACTCCTCAAAGAAAGCATGGGACACACTTCAGAATTCTTTCAAAGGGGTGGAAAAAGTAAAGAAGGCACGTTTACAAACTTTAAGAAGTGAGTATGAAGCTCTCCATATGAAAGGTTCGGAGACTATCTCTGATTATATTTCAAGAGTTCAAGCTGTTGTAAATTAGCTTCGGAGAAATGGTGAATCCATTGAAGATGTTCGAGTGGTGGAGAAAATTCTTCGCTCTCTTGATTCCAAATTTGATTATGTTGTTGTGGTTATCGAAGAATCTAAAGATTTGTATTCTATGACAATTGATCAATTAATGGGTTCTCTGAAAGTTTATGAAGAAAGATTCAATAAGAAGAAAGAGCGGGAGGCTTCTCTAGATCAAGTATTATACGCAAGGGTTTCTTCAAATAAGGAGCAGACCGAAAACAGCCAAAATCAAAGAGGACAAGGTCGCGGTCGTGGTTCTGAAAGAGGCAGAGGCTGTGGAAGAGGAAGAGGAAGAGGCTTTACTTCCTCCGGTTATGACGATAGAAACCAACAGGCTCAAAGTTCAAGAGGCAGAGGTAAATTTTTTAGACCGAAAAATCACGAGAAGTCGTCAATTCAATGTTATACTTGCAACAAAGTTGGGCACGGTTCGTGGGAATGCAAATCCCATATTCAGTGCCATCATTGTCACAAGTTTGGACACTATTCCTATGAATGTCGAAACAAAACTCATGTCGAAGAAGAGGCGAATGTCGCTGAACAGATCGGAGCCATTGTGGAATCAACTGTTTTGCTAGCATACAACAAAGAAGGCTGCAATAAGGAAAGCCTTTGGTATCTCGATATAGGGGATAGTAATCACATGACTGGAAAGAGGAATTTATTCATTGAACTTGATGAGTCGCTACATGAAAATGTTACTTTTGGAAATGGGTCTAAAATCCTCGTGAAAGGCAAGGGAAAGATTTTAATTCAATTAAAAAATGGAGATCACCAATTTATCTCTGATGTATTCTATGTTCCTGGAATGAAGTATGATATTTTGAGTTTGGGACAAATCTTAGAAAAGGGTTATGAAATTCTGATGAAGGATGGGAATCTCTTAATAAGGGATCAAAAAGGCAATTTGATTGCTAAAGTTGCTGTGTCGAAAAACCGTACGTTCCAGCTCAAAATTCATAATGACTTTGTGAAGTACTTGAAAGCATGTGTTAAGGATACTTAATGGTTGTGGCATCTGAGATATGGCCACTTAAATTTTGGTGGACTGAAATTGCTTTCATCCAAAGGAATGGTACGAGGGCTGCCTTCAATTAATCATCCAGAGCAGTTATGTGAAGGGTGCTTACTTGGAAGCATTCAAGAAGAAGTTTTCCCCATGAATCAACATATAGAGCAACCAAACCGCTGGAACTCGTGCATACTGATGTTTGTGGACCGATCAAACCTGCTTCGCTTGGTCAAAACAGGTATTTCCTCATTTTTGTGGATGACTTTAGTCTAAAAACATGGGTGTACTTCTTAAAAGAAAAATCAGAAGTTTTTTCTCATTTTAAAAGGTTCAAGTTGTTTGTTGAAAAAGAAAGTGGTTTCGAAATCAAGTCTTTACGGTCTGACAGAGGCGGAGAGTTTACCTCTGCCGAATTTGAAAAGTTTTGCAATGAAAATGAGATTAGACGTCCCTTGACTGCCTCATACACACCGCAGAAAAACGGTGTTGCCGAGAGAAGAAATTGAACTATCATGAATATGGCAAGAAGTTTGTTAAAAAGCAAACGAATGCCGAAGGAATTCTGGGCAAAAGCTGTGGAGTGCGCTGTTTATTTGTTGAATCGATGTCCGACAAGAAAAGTGTGGAACAAAACTCCGCAAAAGCATGGAATTGATTATGATGAAGTGTTCGCTCCAGTGGCTCGTCTAGAAACAGTGAGGCTATTGATCTCTCTAGCAGCTCAAAACAAATGGAAAATTGCACAAATGGATGTCAAATCGGCATTTTTAAACGGCAATCTTGAAGAAGAGGTGTATGTTGAGCAACCTCTTGGCTTTACTCAAAAAGGTCATGAAGATAAAGTATTAAAATTGAAGAAAGCTTTATATGGGTTGAAACAAGCACCGAGGGCGTGGAATAGCAGAATTAACCAACACTTTGAAAATCATGGTTTCGTTAAATGTCCGTATGAGCATGCTCTATATTTGAAGAAAGCTAAAAATGGAAACGTCTTGTTTGTGTGTTTGTATGTGGATGATATAATTTTCACAGGTAATAGCCCAATATTGTTCGAAGAATTGAAGGAATGCATGATTCGTGAGTTTGAAATGACAGATATAGGACTTATGTCATATTTCCTTGGCATCGAGATAAAACAGATGGAAGAAGGAATTTTTGTAACTCAAGAAGGCTATACGAAATCAGTACTCAAACGTTTCAAGATGGAGAATTGTAATCTTGTCTCGACTCCGGTGGAATGTGGTCTCAAACAGTCGAAATATGGTGAAGAAGAAAGGGTTGACTCTACAACTTTCAAAAGCTTGGTCGGAAGTCTCCGTTATTTAACTTGTACAAGACCCGATATTCTGTATGGGGTTGGATTGATAAGTCGATATATGGAAGACCCAAAGGCTTCACACATGCTCGCTGCAAAAAGAATCCTCCGATACGTAAAGGGTACTGTAGACCATGGTTTGTTTTATTTCTCATCAGATTCATATCAACTAGAAGGCTATTCTGATAGTGATTGGGGTGGAGATAGTGATGATCGGAAAAGTACTACTGGTTTTGTTTTCTACATGGGAGAATATGCCTTCACTTGGATGTCCAAAAAGCAACCCATTGTCACTTTATCTACTTGTTAAGCTGAGTATGTTGCAGCGTCAACTGTTGTTTGTCATGTTGTTTGGTTAAGAAAACTTCTACAAGAGCTTCAATTGAAACAGGAGGATCCTACACGAGTCTACATTGACAATAAGTCTGCCATTGCCCTAGCAAAAAATCTGGTGTTTCATGAGAGGAGTAAGCACATCGATACTCGATATCACTATATTCGAGAATTGGTGAAGATGAAGGAGGTTGAACTCATCTCTGTCAAAACACAAGACCAGAACGCTGATATATTTATGAAGGCCCTAAAGCCCGACATTTTCAACAAACTGAAGAATTTACTTGGAGTTGTTGATGGAAGAAAATTTGGTTTAAGGAGGGGTGTTGAAAACTAAACCAAATTTATTAGTCTCATTTAATTGGACACATGAATTTAAGTAAGTTCATTGGGAAGATACAATGTATGGGAAAAAGGCATGAATCATATTTAATTCACAGTGCATGCACCTAGATTAGATATATTTCTGGAAGTGCCTATATATATATCCATCTTATCAAGTTTCTGATTTGTAAGGAGTTGTATTCAGAAGTTCAGTAATATATATATAATCTCATATTATTCCCAATAGTATCTCCCAAGGGCTACATCCATTAAAATAAAATAAAAATGTAGACCGGACTTGAAAAATATTCAAACTCAAAGAGTAAACAAACCTCCCCCAACCCACCCCAACCACCAAGAAAAAAAGGCATATGAAGTGGTTTAAAATTAACACCATTCTACTTTCAATGAACAGTCCATTCAAATAACAGAAGATAATGTTGCTAACTTGCTATGAAACATCTATATAATGAAAAAATATATTATGATTTCAAATTCATTTAAGAAATTGTCAACATTGTTCAAAGTTTTGGATTTCAAACCAACCCATCATATAGAAGATATCAACAGCTAAAACAAACAAATTAAATAAGTAAATAGACTGAAAAAGATAATACTTATGAGCCTTAATTTACGTGTCTACTTGTTCTTGATCTAGGTTGTCGCATCCTTCATGCATAAGACGGAGCCAAGCATTCGTCGACCATGTCTACGAGGTTAGGGTTTTCCAGTGCTGCCGCCACCATTTCTTTATCGTTCAACTGTTTATTCACTGAAACCGAAACAACAGTACGATCCAAGTTAATTTTACCCTTTTAAACAAGTGATACATCAAGTGCATATGCAACTTGACTCCATCCCCTAAAAGGGGTGGGACCATAAACAAAATAAATTGAAAAATATTTCAATAAACAATTAATAGTTGAACCACAAAGGCAATTTCTTCGTACTAGATGTCACACAAACTCTTATGCTAGAAGTGGTTGCATTAGCATTAACAATGTCTGCAAGGTAGCCGTACCGAGTAAAAATAGCTTATATTAAAGTAATATAGTATCCTAATTGCATGATATGCAACTTTCTTCTTGAGCAAAAGCCAATATAGATTTGACAATAGCACTTCCCAGTCTGCAAGCTAAATTATAAATGAGTGGCTTCACTCAGACCATTGGCATCACATAAGGCTTTTCGCTGAAAAAGAAAATTATACACACATTTCTCGATAAAGTCCCATTTAATGATATCCTGGATTAGGTTAAGAAGCACCAGTGTTCTAAAAATCCCCGCATAGGGCTGCCTAATTTGCTGGGATCGCAATTCAACGGGACTAAGGGAGTTTTTGACTTGTTTTTGTGCTAAAAATTCTTGTTATTATATTTGAATTATGAAAAATATTTGTTTAACAAACTCTTAATGTCCTTTTTAGAAGTAAAGTCAGAATCTTGTAAATCGTGCATCTTTTCCATAGAAAAGCCTCCAAATCATATGATCCATTTTTGGTGGTATTTGATTGCATAATTCATAATCAATATCATGGTACAACGTTTGCACAAAAGGCTCAAAAGTAGAGGCATAATGAAGTATGTTGATTTGGAAAAAAAATGGCTAAAGTAAAGAATGAAACGTTTGCACTGAAAAATGAATATGCAAGAATGATGATGTTTATTGAAAATACAAATTGAAGGTTGTATGTAATATAATGAGAATGTGGGTACAAAGTAAAAGAAAGAGCTGAAAAGCCTCTGAGCATTACAAAAACAAGCAAACGAGTCTTTTGAATTCTCAGTTGACCCGTTCGTTTCGTAGCCATTACCCCCAGCCCCATTACAACCTAACAAAGTCCTACTTGATCCTTAGTGGCTTAGTTTTGAGGTTTAGATAATGAGAAGGTATAGAAAAGTATTTTCGCCTTTTTAAAACTTCAATATCTTTCCTAGAGACTCATGTTCTTTCACTTTAGCATCTTTTAATTTAAAACATACGTGAGGCATTTGATTTTGATTAATAACATTCTATTTAGCCCATATGTGAAAAGATACACCTGATTCGGAGTGATTCATTTGTTAAGTGTATGCCTGATAAGAGTTTAAGTAAAAAATTATAATGAATGGAATATGAATTTATGATTGGTTTTGAAAGTTGAAAGTCAATGCAATTACCCACACAAACATATTTATGATCTATATTTATGCTATGCCAGAGTTTGAATACATTGAGAACACTATTTCTCTAGTATATCTCTTGCTAATGTAGCATTAAGTCAATTTAGGTTCTTGCTGAGCCATTTGAGAGAGAATTTGTGCATAATAGGTGATTTTGGGACAAGACTTGAACTGCAATCAGGAATTTCGTGGGCATATTCACTGAAAACCCTCACGAGACACAACTCGTCCTACTAAGAGAGACCTAAGGGTTTAAAGGCTTCTTGCATTCACATAATACAATTGTTTAGTTAGGATTGTGTTTTTCTTTCTTCTTTTTCTATGTTTGTTTTTAGAGATATATGTTATTTTATCACTCCATTACTAGGGACTAGAAATTTTTTAGTTGGAGGAGGTGATTGAGCCCATAAATTACATTTCTAATCCCGTAAACAAGGTTCAATTAGCTTCTAGTTACCATCTAAAACCGAAAATTGCATGTAAATTCAGTTTAAGCATGAAAAGAAGGCATTACATTGTATTTCTGTGTTACTAAGCCATTTTGCAGGCCTGAAGTGGTTAAACGACTGAGGTTATATGCAAGATAGAAGGTTAGAACCAAAAAAGAGCAAGAAAAGATCCGAAGAAAAAGTCAATATCCATTCCGAGGCCCAAAGCGAGGAAAACTCCACAAACTACCCCAGAAGCGCTAGCAAGAAAAGAGTAGCAAGTCCTCAAGCATAAATGAAGTGTGACGCCCCGAAATCCCGTTCAGAGGATTTCGCCTCCGGGACCCGGTTAGTCACGGTGTCGTACGCGACGGCGAGTGTTATAATATAAAATTCATAACTTAAATAAAAGAAAATTACAGATAAAGCCATATATTCTAGAAAATTTTGGCATGTGGAGTTTATACTTTCAATAAAATCATTTCCTGTCAAATAAACACAAGTTTAACTAAAATAATATCTCCACATCTATCAATTCCTTATCAAATAGAAATTAACATTCCAGTACAAAGTAATTCCTTTAACGAGGTTCCAATCTCATACAAACTTTACTTTACATATATGGCTTAAGAGTCTAATACAATATAATATGAATACTTCAAAGAATAAGACACAAGTCGTTTCCCAAACGACTTTGGTAATCCAATCTTCAGAGCTATCTAAACTTTGTAAGCGCACCGTCCCCAGGGAACACCTGCAAAACTTGGTTTGAAAAATGGGAGTGAGCGAAACGGGCTCAGTGGGAATTATAAGAGTTTTGTATAAGAAAATAGGTTGGAAATCATGCATGCCATGCAATGCAATATGATGAAAGTAAATTTAGCTTATATGTTGCCTCTCTATAATAAATCACCTCTGGTAAAATACATCCCTTTCTGTATATACAATGTAAATATACATACTACATTTCTGAGGCAGCCAATGCACAGAAAACCTTTCGTGAAATGTATATATAATGTCCCCAACCCAAAGTATAAGAAAGGCATTATGTATATACATATATATATATATCATCATACTGTACATGCCACAACACCGCGACCAGATCTATCACATCAATCACATATATACGTCACATTTAGGATTTTAGATCTACTGTGCACAGAGATAGCTGGCAACTCGGTTTCTTCTGCCCCCAAGGCAGGGACCACCTACCAGGTCCACTTAGATGGAAAATGCCCCCAAGGCAATATAATATCTCACATAGCCACCAAGGCTATACGCTACAGGTAATAACCATCTACCTGGTACAAACGATGTGGTCATCCGATAGTAAATCCAAATCATATCCAAACAATAATAAACTCATCAAATTAATAAAATCACAAGAATAGAGAATCCAACAGATGTAGATCTGTATATACATACATTCCGTATGTATTCATATAACTCGTATATATATATCCATTCCAGATATGTGAACATATACATATTGTATAACATGTAGTGGTATTGCTGTTGTACTTGAACTACACTTGCTAGGTCCATCAACTAATGGCTCAGCTAAAAGATCATGAATTTGGGAGGCATTATAAGCTTTTAGTCAACGTGGCACCAAAGCCAAATATAATATAGTTTTCATAGTATATAAATTCTATATAGACCTCCCCTTAAGACCATAATGCTTTGTTTATACATAAAAGGGTTATAATCCTGCCCAACATAGTTACGGACTGGCCAAATAAGTGACAAAACCCATAATTTATAAACCAACAGCCTAAGTACAACGACAATATCACAAATATGAGTATTCAAAGCCAAAGCATACTTTTAAAATCATGTATTGCGTCGTAAGTATATGTATCATAGCATATAGTTTATAACCATATCCGTATATAGGGGTTTCACGCCAAACTATCCGAAAACAACATAAAAATTGGGGATTATCATAAAATCCATAATTTATAATAATATTAAGTATAAATCAAACCAAATGTCAAGAAGAATTAATCCCAAAACCCCATGGACATGCGTTTATAGGAAAAGCCCTAGGTTTCGTTGATTTGGGGTAAATATGTTGTAATAACTTGAAAACAAGATTTAATAATATTGTTCCCACCTTAGGAGGGTCAATCCTTCGAAGTATTGCGGAAGAATTGAGCCGAAAAGGAGTAGACGCAAAAAACCCCCAATTTCACTAAAAACCCTAGCCATGGCTTCTTAAGGAGGAGGAAGATGAAAATGGTGATGAAGATGATGATGATGATGATGGTTTGGTGTGGAATAACAAGCATAGAGTAATCCCTCACACATCTCCAAGATAAGCCATCATTTCTCTTTAGAGCTCTCAAGGTGGTGGGTGTAAAATGAGGAGGAAGGAGGAGAAGAAGATATATAAAAAACCTCGCCAGCCCGATGTAGTTGACTACATCTTCTCATGGATTTGACTACATGATGTAGTCGACTCACCCAACTGCCATATAGTCGACTACATGGCTATATTTTGGCCTCCTTCAGTTTTTGGTCAACAGCTGCTCGCATTTTTGGACATCAAGGAGCTGGAATTAGGTCTCGGCAAAACACAAAAGTTGTAGAATGGTTCAAAACCTAGAAATATACCTAAATAGGGACTCATTTGGAGTTCGGATGAAGAAGATATAGCCTTCCAAAGTCAGGTAAAAACCATTAATCGCGTAAGACCGAAACTTGCTATTTACTAGCTGATTTTCGTTCGATCCACCCGGAATGACTTACGGAAATTATAACACACTTAAATATATTAATATGACTTGTTGAAAGTCTCCGAACCACGTCAACCCTTATAGAACTCAATTTGGCCATCCGAAGACCGATTCTACCTTATACGCGATATGAGTCGTGATTTTGCAAGAGATTGTGACGCCCCGAATCCCGTTCTGAGATTTTCACCTCCGGGACCCGGTTAATCACGGATGCCGTGCGCGACGGCGGGTTTAAAATATAAAATTCACGACTTTTAAAAACTTTTCCTCAATAAGATGTCCAGTTTTACAAACGCCCGGTATGTGGAGTTTACTTAAATAAAAACCAAACCCGTAAAGTTTACAAAGTACATTCACACAAACACCATCATATCCAACTCCACATCTATATATAAAAACCGTTTGTACAAATCCATAGCCCATTATCCAAAATAATGGCAAAGTCCATACATAAATAGAAAGAGTTTAATACAACAAGAGACTATATGCAACTAAGTCCTTGGTTCAAGGACTACAAAAGATATAGGACATCAGAGGCTACTAGACTCGTAGACCACGCGCCAATCCCTGATGCTTAACCTGTAAAACTGTTTAGAAAACGGGGTGAGCTAAATCCGGGCTCAGTGGGAACTATATAGGTTTTATATAGAAAAATAATTGTTTTACGTCAACGCCGTAGTTTGAAAACCATGCAGTGCAATGCAACTCACACACCCGTGTGTGCAAAACCCAATAGGAATCCCATCCTAGTAACCAGGAAGCTGACTATCTGATCAACCTTTTCCTTCCCTAGACTTCCCATGGAATACCTTAAGCCAAATCTCACATTACTAGGGAATCGAGGATATAAACCTACTTAATACATTCTCAAGTGTAACTCAAGGCTACACTATGCCATCCAGTACATATACCGTATGTTGTGACAGTTGGCCAAGTATCTATTATTTTCTCTTTAGTTATAATACGTTATGAATTCCATACTTGGCCACCTTCGAGGCCTTATCCCTACTTCGTTCTCACAACCAAACCACGTACTCACACTTGTACGCCAAGTTTCTATGGCCATTAGCTATCAATGCTTTTCACTTTATCTATTAATACATTATGATTGGCCAACGCTTTCCTGTGTATATTATATTCCTTTACATTAGTGTCTACATCATTGTTCTTACTAAAGGCACACTCGCTCGAGGCAACATATCACCAACCATGCCATACGAGATATGATACAATACAGTAATAATGATAATATAAATAATTCACATCCACAACACAACAATCCGTATCATATCTCCAGTATAGTGCCTCAGTTTCACCCTGTGGTCTGACCAGGCCCAGAACAGAGAATCCAGCGAGTCCTGAAGGATCCCAAGCTCTTGTCCATGACTCCTCCAGGTGGGGAGTGGTTTAGGGACTTAGTTCTCCAAGTAGGTCATTCGGTGATAACCCACGCGACAGTCACTTTCCCGGGGACAACACCCCGAATATTTAACGAGGAGAACACCACATACAAACCACATCGACACTCTGGAGAAACTACACCAGGCGATACCCTAGTGGGTGATGACCATTAGTAGCCCAACTACTTCCCGGGGACTCGCCCTTTGGGAAGTAGTGGCACACGGGACCCACTCCGCTTGCCGGGGAAACTCATCTAACCAAGGGCACATAGTCCAGTTGGAAGGCAAGATACCTAGAGTGGGCTCTCCTTTGTGGACACACACAACCACCGGCGGAGTCACCGACTTCATTTTCCCCGTGCACGGTTTAGGGCCTTTCACCCATGGGCGGCAATAGGCGGCCCTCCTTCGAGTCACGGGGAGCTACCCGGTGCTCGGTATATCATCATATCCAGCCCATATGTGTGATCACAGTAACATACATCACATTCATTCATTTCCCACAATGAATATCATCATCATCATCAATCATACATCACACATATGGCTAAGCATCGCATATAATCATACAAGCGCCCACTCATCCATTTATCATCATTAACATCATCGTCAATCATTTCTACAAGAGTGTTCATCACTCGTATACTCCATACATTTATCGTCACATGATAATTCTCATAATAAGGCCAATTGATTCATTATTAACGTCATATATCTCATCATATGATACGTGTATTCAACTAAGGCTGTATGTGTTCCATAATGATTCATTAGCTATATCATTAAGCCAAGTATTCATTATTAACATCATATGTCTCATTACGTGTTTTATGATGATACTCACGTCATCCTATCAAGCCATGTATTTGTTATTACGATTCTAGCTCATCCGGTATACCAATACAACTCGCCTAGATGTTCGTATTCATGACCATGGGAAATCCATGCCCTGATAACTATGTTTTATGTGTTCTTAAAGAGTATCGAGACTAAACTCTCGTTACTAATTGCCTAGCATGCTCCACACAAGCCACTAGACTCGTACGCTAAGGCTTATCGCTCCACCGTAGTGGATTCTCACCACATATACCATAAATAATACCCTTCGATCGTGTCTAGTGGTATAGATGTGTATCGCTATCATTAATAACCCAGAATCATCCATCTATACGCACAAGACCTAAAAACCACAATTTATAAGTCTTACGGATAGCTACGGAGTTGGTTTCACATGAACCTCTAGCTACGCATGCTAAATCGTGGAACTAGATAATCAATCACGCTGTAGGAGTGATAATCTATCAATATCTATCATTAATCTAAGAATCATCTAGCCCAAATCCCAAGAGATGCAAACAACACATGCTTTTGATCAAAATCCCCTATTTGAGTGCAAGACTCTAATTCATCAATCAAACATTGAAAACCAAGTTTTAGTACTAGTGTCCCCACCTTAGACAAGCCGAACCCGCAACTCGATGAAGCGCAGAAGTTGTACCGCCCAAGCCCTAGCTCCAACGCAAGCTCCAACGAAGGAAGAAAGCGAGAAGGATGATGAATAGTGAAGAAGAAAGCGATTCGGAACTCAAATCTTGGATGGACGATGAGAGATGTGCGTGATCTCTTATCTCTCTCTCTAGAGCTCTCTAGAATCTCCCTCTGTCCCTCTCTATGTTGGATGCACGAAAGTGGGGGTTGTGGGGGTGTTAAACGACTTAAAAACGCTCAAAACCGACTTACAGGTGAACCATGATCGATCATGGGTCCCCCATGATCGATCATGAAGAATTATGAAACTCTCTGGAGGACCATGATCGATCATGGCCCCTTCCATGATCGATCATGGAAGTCACTGCAACAGCAAATGACTTTCGGAGCTCGAAACGGACCTCGAAACGGCTGAATCTCGACTCGGCCAAAACACGAAAGTTGTAGAGGGAAAAGAAATGAAGACGTGGCCAAAAACGGAGAGTCATTTGGACATCGGATGAAGAAGTTATGGCCTCTCAAAGTTGGCCAAAAATTGACGAATCGCGAAAAGTCGAAATACGCGATTATCGCCTCGGTTTCAACCCGAACCACCCGAATAACGTAACGATCACTCCCTCAAACTAAATATAACTAACATGACATACTAGAACTATCCGGTCGAGTACGAAGGACTCGAAACCCAATGCACGCTCTCTGACGGAGATTAAGCCTTACCGGGCTTAAGAGAAGGTCAACGTGGAAAAAGGAACACGGGGCATTACAGAGATGTTTAAATGGGATGTCACGTGAAGTGAATGAAAGTTTCCAAGAATGATCTCAAGAGGAATGAAGCTCAATCAAATCAATTTCAAAAGTTTTCGAACAAAATCGAGAACTGCCGTAAAAAGTCCGAAGTTGAAACTGATCAAAGTTTTTTTACAATGGAAATTTAAATAAATCTTCAAAAATAGAAGTTGTAGAGCTTTAAATTACCTACACGTAGGCGGAAACGGTGCGTCAATCAAATTTTGGATCAAGAAGTTATGAGTAAAAGAAGAAGTAGCCAAAAGAAAACAAATATATATATATAATACATGAGGATCGATCCCCACTTGATTTCTTGGCCAGTTTTCGATTTTTTTGCTCTTTTCGACCTGTTTCTTCAAGGATTATCCAACCAAAGATCAGAGATACTTATATACTATACAAAGGGTCATATATCTCATATTTTAGGGTATGCACAATTTACAATCAATTACTAAAGAGGCCGAGAGCACCGTAACTTTTTTGTGAGTTTTTGCGCTTGTTTGTCGATCGAACTTTGAGTGATTTCTTTCTTATTTCTTCAAAATAATTATTAATTTAGTTTATTTATTATATTTGGAGGCTGGAACATCAGTGTATGCTTCAATAATTCATCAATTCATTTAGTTTTAATTTAAGTTTCAATAGCGTGCCGGCTAAACCCTAGTTTTTTGTTTTATTTCAATTCAATTGCTTTTTATTGTTCGTTTTTTTGCTATTCTTAGATTACATTTTTGAGATCATATACATTCTGGAATCAACCTTAAACCCTTGTTTTAGGGGCTGGTTCTAGGGTTTATAGGTTTGATTTGTTGATTTTTTGGTTTTTCACCAATTAATGTTTGTTTATTGCTTTATATTCAAATAGTTTATCATTATTCAATGATATTCTTATGTTATTCATTGTTCATCATAAAGAATTTTAATTTTCAAAATTTTTAGGGTTTTAGTCAAATTTCTTCAATTTTTGTAGGTTTTGAGTTTGTTTATTGTTTTAGCCGTAAAATCTTCGTTTTAGATCGGAATTGAGAAATTCCGAAGCCAAAAGTTTTCAAATTTGATTTCCTACACTATTAGGTATGTTTATACTATTTTTTCATAATATCTAATATTTTTTTCAAATTTAATTTGAATATGTCTACCTAATTGCTTGTTAGGGGTCCGTAGTGAAAGATGCATAATTAATCTTTTAATGTAATCCAATTTAGATTTGAATATGATTTTTTCATTAGTTATAGATATCCTAATTAATGTATGAGTATTTTCTTATCTTTACATGCATTAAAACTTAAAAACATGTTTCCATAAGTTAGCTTAGAAATTCCATTTGATTAAGAACCGTGAAACGTCAATTCATAAATTTTTGCACCAAAATTCTAACGTGGTTGATTTGAGGATGGTATTTATCCTCTAAATTAGTTGGGTTAGTTTCCTAAGTGATTTGACTGATTTGGCGCTGTTTTGGTATTTATTCACGCAAATGTCGAAAAAGTGCTAGTCTTGACTTTTAGCTTTCTTTTTATGACGGATTTGATTTGAATCACGTTCAAACATATTCAAAATTTATAATAGTGTTAAGCTACTGATTTTTGAGAAGTTTAATCAAATTGAATTATTTTTGTCATACACTAGCAATACTAGGTTCCACATTACATTTTTTCAAAGTCAAAAAGTTTCACTGTCGAATTATATTGCTAAAAGCTAGTCTATATAGTCTTTGTCATGCATGGGCTATCATATACTTGTAGTAGCAATATAATTTCATGGTTGGAAGGTCTAGGAGCTGGATTTTAGTGAAAAATCTCGTTTAAACTTAGATTTGGATTACCCGATTAGACTAGTTTCGTACTCCCTAACTACGGATACCCCTAACGTTTGTTTCTTATTGATTTAAGTTTATTTAGTATTATATTTTATTTAATTAGTGCAATGTTTTATCTAATTTATTTATTTTTAATTTATTTGCATGTTCCCTTAGTGCATATTGGAAGCCTTTTAGGTAGATAACTTGCGCTTATGGATTCCCTTTACTTTTGCACCCTAGGATTAGACTTACCTTCACTTTTAGTTTAGTTAATTAGTAGTTTTAATTTCTCTTCATTTCCTTCTTTATTTCCCAATTCTATCATATTTTCGTTTATTTTCCCTTCTTCCCCCTGAGAGAGATACCTAGAAGAAATAGGTCACTTACCTTCCCTGTGGTTCGATCTTGGACTTTCCCAAGTATACTATAACTTGACCGCCTGTAGTTGGATGTAATACTTTGCACATTTTGCGCGTAGTCAGTTAGATTGCCTTCCATTGAATCTAAATCGTAAGTATCATTAAAATGATCTTACACTAATGACTCTATCATATTCACATGTTCACTTTCTTCATCAAAATTATTTTGTTGTTTGCTTAAAGAAAACACATTTAGCCTAAGAGTCATGTTTTCAAAAGCTAATTTAACAATTCGATTCTTACAACTAATGCAGCATTAAATGTGGCAAGAAATCGTCTTCCTAAAACGACAGTAATTTCATTAGCGAGATTTGCTACCAATTGTATATCAAGAACAATAAAATCAATGAAAAAGTATAATTTATCATTTTGCACAAGAACATCATCTACTATCCCTTTAGGTATCTTAACGGAATGATCCGCAAATTGAACTATCACTTTGGTGGGTTTTTACTCTCTTGACCCCAATTGTTGGTACACCGAAAAAGGAAGTGCATTGACACTAACTTCCAAATCAAGCAAGACATTATTTATGCGACAATTGCCAGTTAAACATGAAATGGTTGCGTAATCGGGATCATCAAATTTTATAATACTAGTGCCTTCATGATCGAGCTCACTTGCTCCGTCATAAATGCCTTTTTCTTAACATTCAACCTTCTTTTTATGGTACACAAATCTCTGAGAAATTTAGCATAGGAAGGTTTTTGCTTAATCGCATCAAGCAATGGAATGTTCATCTTTACTTGCCTAAACACATCAAGGATCTCGGTGTTGCTATTTCTAATTATCTCTATGTCCTCTTTCCCAATCCTCTTTTCCTCCTCCTCTTCCTTGACATTCTTTTATTCTTCTACCCCCTCACTTGGTGTTGACTCGGCTATGTCCATTGGCTTTTGGGCCTTATAAACTATAGGTTTGTCTATGATCTTTCCACCTCTAAGAGTTGTGATGGATTTCAACTCCTCTAACTTCCTATTTGACTCCCATTCCTCAACTAACATGGCTTGCCCTCTAGGATTAGCTAACGGTTAGGACGAAAACTTCCATTTTTCTTGGGTTGCTAAAACGATGGGGGGTTTGGACATTTAAGTTTTGAGATCACCCACATCTCGATCGGTCTTTTTCAAAAATTGATGCAACATGTCTCTAAATTTGAATTTAGAAATGGATTTGAGGAACCAAAAAGAGTTTGGAAGTAGGAGTTGCCTTTGGTGATTTTGAAAAGAATTCAAATTTGCATTTGCATTTGCATTGGCATTTTCCCAACTAAAGCTTGGGTGATTTCTCCATCCTCATTGTATCTTTGTGAAATAGGTCATTTTGTGGGCGATTGTAAGAATTCATTACATTTACTTGTGAGAGGTTCAAAACAACTTCCTTAAAGGCCAGAATAATGTGACAATCCTCTGTGGAATACCAAACATTATCACAAATGACACAAACGGTGCTAGTACCTATATTGCATTCTCTTATTTTACTAGACTCCATGGCTTCGATTTTCTTTGACAACTGAATAAATTTTAACTCAATGTCATCTCTTTTGGACACTTGGTACATCCCCCTCTCTCGGAAACCTTTGGCTATTTCGTGAAAGTACAATAAAGCTTCTTCCGGACTTTTGCTCAAGAAATTTCTATTACATGCACATCGTTTCCACAAACATGCGCATGGCGGGAGTGAGTGATTTGTAAAAATTGATAACAATACTCCATGTCATATGTCCATGATGAGGGCAAGAATTCAAGCTCTTTATACCTGTGCCAACATTTGTGGAAACTTTCAATTTCTTTAGGAGAAAAATTTTAAATTTTCCTTCTTAAAGCATTAGTTCAATGAACGGGGAATAATTTCTTTAAAAAATTGGTTTATAATTCTTCCCGAATTCAAATATAATTAGGATGTAGAGAATTTAGCCATACTTTTCCTTTATCCTTTAAAGAGAATGGGAAAAGTTTTAACCTCATTACGTCCTCATTTGTGTTAGCTTCTCTAAAAGTAGAGTAAACTTTCTCAAAATCTTTAAAATGCAAGTAAGAGTTTTCGAAATCCATACCATAAAATGATGGTATATGTTGCAACATGCCCCGTCTGAAAGTGAAGGTTTCGCCTTCACCAACGGGAATGGCAATGCAAGAGTTTGAAATACCTCTAGGACGTTGAAGATAGTCTTGCATCGTGTGTACCGGACGATTTTGATTATTATTCTCTCCGGCATTTGACATGTTGTCATCATCATCCATTTCAGATCGAATAAGTGCAGGGGTAAGATACCTTGGTAATGGTTGGTCTCTTGATTGACTTATGCAGAGATTAATGTACAAATTCTTTAGCACAAGCCCAGAAGGGCAATCTCGAATAAAATTGTGTAACAACCCGCCTTTTAAAAGCAGGCGTTAACGGATGCTTTCTCTAATAACAACTAAAAATATAAGCAAATTAATAAGATTAAAACAACATCGTTTAAAATTTTAAAATTTCATGAACATTTTGGCATGATGCATCTGTTTATACAATATACCAATCCTGTTGAAAAATTTAAAGAATACAACTTTACAAGTTCAAATCCATCATGAAAATGAAAAATATTACAATATAAATCCCAATTGTTTTGCAAAGTAGAAATAATTACAAATCATCTCTTAACAAATTATATAGACACATGATACATGCGATCAATGCCCAACAACTAGAGAAAATACTACTAAGAAAATCCCGCCCTCTTCCCTGTGAACCCAACATAGCGCTACAAGATGAACCTGCAATGAGAAATGAGGGAATGAGCCAATGCTGGCCAAGTGGGAACCATAGGGGAAGGGAAAAATGCAATGCATGTGCAAGAAATCAATGTCTACAATCTTCATGTTATAAAACAATAGTTATAAAAGTTCATCTTGTAAAATAGTCAATGATTTATACGATAAAAAAAATAAGTTGGTCCACCCCGGCATACTTACCTACCTCAAACAACCATATCGCAAGGTACAATCACATTGTACCACTCATAACACAATCCACCCACCTCCTCCTCCTCATCGACGTAATACCGGTACTAGACGGAATATACTACCCACAAACGCACCCCACCTTACCATGGGTTAGTGCACTGGTAACCAGATTTATGGCACCCCATCTGCCCATGGGTCTGTGCAATAATATATTACAAGCATTTCTATACCGGTGCTTATTCGGTTCCAACAATCTCAATGTCTCATTAACGAACGGTAGTAGTAATGCCCAGGGATTTATTTTAATAATTAAAATAGTAATAACCCATGAATAAAGTTAAAACAATAATCTCAATAATTCTCATGAACAAATTCCTTAGCTTCACAATAATAATACAAACACAATTTCATGGGTTAGATATACTTCTTTTGGCAAAATTTCAAACAAAGTTCTTTTGTATCACCTTGAAAAAGGACCAACATCATAATTTAGTAAACACCATCAATTAATGATCACAATTCTCATATTTGTATAAGTTATGCATTGCACCTTCACTATACTCTTCATTTAATCTATTTCATTTCAAGTGAAAAACAATAGGATGTAGTTCTAAACCACTTGGAAAGGCAACAACCCATCAATTGACATGTATAAACATAGTTGATGAGATAATGAAACACTATGCATATTCAAAATTTAATTTACATGCTCAAGTCACCCATGCATTGTACTAGCATTTGCTAAATCTTCCAATTCATGAGGTCAATCCAAATTAGCAAGTGGGGGTAACACTAGACCTTTGAAAATTCACAAATCACCACATGCATATCTAACTACAGGCTTTAATCATGTATTTGAAGTCATAATATTCTGGAAATTTAAGAAGACATGTAGTTTAGTGAGTATTAGATATACATGGGTTGATTTCTAGTCATTTCGGTACCAAAATCACAAAACAATCCAACAATACCAACATGCATGATAATCAACCTTGATATACATCATAATTAGTGTTGTAAACATCTAAATGCAAGCTCAGATCATAAAAATGTCAATTTCTCCTAAGACATGCAGAGAAAATGATGATTTTGATACCGAAAGGCTTCATTATCTCTCTAGCAAGCAATATATTCTAAGAATGAGAGAAAAGGGGAAATTCCCACCTTATTGAAGCTCTAACTTCGAAAATTAAGCGGATGATTAAGTCGAATCAAGAGAATCTAGAATATCTCCCAAATAGTTTCAAGCTTCAACAATGGAGGATGAGGAAGATAATGAATAGTGATGGGTTAAGGATGATTTGGTGTTGATTTGGTGGAGACTTAGTGTATGAAGGATGGATGCCCAATGATCTCTCAAACACCCCCTAAAAATAAGCTCTCAACTCTCTCTAGGGTGTTCTAAGAGTTGGGGTCGAAATATATGAAGAAAAGGGGTCAATCTCGCTTATAAATATAAAAACGGGTACAGATTTCCTTGCTAGACCGGTATGCCAAAAAGCCAATACCAGTCCGCGCTATAACTCGTTTTGGTCTGGAGCACTGTTTGTATTTTTGTCATAACGTTTCGCTCGGAACTCCGATTTGGGTGATCTTTATGTCCACAGAAAGGTATTTCAAAGACCTATAACTTCCTAAGAGGAAGTTTTCCAAAATTATGGATGGATAATCCCCAAAAAATTTTCGAAGACAACGCTCTCCCATGACGTTACCGAACGATCAGATTTTGTTAACCGGCCTACTTCGTACACTGTTTTGATCAACGAGGAGCATGAATTGGCTTTTGGTCAAAACACAAAAGTTGTAGATAGGATCAAAATCTAGACATAGGCACAAACGGGGACTTAATCGGATAAGAAACGGAGAAGTTACGATATCTCAAAGTTAGCTAAAAATTAGTTAATCGCGTAAAGTGGAAACACGCAATTAACATCTCGATTTCAATTCGGACTACCCGAATTACAAAACGATTATTCCCAGAGACTCAAGATACCTAATATGATATGCTAAAAGTATTGGATAAACTAAACCAAAAGTTCATGCCCTAACGGATATTAAGCATTAACCGGGCTTAAGAAGATGATTAACTCAAAAACAGAACACGGGGTGTTACAAATTGCCACATATAAAAGAAGAAAGTAATAAGTTGAAAAACTAATTTACAAAGGGAGAGAATACTTACAAAATGGATTTTTGTAGAAAACACGTAATTCGTCTTTTGCCGTATCCCTGCAACAGCTCCAAAAACTTGATGTGGTAAAAATACTTTCGTGCTTAGGAACCCAAGTGTTTATTGCCACGTTATAATACTTGGCAGGTCCAAGTATCGAACCACAAGGAAAGATAATGTAACGATTACTAGTCCAAGGCTTTGTTTAAAGAAATTGATTGATTGATTTTAGTTGTTGATTTTAAAATCTTGTAATAAAAATTAAATTGATGAATCAAATGATGAGAAAAGGCTAAGGAATTATAGAATTCATTTGCTTTGCAACGTTATGTTATGTTATGTTGAATCAATCTCATTCAAAGTTCTCAATGCAATTCCTAAGTGTTAAATATCTTATACTTTTCCAAGTAAAATGATGTGAAGCATAAGCAACCCATACCAATATAAATGTCATATAAAAAAATGGTGTAAGTAAAACTTAACATAACTATATCTCTCCCTCTTATCTTGTAACAAAGGGTGTGAATCAAAAGCAATCCATTCCCATATAATGTTCAACCAAGATACAAATTTGACATAAACCAAAAGAAAAGGCATAAATTTAAATTAGGCACTTGAGAACTCATTGTTAGTTTTCTCTAGAAAATTGAATTGATTATGAAAATGCCAACTATAAAGAGTTTAGCTCAATAAATCATAACATTTCCTTTGTCTAAGATTGGGAGGTCTAGTGGGAGATTAAATCATTCAATTCAGACAAATTTGATAAATACAAATTGAATCCTTAAAATGATTAGTGAAGTTGTTTATGGCATAAACTTAAATGATCCTCATTAGCAATTCTCTAACTAAGAAAATGTTGAGTCTCAAAATCACATGACTTGTAGAAAGCCCTCAACATATCATAAAAGAATAGAAGGATTATAATCTCAAATTTATGGCGGGACTAATCATGCTTGGCAATGAAAAGTGTCTTTTTCATAGAAGGAATGGACATAGGCTAGTAAGAAATATAAGTATATCATCTCCTCATTAATGCTTGAGATCTATGCATGTATACAAGGCATACAAAGTCAAATCATCTTATGAGAATTATTTTACTAACTTATGAATGGTTGATTAAATGGAGAAAATGAAGGATTCAACAAGTATTTAACAATACTCATAATGGAATGAGAATTGAACTTACATAATTAATGCATTGCAAACTTCATCTTTAGCCTTATAATAATTATAGAGACAAGAATTATAGACATATGTTGTCTACCTCCTCTTTTTCTACTCAAAAGTCAATAGTTGCTCAGTTTCTAGCATTGGCAAAACAATCACAAATTAAAATAATATACTCTATAAGCTTAACCCATGTCTGAGCTAAAGTTGTCTGCTTAAGCAAGCTATGACTTGTTGAGTAAAAGGAGAGAAGTGAAATAAAACATCAAGTATGTCTCGTAGATCAATCTTGGCTTAAGCTAGATTGATCCTAAGTGTTGGAAATAATTCCATGATTGGTTAACCAAAGAGATAAATTGATATCACATACATTTTGTCAACTCTAAATTGATCTTGAAATGAGCTAGATTCATCTAACTATTTGACTTTCTGTTAACTTTTTGCTTTAGAGGCCAAAAGTGCTTGGTTGATCATTTTTCCTAGGTCCAATTCATTTCTTGAGATCTAAAGACACCAAATAAATAAAATGCCTTTCCAAGCAATGTGAAATACAAAAGTGCTATGAGACTAATTGCAAAATAAGTTGGCAAACCTAGTAGTTTTAGATAGATAAACGCATCAAACAACTCCGAAAAAAGGAGTGAGAATGACAATATTATACTTTTATCAAAACCAATTTTTTTTTACAAAACGTGTAAAATTTATGCAAACCAAAACTATATAAGATGATTGGTGATGTTCTTAGGCATTTATTATATGTAATCTTATACTATAATAGTATTATGGAGGTCTCTCTCTTTCTCTCTCTCTCTCTATCTATCTATCTTAATGTTGTCTAATAAATTATGCCTTCCTCTTTCCTATTCTTCGTCTCAACTTTTCCTCTCCATAAATATATCATAAGATATATACACATTCATCTATTCATACACCTTTGCATTACCCTTCATATCACTCGATTCATTTGGCACAATATTTCAAAGGAAGATTGTTTCTAATCATGTATATTTTAATTACTAACTAAATATTAGTTGATTGGGCCTTAAATATTTTTTGTACTTAAAACCCTCCTCTAATTTTGTGTTACATTTTTTTTTCTTAAAGCTCTTCTCCAATTTTGTATTAATCACGTATGTGAGTATAATTTATTTATTTTTTAGTCATTAGATGTACACGAGCAAGTGTGGATTGCAGTAAGGAAATACTACTCATCTTAGATAATTATTTCACTTTTTCTTTGAGATTTCTTAAATTAATTGTATCGTTAATTTTTTTACTTTTTTTATAAAATTAATTTTTAAATTTCACAGAAGAAATAAGTTATGTTTACTATAGATTATGTTGAATTAGAGTTCTATTAACAAATACTAAAGTCAAAGTGAGACCACCTATCAATTTGAGACGCATATAGGATTTCACAAATTTAATAAGGATTATACAAAATAGTTGATGTACAAAGTGACATGTTAATAGAATTTCTTTAAAACAAGATTATATAAGTAACTTATATGTTAAAACACTTACGCATTGCGTGAGTATCAAGCTAGTTTTATCTATTAATAGTATAGTAGTAGATAAAGTTTTATTCAAAATTACTTCCATCATTCAAGTTCCCTCCTCATCCATCCCAGTAGAATTTTTCCGTAAGAGGTGCATTGTAGTTGGACTTTCCATCATCTTTAGCGTTCATGTGCTCTCCTACACCGGCAAGTAAAATACGGGGAGCATCCTCCCTCATCACTAGGGAGAGAGAGATAGCAAAGCCAAGTAAGTTTGAGTAATGATAAGTATTCATAAAACATAACCAAGAGTCTAAACCTCACGAGATACAATTTTGAGGGCCCATGCTACAAGCAATGTTTTTTAAATTCTCTAATTTCACTGTAAATGGCCTACATTTGGCCAAAAAGGGAAGAGATTAGTCACAAACTCAAGTCTCATGAGATACAATTTTTGAGGGACAAGCCACAAGAAAAGCTTTGTGATCTCCTCGTTCCAGCGGTGTAACACTCTACTTTTAGTTTAGAATTTTTACACAGACATATTTCGATTACTTTAAAATGTTTCATTTTGGGCGCGATATTCTTGATTTTGGAGATCCGTGTAATTTATACTATTCTTCATGTTATATATATATATGTATGTATGTATTCATACTTACATAAGTAATCGTTAGACAATTCGGGTGGTCGGAATTGTAATTTTTTGTCAACTTTGAGCATTCATAACTTCTTCGTCGCTTACTCGAATAACCTTTTGTCAGCACCTATAACTTCATTTTATTACCCTTTATATCTTTCGTTTGAAGGCTGAGTTGAGTTGGAATCATTTCGGTGGTCGAAACGGGCCGAGAAAATTGGGATTTTCGAAGGAAAAATCTTAAGCTTCAGGTAAAGGGGCCTCTGATCGGTCAAAGGTAGACCATAGGGTTTTCTACCCTTCTTCTTTGTTAAATGTTCACTCTTTTATTCCATTTTTCATTTCATTTTGTTCTAAATTCGAGAGAGGGCTAGAGAGAGGTAAGAGCTCTCATGTGAAGGGTAAAAGTGAGTGATTCTTCTTAGCTCTTTACCTTATACAAAACCCTTACCATCATATCCTTCTCCATGTTTCTCCTGTGATTTCATATTAATATGTAAGAAACTCATTATATGTTTAAACACTATAAACCCTAAGTAAAATCCCTTAGCGCCTATACTCAATTTCAGATTGTATATATTATGTTATGTGTTGCAAAAGAGGATTTATACAAGGTTTGGACATAGTAATATATATATATCATGTATGTACTTCCTTGGATATGTGTTTTGAGTTGATATTGGATTTGTATACTGATAGCTAAGCGTCGTTTTGGTATCAGATAGACAATGTGTATACAAATATATTACATCTAGGTGGTCCACGGGGGGGGCCTAGCCTTAGGGGCTGCATACCCTAGCCTTGGGGGCTTTAGATCGCACTTGGTGTGCACATTTGACTTAAATCCTAGATGAGAGTTATGATATTTCACGGTGCAATATTGGGTCTAGTCATGGTACGGGTGCTCTGTCAGTATATATTGATATATTTGATATTCCACTTTTTATTTATACACGTTAATGGTTTTACTGTTTAGATTGGGGTGGGAACCACGCGTCAAGTTTACGTTCCATTATGAATTATAACGCACATTACATATACACCTATTTTCCTTATAAATTGCTCGTCGCTTGTGTTTGACTACGTGTAATTTACATATATAAACTATGTAGTTCCCACTGGGCCCTGTTGGCTCACTGTTTTCCCACACATGTACATCCAAGGTTGGGATAGGGATAACTGATAAAGGGAAGTGCGAGTAATCTTAGATTCCTCTAATACTGTAACCTTTCATTACGGAAAGGCCATGGTTTTACATTTTGATATGCTACCTTTAGTTATGTACTAGATTTTAAAATACTGTATAATTAATTACATTCAGATATTTAAAACGCCTTTCTAAAGACTTATAATTGATTTTTCCTAAATTATTACTTATGACTGGGATTGTTGAACTACGTATGCTGACTTTCTTTGTCCCCATTGCCAAGTGCAGTTAAAGGTGGTCAAATAGAAGCATTAAATTTTGAAATATGTTTATTTTTATCATCTTGGGTTTGATTGAGAATTTCTAATTTTTTTTCTTTTTTTTTGGGAATTTAAGCAAAGTTGAGATTTTGAGCACGAAAAGATAAAAGTACATCATTTGGTAAAATTAGCAAATAAATTGAAATTTTACACGCGCTAAATTTTCTAGGTTTTGGCTTTTAAAATTCCAACATAAAATTCCATGGTATCAGGCGTTATTTTTCAAATTTTGACTTAAAACAGCTGATATTGTAACATGAAAAATTGCGATTGAGGAAATTTTAAATGATGAAATTTAAATTATATCAATCGCAATGTCGATGGATTTTAAAATTATTTCATCCAAACTCAGGGCCAATTTGTTTATCCTAGCTCCAATTTAGGAATTAGACAATTTAAAATTGTTTAATCCGTAAATTATCTAATTTGAGCATTTGGTGGCAAAAATGAATAAGTATGTAAAGTCATGAACTTAACTTAATACCTAATATATTAAATAAGAAAGTGTAGAGATATAGTTGAAATTACATAACTTATAACAATTATACGAGTTCATGTGGAAAAAATCATATTACAATTTATTTTATTGAAATGAAACAATTTGCAATTTTTTAATTTAGAATGAAATAATTATAAATGAGATAAGCCCTAGTAGACATCAAAATAGTCTTTCCCAAGAAATTGGTATTTGACAATGGAACCCAATTCAAAAGCAAGACAATCTTTAAATTTTGTGAAAAAATTCATCAAAGTTTTCTAGCGTGGCTCACCCTTAAACTAATGGTCTAACAAAAGCCTCCAATGAGTTCATTCTTGAAAGTTTGAAGAGGAGATTATAAGCAGTTAAAGGAAGATGTGTGAAGGAATTGCCTTAAGTACTTTGGGCATTCAAAACTATGTGCCCCACGTTAATCAACTGGGGACACTCTCTACTCACTGACTTATGGGACATAATTTGTAATCCCTCTTAAAGTTTGCATTCCCACTTTGAGAGCCATGCAAATGGAAATAGGAAACAATGATGATACCTTAAAATAAATCTTAGATTTTGCCAACAAAAAAGGAAGATTGCCTTATCCAGCTAGCCAATTATCAACAAGGTCTATCCAAGTAAAGGCATGGCTAGTTGAACTTCAGAGAATTTCAAGTCAACTGTTTGATTCTTAGGAAAACTACGGGATCAATCAACACAATGGTAAAGTTGTTGCAAATTGAGAAGGGCCATATACAGTAATTAAAGCCACTAATACTTTTGCATATTACTTGAAAGATCAAGATAGAAGGGAAATCCCAAACCTTTGGAATATATCTAATTTGAGAAAGTATTATAACTAAACTTTTGTGAGGCCATGGCAAAAAGCCATTGTCTTTGTCGATCATGTTCATTAATGAAGAAAGTTTGTTTATAATAACTGTCTAAACCATGGACCTCCCTAGCGGGCACAAGAACCATAAGTCTACTAGAGTACTTGTTAAAAGTTCAATAAAAATTATAAAGGCTTGGTAAGACTATTAAAAATGCCTAGTAAGGCGTGGAAAGCCAATCACAATTGCTTGTTAGGCAAGGCTAAAGAAGCCAACTACATAGTTGGTGCTTTATCTAGTTTAAATACTTCAATGTTATATTCCTTTAAGGGAAATTGATAAATAAAGCTTGATAAGCTAAATTTACAACAAGCTTGGTAAGCTTATTAAGCTAAGTAAATTCACAATCATATAACTTATTAAGCTAAGTAAATTCAAGAGCCTGGTAGGCCAATAATGATGTAATTGCCTAAAGAGGCACTAGAATGGCACGGTAAGGCAAGTTTTAAACTTTTAACTTCAAAAAGTTACACGGCTTGATAATTCAAAGAAACATAATTGTTCTAAGTCAACATTTAATAAAATTGCTTAAGTTAAGATGCAAATTGATAAACACCCAAAAATGCCATATTTTATACCCCAAAATATTCTTGGTAGTCGATTATTATTGCCTAAACTATGCTAATATCATATTTGGTTTGTTTTATAACTTAAAAGTGAAAAGAGCGCAATTTTTTGCGAAATTTAACCAACAATGCAGCAAAGATGTGTCAAAAAGCAATGGCAATTGTTCCGGTGGTTAGGAAATCTTGAAATTGATGATTGATCATGTTCTAAGAGGTGTGAAAGTCCAATTCCTAGAAGAAGTGCATTAATATTTAAGTGCGCGAAAAATCTGCTTTTGATCATTTAGGTGACGGTTCGGTATTTTGATCATAACTTTGCGCTCATAACTCAAAAATTTTGCGTGCTATATATGGTTGGAAAGAAGACTCAAAGGGATACAGTTTTTGTGTTTTGATGATCTTTAGATTCCAGTATCTTGATGGTGAAAAAAGGCCCCAAACCTACTGCCTGCGCACAGCCGCGGAAATGAGTGTTTGTATTTCTCTCTTATGGGACCTCTCCCAAACCATTTATCTCATTATCTATAATGGAAGCCCACTTAAACATTCTCCAGCAGCCCATGTTTTGAATCATCCCATCAACTAAGCCCATTCTCTCCTTTACCTCATCAAGAACGTTCCATTCCTAAAATTAAGTTTCTTGTTCTCCACTCCATATAAATTAATTCCTTTTCTAGACCTTCTATTTTTCTCCCCTTAAACCCTAATCCTTACACCGATAAATAAAGGCCCTTAGCCCCCATTCTAAACACACAACCACAAGAGAGAATTAAACTTTTGAAGAGATAGAGAGATAAGGAGTAGCGCACACCACCGCCGGAATAATCATTCAACCGGAGTTCTAAATTTCAAGGAGAGTTTTATTTATTGAAATTTTCATTATTATTTTGTAAGTTCCTCTTTGATATTGATATTAATTTTTTAATTGAGCAATGAAATTTTATTTAATATCATTCTTGTGTTCAATATTTATGGTGGAGGGCTAATCTCCTTTCAAGGGTAGAGATGAAACTCCAATATTTAATTTAACTTTTATTATTGCATGTAGTACCCATGTGCTTAATTTAATAAAAAAATCCTTTTGATTGACCTCCAAAAGAAGCAATCCAATTTAGTGTGATTCTTGATTTAAGAAACAAACTACACACCATAGTTGATTTTAATCACTAAATTCTCTTCTAAACTTTAATTGTTAATATGAATGGGTGTTGAACCTTTGTATTTTCCTTAAGTGGCGATTCATTGGAAGCTTACTTTAATCCATATTATTATTTTTATGAAAGAAGAAAATTGGATTCTACAAAAGATTTAAAAGAAAAAAATTGGTTTTAAGGTTATGTGAGAATCCGCAAATGCGACCCCCGGGTCTCGTCCCTGTTGTTTGGGCATCTGAAACGTCGGAACGGATTCCGTCGTTCCTTTTGCTGGAGTATCTTGGTTGATCATTCACATCAGGTGTCCCTATGTACTATTTCTATATGGAAGAGGGTTCATTCAGAGTCGCCAGTACGTTTTATGAGAAAACGTACAAAAGAGGTCGTGTAAGAGGAAAGGCTACAGTTTAAGCCTTTCTTTACATGTTTGTCTACGAAACCAGGATTCTATAGGGTTCGAAAACTATATTACGGTTTGGGAAGGTGTTAAGCACCCATTCCGCCCTTTCGGTCTCTAGTGGTCTTATATGTTAATTCTATGTTGAAAAACTTGGATGCTTTTACTGGCAGTCTACAACTTTCTAAGTGAAAATCCTAATATTGGGAAAACGGGGAAAGGGATGAAAACTTTTGTGTTCCGAGATCCAATGTTTAGTTTTAGGAAAGATAAATATAAGTCACAAGAGTTGTTTTTACTTTAGAGGGAGTTTTACCGTGTTATTTCTCAGATAACGACGATTTTTCTCGGTTTTGGATTTATTTGGGAAAAAGTGTTGGATCTTGTATCAGAACTAATTCAATATGGAATTAGAATTTTTGAGGGGAGTTCTACCAGATATATCACAATCTATGAAATAGATAGGATATACCGGGTTTAATTCCTAAGTAAGTTTTACCGGTCCGGGTTTTGAAAATAGAATTTTATCCGGATGATAATATACTTACTCTTCTGGTTTTGGAAATAGTTTTATCAGGGTCTCCTTGTTTTGAAAACGGTAGACTATTTGTAACTTGGCAATAAGTTTATTCAAATAAAATGTTAACAAAACAACAGAAATAAAACAAGTACACAGATATTTAATGTCAAATACTAGAAGAGACTTTCTTTACCTTCCCGACGAGAATAATAACAGGAGAGAAAATATAATACGGCGGAGAGATTTTCGGCGATAATAATCTTTTCCTTCTTTAGATATTTTCGAGAATTCGATTCCAGGGACGGGACACGTCGAGTGTCAGAAATAGATTCGATAATTCTTCAGAAATAAGACGAGAATTGAGAACGCTTGATGAAAGACTAGAAAGTCAGATATAAGCCAATAATTCTCCAAATCCAAGCTGTTGTCCTTGAACCTTTAGGGGTGTTGGCCTATTTATACTGCTCGGGGAAGATTGTCGCGCGACACTTCCCCAAAAGGGGCATATGTCGCTCGACAATGTGTCCAATGTCGCACGACAAACGGCTGAACTGATGTTTCTGACAGACTGATTTGTCAGAGAGTGGATGGTCGTGGTCAGAGGGGTTTGTCGTGCGACAAAGGAGTGATTATCGCGCGACATATCAGTGATTGTCGCACGACATACTAATATGTCGTGCGACAATCCCACTTAAAAACAGGTTTGTTGGCCAACAAACCCTTTCGGGGTAGTTTCGGGTGCTCAGGTGGGTCCCGGACTCCAAAAACAGTAGTTCTCGAAGGTCGTTAGGGTTCTTGCGGGGGTCACGGATCGGGGTATCTACAGACCCTCTCGACTCAAGCTCCTTGCTTTGTAAGGAATTGAGGCGACTGGAAGAGACCATGATCCATGGCTCCCGCAAGAACTCTAAGGAAGTGTGCGTATGCAAAAAGTGTTCGTGAGTGCCTCCGGAGAGGGCTTTGTGTTTGGTTTTGCCTCCGGAGAGGGCTTTTGTTACCTCATTGCCTCTTTCGAGGACTTTCATTTGCTCCACTAGCCTCAGATGGGAGGACTACCTTGCTACACTTTGCCTCTCTGGGAGGGCTTTTGATCTTCTGGCCTCAGGTGGGAGGACTACCATTGCTCCACTATGCTTCTCTGGGAGGGCTTCGCCTCATGTGGGAGGACTACCATTGCTACACTGTGCCTCTCTGGAGGGCTTTTGATCTTCTCGCCTCAGGTGGGAGGACTACCATTGCTACACCATGCCTCTCTGGGAGGGCTTTTGAACTTCTCGCCTCAGGTGGGAGGACTACCATTGCTACAGTGTGACTCTCTGGGAGGGCTTCGCCTCAGGTGGGAGGACTACCATTGCTACACTGTGGCTCTCTGGGAGGGCTTCACCTCAGGTGGGAGGACTACCATTGCTACACTGTGCCTCTCTGGGAGGGCTTTTGATCTTCTCGCCTCAGGTGGGAGGACTACCATTGCTACACTGTGGCTCTCTGGGAGGGCTTCGCTTCAGGTGGGAGGACTACCATTGCTACACTGTGCCTCTCTGGGAGGGCTTTTGATCTTCTCGCCTCAGGTGGGAGGACTACCATTGCTACACTGTGCCTCTCTAGGAGGGCTTTTGATCTGTAAGAAGAAAGAAAATTGCCTCTGGGAGGGCTTCGTGAGTATTTCTGCCCCTGGCGAGGGCTTGTGTTTGTGATTTGCCTCTGGCGAGGGCTTGTGTTCGTGATTTGCCTCTGGCGAGGACTTGTGTTTGTGATTTGTCTCTGGCGAGGGCTTGTGTTGTATTCTGGTGAATTTGTTTGCTGTCTCTCTTACACTGCTAGAGTGAGAGAGAGAAATTTTTGTGAGGGTGAAAAGAGCTTCTCGGGGTCTAATCTTTATCTGGATGTCCGTTTTCCTGTATCTTTCTGAACTTTACTCTCATGTTTTGCTCGAGTGAGGATACTTATCTCAGAAGGCAGTTTTCGGATTTCTTTTGCTCTCCGCAGAGTGACGGTTCGAGGTTTTCCAAACCATCTCTTATGTATTGTGCTGAAAAGAAAATTTGTTTGAAAGTTCAATCTCTGATCTCTGTTCTCTTTTTAGTTTTCTCTTGGTGGGCCCAAATCGTATTCTATTTTTCGATGCCCTTATTTCTTCCTCTTTGGGGGAAGATTTTTCCTGGCCTTCTCTGTTTTTGAGCAGGAGTCTTTTTATCCCTTTGTCGTGATCAGGAGCCTTACTCACCCAAAACGAAGCCCTGAGCCGGTTTTGGCCTAGCTGTCACTTTTGGTGTGGCTCTCCCTGTCACTCTGCATTTCTGTTTCTCTCGCTCGCTCTGGGCGCTCGTGCGGGTCTTTTCTCTTTTCTACTCTTTCAATTTTTTTCTATTCCCGTCTTAATCGGATATGGTCTTGGTCCTTTTTTTTGGGAGATCAGAGATTACTTTTAGCCGTGGTATTTTGTTCTCGCATTTTCCGGAGAGATGATTTGGAAGTCCTTTCCTCGAATTCTCATCCTGTGTGTGCGGTTTTTAGCAAGTTTTTCAAAAATTTCTTCTCTGAAGTACCCCTGCAGGAGATAAAATGAGACAAAGGTCAAAAAATTAGGGGAGGGATCAATGTGTCGCGCGACACTTCGGTATGGGGCTCTTTGTCGCGCGACAATGTGCCCATTTGTCTCGCGACAAATGGCTTCACTATATAAGTCCCTTGCTGAGCTCATTCCACCTCATTCTCTCCTTTCTCTTTCTCTCTCTAGCTCTCTTTCTCTCTTCTCTCAAGCGTGGAAGCCCTGCCGCTTTTCTGATTTTTCTGACTTTCTCACTACTCTCCATATACACAGATGGATCCCGCACAGCCGGATCGACTCGAGGGTGACCAGGAGGAGGTCACCTTTACTGACGCTCAGGGCGTTCTTCGATGCAGCCATCACCATGATGACTGGGAGGACCTCGACTGGTACGGTGAGGATGGGGTGGACCGCGGTCAGGCGGTGGTCTATTGTGACATCACCCGGGCTGCTCCAGTCCCGGATGTTCCGTGGCTCTTGATGGAGCCCATTTCTCATGAGATCCGTCGACGGTCTCTGGTATGTCTTCTTTTCGTGTATTTATCTGTTTTGTTATTTTTGTCGTTTCCTGCATGTATTTTAAACAATGTTAGTATGCATGTCTGCCTAGAAATAACGTCCAATTTAGTGAACACATAATTTTTACCTGTGATACCTCTTAGGTTTTGGGAAATTATATAATGTACCCTCATATCTCTCATAATTACACCAAAGTACCCTTAGGTTTGGAAAATTACATAATTTACCCTTGTAACCCTATATTTCTCATAATTACACCAAAGTACCCTCAGGTTTGGAAAATTACATAATTTACCCTTCTAACCCTATATTTCTCATAATTACACCAAAGTACCCTCAGGTTTGGAAAATTACATAATTTACCCTTATAACCCTATATTTCTCATAATTACACCAAAGTACATAATTTACCCTTATAACCCTATATTTCTCATAATTACCCCAAAGTACCCTCAGGTTTGGAAAATTACATAATTTACCCTTATAACCCTATATTTCTCATATTTACACCAAAGTACCCTCAGGTTTGGAAAATTACATAATTTACCCTTATAACCCTATATTTTTCATAATTACACCAAAGTACCATCAGGTTTGGAAAATTACATAATTTACCCTTATAACCCTATATTTCTCATAATTACACCAAAGTACCCTCAGGTTTGGAAAATTACATAATTTACCCTTATAACCCTATATTTCTCATAATTACACCAAAGTACCCTCAGGTTTGGAAAATTACATAATTTACCCTTATAACCCTATATTTCTCATAATTACCCCAAAGTACCCTCAGGTTTGGAAAATTACATAATTTACCCTTATAACCCTATATTTCTCATAATTACACCAAAGTACCCTCATAATCCTGTACTCGTTCTTTTGTTTGCAGTAGGTTGGCCGTGGTTGGGGTTCCCCCAACACCATTTCTTTAGAGTGGCGACAGGCACCGGCCCCTGTCCAGGAGTTGCTCCTTGTGACTCCTTTTGGTTCTTTCTTTGATGCCCTTCTGGAGTGGGTATCTAGGGTGGCTGTGTTGGTGTCGACTCTGGCCTGTCACTGGTGGGACACCACTCATACCTTCCACTGGAGCTGGGGGAGATGACGATGACCCCGTTAGACCTGTTTGCTTTGACCGGGATTCCTTCAAGGGGTGTCCCTATCCAGATTGACGTCCCCTTGCGTCTGACGGCAGAGGGTATTGTCGGTGCATTAGGATGGTTTTTGGAGCGACGGAGTTTCGGTGATACGATTCCTCGGGCTATTTTGGTCACGCGCCTGGCGATAGAGAGAGCCAGATTGATTGCTTCAGGAGCGCCGATGACCCGCCAGGAGGCGCGTCAGTATGCCCGCGTCCTTCTCTTATTGACGCTCCACGATTTGCTCGAGGCCCGTGGGGGGGACCCGTCCCATCTCTAGTGGCTGCCCTATCTTCGGGATTTCAGTATTATGTTTGACTACAACTGGGGTGGTTTTATTCTTGCCGTCCTTTACGATGCTATGGACCAGGTTTCTCGCCATCTAGCCCTGAACCTCAAGGGCTTTTCTTTGTTGTGGGAGGTATACACCTTTGTTCTCTTATTTTTGTTTCAGTCTTTGTATATTATCTGTCGATTGTTGCTGATATTCTTTATTTTTCCTCTTCAGAGTTGGTTCGTGGCGTATACCCGTCTGGGTCGCGCCCAGGTGGATCTCCTCATTGAGAACGAGGATCAGTTCCCCCTTATCCGCCGATTCATCGCGGGGAACTACAGGGCTCCCTATGTATACCGGACTCGGGAGACCGGAGCTGCTGCCGTTCATGACCTGTTAGAGGAGCAGGTAAATATCTTAGTATTCTTTATTTTTAAGTGGATAAATAGTAAATAGAATAATAATAAAATTTTATTTTTCTTCAGATTGAGTGGGCTCCCTGGGGTGATCTGGGCCCTCATTTTGGATATGGCCGTGCTCTGACCGCCTCGATGACCCGGCGGCTTATCAGGGACGAGTACGGCCTTCACTTTTACTTGGGCGAGAGAGTTATTCGCCAGCATACACCGGCACAGTGGCCTAGAGTTCCTTTATTCCCGCCAGTTCTGATGAGACGGACGGGCGAGATCGACCCGGTGATGGTGCAGGCATTGGTTGATGGGCTCGGTTTTCAGACTTTCACCAAGGAGGGAGATTATGCTGTCTTTGCCGCCCGTTACTTGATGAGGGAGCTGAAGGGGACTCGGGGACGGGTCTTCTATGAGAGGTACCGGGCGTTGGGAGGTGATCCCAACTACATACGAGGACAGACTCATTTGTCCCGGATAGTTCCTGGTCAGCTGGCGCCTGTCCCTGATCAGAGGGAGAACATCTTGGACTCTTATGATGACGACCCTGAGGGAGAGAGGGACATCCCTGCTGGTGCTAAGGGGGGCGATGATAGGCCCGAGGGGGGTGATGATAGACCTGAGGGTGGTGAGGGAGGTGGGACAGCGGCTGTTCCAGAGCAGCCTCCTCAGACTACGCCTAGGGAGGAGCAGCCTGCCAAGGGTTTTGAGTTCCCCACCGGTCCATCGGTATCCCCGGGAGTAGTTTTTGATGCTGCGGAGGCTGCTAAGAGAGAAGGAGCAGCCTTCTCTGAGCGATCCTGGGAGCCTGCGGACCTTGGGGTTGACTATGAGCAGTTTGGGCGGACCCCTCCTGCTGCTGCGACCATTCCTTCTAGCGGGGTCCTGCCTTTGAGAGCAACGGCTATGGTGGATCCCCCAAGTGTTCATACTTACGCCACATTGACCCCTCTTCCGTTGACTGTTATGGGTCCTCCGGCCCGATCTCTGGGTCTCGGCGGCTCATCTTCTCGGCCTCCCCTGTTCCCGATTCACAAGGAGGGTGGGTCCACTTCTGCTGATGTTCCGGTGGGCTCGTCCATTCCTTCGGTAGATCTTCCTCCACTTCCTAGAGATATTTCTTATGTCGGCGCCGGTTTACGTCGATACACTGTTCCTGAGTATCCTCTTCCTAAGGATGCTTTTTACTTCTTAGGTGGTCGTTCTGGTGATGAGGTAACTACTTCAGCTTTCCTTGATGCTTTTATATCTATATTTATTTATTTCGACTGTGCTGATTCTCTTATCTTATGTCTTTCACAGCGGGTGAGTGTACGGGTGGCGAATTTGAGGGCTTAGCATGCCCAGCACCTTTACAACTGGAATCTCCTCCAGTACGTCGGTCGAGACCCTCCAGCATACACGCCTGACTATCAGAGGGCGATTGACGTTTCTTTACTGCCGGGCGACCCTCTGACTTCTTCTCATGCTCGGACGGAGTCTCGGAGGAGTAGTAGTCAGACTTCTAGGCGCTCTCGGTCCTCGGTGATCCGTCCTACGGCTTCTGCCCAGTCGATGGGGCCTTCCCAGGCGGTAGTCCCTCCTACTCAGGGTGTCCCAGTGGTTGACCTTACTCCCGAGGAGGGCTCGGGTGATAGTGGGAGCGTGTCAAAGCGCGCTCGAGTAGATTAGCTTTCTTTTCCTGCATTTAGTTAGTTTAGACAGATATGTACATGTTTTAGACAGAAATTCAGTTTTGAAAACTGTTCTTTTTGTTGGATTTATGAAAAATATTTATTTGTGTCTGATGATGTACTTTTTCCTTATCTGTGATGAAAAGATAATAATTACATGAATCGATAATTTAGGAGTCATACCTTTGTGATGTGGCAGTTCTTAGGGTTTCTGCAAAAGAACAGAGTGAGCACAAAATGCATCCAGAAGTGATTCTTTTGGCAAGAATGACTCTTATGTGTAAGAAAGGCAAAAATAGGGTGACACCAAAGGGGATTGTCGCGCGACAATCCCTCCTGGACATAGGTTTGTCGCGCGACAAACAGGCACAGGACCCTCTTTTTTGCTATAAATACACCCATCTTCCTTCCTTCATTCCCACATCTTTTCCAAAATGTCTTCTTATCGCACCAACTCTGATTTTTCTTACGTTAATGCTCGAGATGCTCTAATATCTTCTGAAAATGGTTTGAACTTCGGTGCTTTTAGCCCTTTAGCGGGCTGGTGCCATCGTCCTGTAGATTTTTCTTTTCTGTTAGGTGCTTTGTATTTCTGGAGTCCTGCGGATCATCTTTTCCGCTTTGGACTAAGTGAGCTCTATCCGACTTATGAGGAGTTTTCCTGGCTGTTGCGTTCTGACGTCCGCCTCCCGATGGCAGTTCCTATAGAAGAAATCAATCCTCGAGATATGCTGATTGCCTTGTTAGCCATTCCCCAAGTGGCCTGTGATGGTTTCATTATCGACGGGCTCCTTGACTTCCATAAGATGGTGAGGTTCTTTCATCGCTACGAAGAGAGAGCATCTTATAGCGTGGGGCGTACTGCGGTGGTCTTGATCTGTCTTGTTTCCGATATGTTACTGGTGACGGGCTCTTCCCGGGTCGATCCCACTATTCTGAGTTTGATTTACCATGCTAGGAACGGGGAGTCTATAGTGCCAATTGTTCTTGCAGAGACTCTGAACGACCTAGATGATCTTCAAAGGGGAGCTTCACCCTTTTTCAAGGGAAGCCCTCGTTTGCTATACATGTGGCTGTTGGAGCGTTTCTCATCGGTGGGTTTCAACGGGGTGCGACTTGACAACCCGACACACTTTTTCCGCCGTCCCCTCTTTGGTGCTTTGACCATGTCTTCCTTTGATTGGACGGTATGGTTTTTGGAGAACTTTCGGGCTGTCCGGTGGAACATTCCTTGGTGGAAGCTGAGGGTGATGGTGCTTAGTACAGGGGGTCAGAACTATGTTCGGCTTCGTGGGCTCTTGTTTACCTCCTTTTATCTCCCAAGAGGTCTTCTTCGGTAGTTTAACGTTCCTCAGGAGGTTCCCCTTGGTCTAAACAACTTTTCCTCTGAGTCTAAATTTGTGACCCCGCATGTTTCTTCATCGGTAGGGAGGATGTGGCGTGCTCGACTGACTCGTCAGTTCAACTATGCCCGTTTCGGTATTACCAGGCTCCTTCGGGTTAATATCATCTGTTCTCTTTGGGGGTCTTTGGAAGGGGAGCTAATTGATGAAATGGAGTGGTTCCGGTTCATGGATTCTGAGCCCACAGAGGAGAACATTGTCTTTGCGTACCAGATCCTTGATGAGGCTCGAATTGACTTGGCTACTGAGGACCCTGCTTGGCCTACCCCTAGGGATTAGGTTTTTCTGTATGCTGTATCTCCTTTGTAACTTTCGGTGTTCTGAACCACCTTAATAATATAGGAAGGACTGTTTATGGGAAATAAATTTCTTTACAAAGTTTAAACCGGGCCTGAAGTCACTTCTCAGGTTGCCTACGTTCCCCTTTTTGATTTTTTCAAAAACACAAATTTGAGTCGGGGCTCAGGTTTACGTAGTTCTTATCTGTACATGTTACATTTATTGGTAATACTTCTTCAGTCGATCTATGTTGACTGGTGAATGCAGTAACTATCCGTCTAAGTCAGTGAGTACAGCGGCACCCCCTGTGTCAATCTCTTTGACGATGTATGGCCCCATCCACTTCTGCCCGAACTTTCCCCTTGGGTCTCTGGCTGGCTCTCGAATTTATTTTAATACGATGTCGTTCTCATTGATACCCCGAGTCTTCACTTTCTGGTTAAATGCTCGAGTAATTCTCTTCTGATACCCTTGGTGGTGGTATACGGCTTTCAATCTTTTCTCATCTAGCAGTGCCAGCTCGTTATAACGTGCCTGGCCCCACTCCAGCTCATTGATTTGATTCGCTAGAATTATTCTGAGGGAGGGAACCTCTAATTCAACAGGGAGGACTGCTTCCATCCCGTATGTAAGTGAAAATGGGGTTGCCCCGGTGGAGACCCTCTCAGTGGTGCTGTATCCCCATAATGCTTATGGCAATTTCTCGGGCCAGTCCCGACAGGTGTCGGTCATCTTGCTTAGGATATTCTTCAGATTCTTGTTGGCGGCCTCAACAGCCCCATTGGTTTGTGGTCTATATGGCGAAGATTTGTGTCGGGTGATACCGTATTCCTCCATGACTGTATTAGCCTCTCCTTCGAAGTGAGTGCCATTGTCCGAGATAATCTCGTGTGGGACCCCATACCAACAGATGATGTTCCGTCTAATGAATCGGGCAACTTTTCTGGCGTCAAGGGTTTGAAAAGACTCGGCTTCTACCCATTTGGTGAAGTAGTCGATGGCCACTAGTATGAATTCATGGCCGTTGCTGGCTTTGGGTGATATCTTCCCAATGATGTCAATTCCCCAGGTTGCGAAAGGCCAGGGAGCAGTCATGTTGTACAACTCTTTCAGAGGAAGTTTCTGAGACTTAGCGTAGATTTGGCACTTGTGACAACGGCGTACGTGGTTAACGCAGTCGTTCTGCAGGGTAGACCAGTAATATCCTTGCCTGATGATTTTACGGGCAAGTGTATGACCGCTCATATGGGGTCCACAATCGCCCCTATATATCTGATCCATCATTTTGACAGATTCTTCTTCAGTGAGACATTGGAGATGGGTCCCGTCGTAGTTCCTCTTATATAGCCTTCCAGCACAAAGTATGAACCTTGATGCTAATCTCCTGAGTGTGACCCGCGTCCTCTTGTCCGTTTGCTCAGGATACCTATGATTCTTCAATAGGTTCTAGATGTCATAAAACCAAGTGGTTAAGTCCCCATTCTTTTCATTCTCTACTTCCAGGGCCATGCAGTGTGCTGGTCCTGATCTTCTTTGAATGGTAAGAGTTATTTCTTCCATCCCCTCCGGGATATCAATCATAGATGCCAGGGTTGCTAGTGCGTCAGCAAAATTGTTTTGTGACCTGGGTATATAGTAGAACTCCGAATGCTCAAATCTTCCGGCGACATCTTCCAGCCGGGCAAGGTAGGGGACTAACTTTTCATCTCTGATCTTCCATTCCTTTAGAACTTGGTGGACCACTAATGCCGAATCTCTGTACACTTGTATTCTCTTTATACCCCCTTGGAGTGCGATCTCTAACCCGATTATATAGGCTTCATACTCGGCCATGTTGTTGGTGCAGAAGAAGTCTAATCGATACGATACCGGGGAGTGAGTTTGGTCTGGAGAGACTAATAGGATGCCTATCCCGTTTCCGTTTCGGTTGGCAGCCTCGTCAAAGTACAGTTTCCAGTCTTCATCGATCTCGACATTCATGATAGTTTCGTCCGGAAATTCGACTTCTTCTAGCATGTCCCCCAATATCAGATTGTGTGAACACCCCAATCCACGACTCTCGTGCGAATACTGGTTTTCTTTAAGCATCCTGCATTTAATCATGAGTCATCATGCATGTAGAAAGACTGATAGGAAAGACTCCGATTTCGGACGCGTTGGGAGTCTAAGATAACCTTTGTTGCCTCTTCGCATTCGCCACGATGGGAATTTTTCTGAAACCCCTTTCCCCAAGAAGGGAAATAACGACTCCACGTGTTCCCCAAGAAGGGAATTTTTCGAATTCCTGAAAAGATAGGAATTCTTTGCATTCCCCACGATGGGAATTTTTCCGAAACCCCTTTCCCCAAGAAGGGAAATAACGACTCCGCTTGTTCCCCAAGAAGGGAATTTTTCGAATTCCTGAAAAGATAGGAATTCTTCGCATTCCCCACGATGGGAATTTCTCCGAAACTCCTTTCCCCAAGAAGGGAAATAACGACTCCACGTGTTCCCCAAGAAGGGAATTTTTCGAATTCCTGAAAAGATAGGAATTCTTCGCATTCCCCACGATGGGAATTTTTCTCCGATCCCCTTTCCCCATGAAGGGAAATAACCTTTACCGCGCATTCCCCATGAAGGGAATAACTTTATCCACACATTACCCACGAAAGGAATCTGATTCACATTTTCCAAAGATGGAAATTTCTCTTAGTACCGCACCCCACGAAGGGATACACCACAAGACCAAGAATATTATCTCACTTCTCCCAAAGAAACAGGGACGCTTTGAGGACACTTTGGATTTGGAAAAATGCCAAGTCCCCTCGTATAGTCCTATACACTGAGGGTGGTGTGCCACTGAGGGTAATGTATCACTGAGGGTAGATGGAAGAAAAGGTTAATGTATCGTGTCGCCCAGCCAAAAGGAAAGGGGAAATTGTGGATTGCATCACCTGAGAGAGAGTTTTTAGAAAGAGAAAATCTTGAGAGAGAAGGAAGCAAGCAAGGTAACAAGGCAAGGCTCTCATTTCTTCGGCAAGCGCATCAGGTACGTCTATCCACAACCTTTCTTAATTTCAATATTTAAGTATTCATTTTTAATATAGAAAATTAGATAACTTGCAAAGAAGTTCATTGCTTTCAAATAAATCCTTTCTAAGTTTTACAAGAAATCTAAAATCCGTTTTGACACGTTTTCAAAACAAAAAAAAAATACAAAAACAGTTTCCAAACGAAAGGAACTACGAGACTCTGATTTCATTCTACGAATGAATACGTAGGCGCTCGCAAAGCTCGAGTCTGATTTCAAAATATTATTTTAAACTGAATTTATCCGGAAAGGACTATTCTGAAAACAATTCAAACTACTTGCAAGATATTTAAAATAGGAATTAGATGCATGATCCATTAAGAGACCGAAAGGGCGAATTGGGTGCCTAACACCTTCCCAATTCGTAATGTAGTTCCCGAACCCTAACAAAGTCAATTTTCAAAATAAATCTCTGGTTTCAAACGTATGAAAAATAATTCGTTTTTGAATTGTCCTTCGTATGATCTTTTGTTTGTTTTCTCGTAAAACAAACTAGCGACTCTACAAAACACGTTTTTTTAAAGAAAACCGAGAACGAGGACCCTTTCTTTCTCTCGGGTCGCGGGTCCGGATTCTCACAGATTGTGGGCCAGATAATCAGCTATGATCTTGCCTTTGACTGCCTTCTGGGTCATGTAGGTGATGTCGAATTCGGAGAGTAGAAATAACCATTTTGCCATGAGGTTTGAGAGAGCTGGTTTCTCGAAGAGGTATTTCAACTGATCAATTCGTGATGCCAGGATGACTGGGAAAGCCAGCATGTAATGCCGTAATTTCTGTGTTACCCAAACGAGGGTGGTGCATGATTTCTCCAATGGTGTGTAGTTTATCTCAAACGGGGACAGCTCTTGCTGATGTAATAGATGGCCTGTTCTTTCCGTGTATCGGTCAGATGTTGGGCTAGCATGGCTCCTGCAGCCGAATTAATGACGGTCAGGTATAGAATTAGTGGCAGTCCGGTCTGTGGTGGGGCTAATACAGGGGTTTGGAGAGGTAGTCTTTTATTCTATCAAAAGCTTCCTGGCACTGATCGTCCCATTTTCCTGGTGAAGATTTTCTCAGGAGTTTGAAGATGGGTTTGCAAGTTTGAGTAAGCTGGGAGATGAACCTGCTGATGTACTGCAAATTACCCAAAAATCCTCGGACTTCTTTCTCGGTACGAGGCTCGGGCATGTCTCGGATGGCTCGAACTTTGGCAGGGTCTACCTTGATTCCCTTTTTACTAATGACATAGCCCAGGAGTTTTCCTTTGGTTACCCCGAACACACATTTCTTCTGATTGAGTCTCATCTGATACTGGCGGAGCCGGTCAAAAAAGGCTCACAAGGCTGGTACATGGCCTTCCCTCTCTTTTGACTTGATTATCATGTCGTCCACATACACCTCTACTTCTTTGTGAATCATGTCGTGGAAGATAGTTATTACTGCCCTCTGATATGTTGCTTCGGCATTCTTCAGCCTGAATGGCATAACGGTGTAGCAATATGTTCCCCACGGTGTAATAAATGATGTTTTCTCTTGGTGATCCGGGTGCATCTTGATCTGGTTATACCCGACGAAACCGTCCACGAATGATTTCAAGGCATGGTTAGCGGTATTATCTACTATTAGATCAATGTTGGGTAATGGTAAATCGTTTTTCGGACAAGCTTTATTGAGATCTCAGTAATCTACGCACATGCGGACTTTCCCATTTGCCTTTGGAACGGGCACAATGTTGGCTAACCATGAAGGGTACTCGATCACCCGCAAGAATCCCACACTCAATTGTTTCATCACTTCTTCTTTTACTTTCAGGGACCATTCTGGCGTAAGTTTTCTCAACTTCTGCTTGACGCACCTAAATTCAGGCTTGGTGTGTATCTCGTGCATGACTATCTGGCTGTTCAAACCTGGCATATCTGCATAGGACCAGGCGAAGATATCCACGTACTCATTCAGAGTTTGTGTGAATTCTTCTCTTTCTGTCTCACTTAGACTTGCCCCAATACGAACCTCTTGTGAGAATCCGGACCCATACCCCGAGAGGAGAGAAGAGTCCTCGTTCTCGGTTTTATTTGAAAATGTGTTTTGTAGAGTCGCCAGTTTGTTTTACGAGAAAACAAACAAAAGATCGTACGAAGGACAATTCGAAAACGAATTATCTTTCATACGTTTGAAACCAGAGAATTATTTTGAAAATTTACTTTGCTAGGGTTCGGGAACTACGTTACGAATTGGGAAGGTGTTAGGCACCCAATTCGCCCTTTCGGTCTCTTAATGGATCATGTATCTAATTCCCATTTTAGATATCTTGCAAGTAGTTCGAATGGTTTTCAGAATAGTCCTTTCCGGATAAGTTTATTTTAAAACAATATTTTGAAATCAGACTCGAGCTTTGCGAGCGCCTACGTATTCATTCGTAGAATGAAATCAGAGTCTCGTAGTTCCTTTCTTTTGGAAACTGTTTTTGTATTTTTGTTTGTTTTGAAAACGTGTCAAAACGGATTTTAGATTTCTTGTAAAACTTAGAAAGGATTTATTTGAAAGCAATGAACTCCTTTGCAAGTTATCTAATTTTCTGTATTAAAATTGAAATTAAATGCAGTACTGAAATTAAGGATGGTCTTAGAAAATATACCTGATGCGCTTGGAGAAGAAATAAGAACCTTGCCTTGATTGCTCCTTTCTCTCTCTAGAACTTTCTCTTTCTAGATTTTCTCTCTCTAGAAGTTCTCTCTTATAATTTCTCTAAAATGACTCTCTAATAATTTTGACAGAGTTTCTAATTGCTAAAGACACTATCGAGTGTTGATGTCTTTAAATGAGAGCCCAAGGGTCCTATTTATAGCAAAAATCTCGCCAAAAACGCTCCAAAAGAGGCCAACCGCAAAGGGTAGCCGCAGGGCGTGCGGCTGGGGCGTGCGGCTAGGTGCCAACCGTACGGTTGGGGAGCCAACCGTGCGGCTAGGGAAGGTCGATCCCCGTCCTGGTAAGCGAAGTGGCAACAAGGTTGTGGTTAATTCCTAACGTGCTCGAAAATCAGGGTTTTTCCTAACAGTCTCTTGTATGCATGATGACTCAAGACTTGATGCATAATTCTTGTTAGGTTCACACGAGAGTCGTGGATTGGGGTGTTCACACCTCTTTTCTTTCTTCTCCTGTCCCGAGGTTAATCACAAGAGTGTCTCCTTCCTTGCTCTGTATACGTTGCTCCTCCCGTTCAGGGTGTTCGTTTAGTCTTTCCAATTCCATATAAGCAATTACAGAATTAAAATTAACAGGATAATGCAAAACAGAGTCTTCTTTATTGATAATAGCGCTTATAGGTACAAGTTCAAACAGTAAATCTAGGAGTGACTCCTCCCTAGCCAGACCCTCACTCTTATCTCTCACCCTTACAATTTCACTCTTTTCCCCTTTTTCTTGGTAATCCAGATCATCGTGTATCAAGTGTACAGGGTCGTCTCTTGGCTCATTATCCCCTAGAGCCATGATGTCGAGGAGATTTCCGATCATTTCTTCCTCTTCATCTTCCTTGTCTTCATTTTTTTCCCTCGGCCCGATCGTCAACTTGGTAGAGAAACTGTGCATAATATTTTCCTTGATATAAAGGTCCTCCTCATAGAAGATTTCCCATCCTGGAAGGTTCTCTCCGTCGCTGTTTCTCCAATGCTCCTGAAAGCCGCAAAAGGGGAAGTCCTCTCATTCTTTGACGAAGAACCCATTCAGAGAGCAAAAACTCGGATACTGATGCCCTCGACCCCCTTTCTCTTGGTTGTCTTCTTCGGTGTGTTGGTACCCCAACCCTTCTTTTTCGTGCCTTGTCACTGGTTCTAAGGCCTGAAGTAACCCTGGCTGCCCCATTCCTAGACTGGCTCCAAATAAATATTTCATCATTCTCAGCATATTTGTGATCTTGGTGCTGAGACCGGGGATATTGTCAGGGGGTAGATACTCGATTCTCTGGGTGGTGAGAGCTTGTACCTGAGGCTGGTAAGAAAAGCCTCCCAGTTGTATGCTCTGACTCCTGATGCCCAATACAGGTAACTCTAGATCCGCCAAGGTCCTTTCAGGATCTCCTTGGATGGTGATTATATTCCCTTCGAATGGTATCTTGATCTTCTGGTGTAAGGAGGAGGGGAGTGCTCCTATGTCGTGTAGCCATGCTCTTCCCAACAGGAGGTTAAAACTGGAGGAAATGTCTATGATTTGAAAGTCGACTAGAAAGTTTCTGGGACCGACCATGAGATCTAGCTTTAGGGAACCCAGAACGGCCCTTCTAGTGTTGTCATAGGCTTTAACGGTCACAGCTGACGGGGAAAGTTCTGAGTCTAAGATACCCAGACATCTGGCGGTCTTCAAAGGGCAGACATTTATGGTTGACCCGTTGTCGATGAGGACCTGAGGCAGGATTTTCCCTCGAGTCCGGACAGTAATATGGAGGGCCAGATTGTGTTTCTTCCCTAATGGAGATAAGTCTTCATCTAAAAATGACAGACTTCTTTGGACTGTAAGGGACCCGATCATGTTTGGTAGTTGTTCTAGTGTGGAATCTTGTGATATGACGGCCTCGTCTAGGAGTTTGATGAAAGCGGTCCTGTGAGGTTTGGAGGCAACCAAGAGGCCCCAAATGGTGATGTGTGCCTGAGTTTTCTTCAACTGTTCCAGTACTCGATCTTCTCCTATTTCCTTAGGAGGTGGTGATTTCTCGGCATCCATTGGCGGTGGCTGGTATACCCTTCCTAAACGGGTAATTTGTTGTATAAAAAGGGATGCTGGGTCTGATCCCTCTGAGATTTCTGATGACTCTGGCTCTGCCGACCAACTAAAAGTCTTGGGGGAAGTTTTTGTCATACAGATTGTCTCATTGGGGGGGCCTCGGGGTTTCCACGACTGTTTCTTCTTGTCCTGGGTCCATCATATCCCAGATTTTCCGGGATTGGTTTTGATTGTAAGTGGTTGTGAGATCCCCTGATTGGCCTTTCCTAACCCCTGCCCGGGTAGGAAGTTCATTTTAGCCATCCATTGGTCAATTATCGGATTGAGGCCTGGGGCCACTTGAGCCTTTGCTGGCAATACAACGGGCGCCTTGTAGGCTGGGTCATCTCGAATGAGTCCTACGGGCTCAAAGCCTTCTTCATCAGTGGTTAAGGCGTTAATCCCCGCAGGTGGAGCATGGTTGGGAAGGGGGTTGTTGGTAACATTGGGCCCGCCTGGTGCGGGGATGTTTCCAGCTTCAATGAGGTCCTGGATACGATGGCGAAGAGCCAAGCAGTGTTCCGTGTCATGGCCCGCTGTTTGATGGTATGCACAGTTCTTGTTCATTCTCCAGGTGCTGGGAATAGGGTTTGGTGGGGGGCACGGGTTGAGTGGAGTGATCAGTCTGGCCTTTCGGAGTAGTTCCAGGCTTTTGACCAGGGTAGTGGAAAGGGTGCAGAAGTTTCTTCTTTTCTTGGCCTCGGTGCTTGAAGAATCTCCTTGTGCAGGCCAACTCATCGGAGGGGCTTGTTGTGACTGTTGGAAGGGATTTTGTTGATATGGGTATGAGCTTAGTTGATTCACGGCTGGAGTGGCTGTCTTTCTCCCGGTGTATGAGGCTTTCTTGGTATCAGTCTCTGCCTTCTTGGCCAATTCTTCCTCTACTTGCAACCCCATACTCAACAGGGCTCTGAAGTGTGGGAACATATTCTTTCCCATACAACTCAATACAGCTGGGGTGAAATTTTTCTGTATTATCTCCAACTGCTCTTCTTCATTGGGTCGTTTGGACATTTGGGAGGCCATCCCTCTCCAGCGTGTGAGGAAATCGCTGAAGCTTTCTTTCTTGCCTTGCTTGGCCATTTCCAGGTGTTTACGGGTAATTTCCAAATCCTCGTTGGACCCGTATTTGGTCATGAACTCCTTGACGATATCCCCCAAAGTTTTTGTGTGGTGTCTCTCCAAATCAAAAACCCATCTCAGGGCGGTACCCGTGAGAGTCATGTGAAAGGCTTGAGCCAACTCCGGCTCTCCGCAACCGGACACTTGCATAGATCTGATGTAGGATTGGAGGTGTGTTTTCGGGGGTGTGGTTCCTGTGAATTTGGTGATGGAAGGGAGCTTGAATCCCTGGGGTAATCTTGTTTTTGTGTAGAGGGAGAAGGCATTCATATCTGTAATTTCGTCTGCCCTTTTTACTAGGGAAACCCCCCCTTGCAGAATTTTCATCTGCTATTTCAGTTTCTTCATTTCTTCATTTTCTCTCGACACCTCATCGGGCTGTTCCCGAGCTAAAACTGATTTTGCATACACTGCTCGAAGTCGGTTGATGTCTGGGTACTCATTAGGAGGGGCTACCGGGGCCGGTGGTGGAATAGGTCTTGCGGGGACTTGTGGCCATGGCTGGTATTGGGGATCAAGGCCTTGCTGAGGTTGTGACCAGATGATGGGTGGCTCCTGTTGTTGGTAAGTGGGGCCTGAATTCGGGACCCATTGATTTTGGTTATTGGGATCGGTCTGAACGGGACCGGGTGGGATAGGATCCGTTTGCTGTGGATTGGTTCCTTGAACTGGGGGAAGTACTTGCGATGACTGCCCTTGATCTCGATTCGGTGGTAGTCGTTCAAACCCAGGTGGTGCGGCCCGTCCAGCTGACAACTCTTCTACTCGGACTTGGGTATTCTGTTGCTCGTTTGTGAGGCTTGCTAGATTCATGCTGACGGTCATCAACAAACGGTGCATCTTGGCTAAACTTGGCTGAACTGCGGACGCCTCGGCTAGGCTCTGATCTGTCTCTTGATTCTCGTGTCCATCGGCCATTTCGGGTGTGCTTGGTCTTACTAGTCTTCCGGTATGATCTCGACCGGCCCAACCTTCCAGACTGACATTTTTTTTACGGCTGTAGACGAAACCACATGGCGAAGATGAAGGAAGACTGTGGTGCGACTCAATTTTTGCCAAAAGAAACACTAAAAATTGCCGAGAAAAGACTCGGGTTTTAAAAAGGTGTTGTAAAGTAAGCCGTAAGGTGGTACATCCCCTATGGCTGTTTGACAAGTGTTTTTAGTCGACTCGATCTTATATGCAGCGCAGGTGTACGACCAGTTAAGGCTTCAGGCACCCTCCTTTTTGGCAAGACTTTGCGATATACCCCAGGGGCGGGTACGTGCAAGAGCCTTTTGATATACTTCTCGGGTACGTGAGTGTTCTCGTCACTCGATATACCTCGGGGGCGTACTTGGCCAAGGAGAGTGGAAGTAAATGCTTTCGGTTTATGTTGGCCCAAGCAAGCCAACTCCCTACTCACTTATAATACTGTGAGAAGTCGGACCCGCGACCCGAGAAGAGTAGAGTCATCGTTCTCGGTTTTCTTTATTTTTGAATGAAAACTTGTTTTGTAGAGTCGCCAGTTTGTTTTGCAGGAAAACAAACAAAAGATCGTACGAAGGACAATTCGAAAACGAATTATCTTTCATACATTTGAAACCAGAGTTTAAAATATACTTTCCTAGGGTTCGGGAACTACGTTACGAATTGGGAAGGTGTTAGGCACCCAATTCGCCCTTTCGGTCTCTTAATGGATCATGTATCTAATTCCTATTTTAGATATCTTGTAAGTAGTATTCAGAATAGTCCTTTCTGGATAAATTCAATTTAAAATCGTATTTTGAAATCAGACTCGAGCTTTGCGAGCGCCTACGTATTCATTCGTTGAATGAAATCAGAGTCCCGTAGTTCCGTTCTTTTGGGAAACTGTTTTTGTATTTTTACTTGTTTTGAAAACGTGTCAAAACGGATTTTAGTTTTCTTTGTAAAACTTAGAATGGACTAGTTTAGAAAACAGTGAACTTCTTTGCAAGTTATCTAATTTCTATATTAAAAATGAATTTAAATGCAGTATTGAAATTTAGGAGAGTTGTAGAAAGACGTACCTGATGCGCTTGAAGAAGAAATAAGAACCTTGCCTTGATTGCTCCTTTCTCTCTCTAGACTTTCTTTTTTTAGAAACTCTCTCTCTAGAAACTCTATAGTGCGTGCGGCTCGGGCGTGCGGCTCAAAGCCAACCGTACAGTTGGGAGCCAACCATGCAGCTAGGGTATGCGCCAACCGTGCGGCTAGGGTATGCGCCAACCGTACGGTTGGGAGCCAACCGTGCGGTTGGGGGTCGTGCGGCTGACCGGGCAGGTCGATCCCCGTCCTAGTAAGCGAAGTGGCGACAAAGTTGTGGTAGATTCCTGACGCGCTCGAAAATCAGGGCTTTTCCTAACGGTCTCCTGTATGCATGACGACTCAAGACTTGATGCGGAATGCTCGTTAGGTTCTCATGAGAGTCGTGGATTGGGGTGTTCACAGACCCTCTCGTCCCAGGATTCTTGCTCGCAAGGATTCTGGGACGATCATAAGAAGACAACAATTCACGACTCTCGCGTGAATCTCAACCGGTTGTTTTATTCATGAAAATCTGTGAATCGAAATGTACCCTCATGGTGGGGAAATTTTGTGGTGCTTTGGACAATGTGATCCACAGTTGACCTTCCTCTCGCCAAGCCATCTCTGATACATCAATCTATATTCTCCTGTCCACCCTCAAGGAATCCATCTCAATCCTTCTTCAGATTTTTTGAGCTTAACGATGTTTACCCTTAGTTTGTGGGATGCACCAATCTTACCATTTACCGTCTGACCGGGCTACCCTCATGAATACTTCTCATTCTTTGCAATGTGTTCGAAAAAGTTCTTGGAGTTTAGATTCTTTCAGAATGAAACCTTCTTGACTTCGTCATGATAAAACTTCCCATTCTTTTGGGGAAGAAGGTTACCAAGAGTAGCGGTGTTTGCTCCTATTGCACTATCTTGTTGTTGTAACCATATGGTGAATTTCCCTAACTTTTGGGGAGGAAGTTATTGGTTACCAAGAGTGGCCGAGTCTGCACCTGTCTCACCATCTTGCTGGCATAACCGAGGTTTGTCTATCAGGAGATATTCCTTCGTGATAGTTTTCTAAGAAATGGCACTCCTAGCCACCCTCAGAAGGAATGTCAAATTAGCGACTGCCAAGAGTGGGGGGTCTGCACCTCTCGCACCATCTTGCTAGCACAACCTGGAAAGGTTGAGTTAAGATTGCCAAGAGTGATTGGTCCTCACGATAGGACGTCATCTTGCTGACACAATCTGGGCTGACTTGTAAATTCCCATGGAATGCATCTAAAAGGGAAAGAAAGGTATGATATGTTAGCGACTGCCAAGAGTGGGGGGTCTGCACCTCTCGCACCATCTTGCTGGCATAGCCTGAAAAGGTTGAGTTAGAGACTACCAAGAGCGGCGGGGTCGGCACCTGTCACACCATCTTATTGACATAGTCTAAGGCTGATCGTCGGGAGATATTCCCTTATGACGGTTTCCAAGAAATGGCGCTCCTGGCCACCCTCAGAAGGTATGACATGTAAGTGACTACCAAGAGCGAGAGGTCTTCATGATAAGACTTCGTACTTGCTGAAGCAGCCAAAATAGGTGATGTTAAGACTGCCAAGAGCGGTGGGGTCGGCACCTGTGGCACCGTCTTGCTGGCACAGCCTGAAAAGGTTAGGATTGACTCCGTCAATAGGGTCTTCTTCAAAATCATATTATTCCATCAACTTTATGTCACATCACATAATTCGAGACATGTTCTTGAGGATATTTGTCCATATTTTCTCTTATCCTTCGACACTTCTCCTCGCGTTGCCTCTGCTCTTGGCCGTTGATCATATATGCCTACTCATCTTGTGGCAAAAAAGTTATACTAAAGAGAATATGGAAAGTTCAAGTGTTGCCTTTTTCAAAACCTGTTCTTACCCTCAGTTTGACTCTTCTTTTGTCATCAAGAAATTGGGTTGGTTCTCTTTGAATCTCAGACTTTCGTGCGTAGTGGTGGACTTAGTTCTCAACTCTACCCTCTGGCTTTACTTTTTTGAACATGGGAAAAAAGCTCTTCTGAAAGTCTTAGTTCCTTCTCCAGTTACCCTCTAGCTTATCAGAGGAAGGTGCTGGTCCGCATCATTTTCTGTTTTTTGATGCCCTTATTGCTCCCTCATTTGCATTAATTTTGAAAATATCCGGCCCATTGTTTTGGCTTTCGGATTCTCTTTTCTTTTTTTTTCTTTTTTTTTTTTTCAGACAGGAGCCTTACTCACCTAAGACGTAGCCCTCTGCCTTTTGGCACAGCTGTCACTCTTAGTGTGGCTCTCCCTATTGATTTTTCTTCCTTTCTGTTTTTCACACTTTCCTTACTTGGACCAACGGGATTTTACCCTTTTCTACTTTTTCAATTTTTTCTTGTACCCGATTCCTCTTTTACACCTTCCTATTTTGCCAGATTTTAACTATGTCCAGGACTGATCATTCCTCAAAGCTCGGCTCCACCACAGATCTCAAAATTTAGGTTTTGGGCTTTGTATCTTACTTCGCCGTGCTTGTGTTAGTGATTCTCAGTCTGTTCATCATAGAAAACTAACCAGAAAGTCTTTCAAACGTCCAAGGAGTCAATTTTGCAAAATTTTTGTCAAAACTTTGTTGATTTTGTCGTTTGGGATTACCCCCCACTTGTTGTGTGACAAGGAACTTGTCATACAACAAGTGCCCAAACTACAGTGTGAGCTGGGCAACAAAAAATATCACTTTTTTCCATTTAAACTTTCAAACTTTTCATTCTCTTCTTAGCATATCGTTTTCTTGCTCACACACTTACTTTCTAACAATGCAGTTCGTCATGTATTTCGTGATGAGCAGCCACGACCATTTCTGTATGATCCGCCTTTCTTGATGACGAATGGGTATGTGTGGTTTTTGAGGGACCCCCTAAGGTTGAACGGTTTTGATGGAGATTGATGTATCACCAGATAGCACTTTGGCCTTTATTGGAAGGTCATTCGTGGTGTATAATGTAGCCTTTGGCACACAAGATTCTCCGACGTGTACGGGTATGTTTCAATTCAAATTTCTCGTTTAGAGAAAATTATGTGAATATGTCGTTTATGCTAGAAAACATGAGACATGCATGCAATGTGATGGGTCTGTGAGAATCTGGACCTCCGACCCGTGCAAATGCAAAATGCAAAGATCGTTCTTTCCAAAAATCTGGCAATTCATATTTTATTTTGTTACATTCGCAAGAAATTCTAAAATAAATTTGCTCGAGACCTTCATGAAGATTTGTCCTTTTCTCCACACCTTACCATAAGAACTCCTCTTTACAAACCTTTCATTCTTCCTCAAACTGACTGGAGCCCTTAAATTAAACATTCTTCCAGTTCTTCATTATCTTATTGTGGGTGAATGAGATTGTTTTATTAGAATAGACCAGGCCTTATGTCACTTCTCAGGTTGCCTACGTTCCCCAACGTTCTAACATTCCAAAAAAATCCAATATGGGGCTCAGGTCATCGTAGTTCATGTTTACAAATGATAAAAGAAAAATCTTCAATCACTGTTTTTCAAATTCTCCATCACTGGTTACAGATCTTCAATTTCTAGCTACCAATCTTCAATCACTGATGGTTTTGAGGAGACGAATCTGGTATCTTTCCTGCTTGGATAAGGTCCTGAATGGTATGCCGAAGAGCCATGCAATTGTCGGTCGTGTGTCCCACACTCTGATGGTATTCACATGTTTCATTGAGGTTCCAATTAGTGGGAACTGGATTGGGTATCGGTCGTGGGTTCAGCGGATAAATCATCCCTTCATCCTTCAATTCCTTGTATACTTTGCTTAATGGACCTGGCAGTTGTGAGAAATTCCTTTTCATGTGTCTGACTCGGTTCACCCCCCTATTATTGCTGTAATCCTGGTATCCCGAAGGAGAAATGTTAGTTACTCTGGCGAAAGGATTGGCAGAATAGTCAATATTACTCTGAACAAAAGGGTTGTATGTCGAAATCTGGTTCGCAGTCGGGGTTGAAGCTTTCTTATATTGTGAACTTGAATTTTTTGCTTCAGCTTGTTTAGCCAATTCTTCTTCTATCTCATTTCCCACATGCAACAAGGCTTTGAAGCGGTCAAAGAATTGGTGACCAATCTTCTTCCGAATTTCTGCTTTCAGATTCTTGACGATCATTCCCAATCGTTCCTCTTCATCCATCCGTTCCACCGTTTGTGCAGCGAGTGCCCTCCACCTTGTGATAAATTCACTCAAACTTTCATCATCTTTCTGCTTTGCCAATTTCAAGATGTTTGCGAGTAATCTTTAATTCTTCGTTTGTCTTGTATTGGGCAATAAACTCGTTCACAATATTGGTCCATGACTGCACCCGATGTTTCTCTAATCCCAGGAACCAACTTTGGGCTGGACCGGCTAGAGTTAAATGAAAAGAGTTAGCTAACTCAGCCTCACCTATATCGTAGATCTTCATCGCCCGTACATAGGATTTTAAGTGCAAGTCTGGTGGCGTTGTTCCTTTGAACTTCTCTACTGCGGGCATCTTAAACCCAACCAGATAATGAGCTTCAGGGTATAGATTATAGCTCTGGAGCTGTGTCAGGTCGTTTGATCCCTCGGCTAACTTCTGGGTTAATGCCTTCACTTATTCCTTGAGTTCATCTAAAGCCTTATTCCCTTTCGAAATCACCTCTTGTGAAAGAATGGCATCACCCTGCATACTCACCGGACGCGGAATAGGGTCGTAGTATGGATCATGATAAGGATGATGTGGTGGTTGCCATTGTTGAGCGTGATGGGCTGCTTCAGGTGGGACTTCTTCGTGTATCCAATTCTCGATTAGATCAGGTCGCCTATGTGGAGTATGTGGTTCAATAGGAGTTGGAATATCAGAGTGAACAGATAGTGGCACGGTTGGTACAGGCGGGGCCTCTTTTATTGGCTCATTCAAAACTGGTTGACCATGAATAGACGGCGGCATAGGTGGTGCAGGCGGTGTCTCTTTTGTTGGCTCATTCATAACCATTCGACCTCTGTCTATCTCCTCCAGCCGAGCCTTGGTGGTTCGTTGATCATCTAATAGCAATGCTAGGCTCTTGCTAATGTCTCCAAGCATTCGGTACATCTCTTCCGGGGTTGGTATGGTTATGTTTTCCGACCCTAGTACAGTGTTTGTTGGATCCACAGAAGTATGCCCTGGCGGTGGTATTCCTCGATTAATATTTTGCTGAGACACCCCTTGATTTTGGTAGGAAGGACCTGGTGGTAGATCCACTGCAGTGAAGGAGTTTCCCGTGACCCTATTCGAAGTTTGTGGCTGTTGGTGTTCCATATCAGCTGTTGTATCCGGTCGAACCAATCTACCAGTGCTATCTCTTCCGGCCCAAATGGAAGCCAGATCGAATATAAGTCTTCTGATGGAGAAAAGGACAAATCCCGATTCATATAAAATATTTCCCAAAAACAAAAGAAAATATAAACTTTTAATACTTGCCAGATTCCCAGAAATACCTCGATCAGGACGAAGCCAAACATACAAAAAGTTTTTCTTAGGTGAGATCAAAAGCAGACCAACGGCGACAACTTAAGAGGCCCGTATAGAGGTAGGGTAGGAACAAAATTCCATGGGTTCCCTGACCGTCTATAATTTTTGGAAAATCATTTTGAAAAGATTTTTCAGAAAAACCATTTGAAAACATGGGAAGTCTCTCCTCATGAGTTTCTTTATTCATGGAATCAGGGCCTTCGCTCACTAGATTCTTATGACTGTCGGTCATTAAAACAATGCAGAAAATATTCGTGTTCTAAGCTGACTCCCCTATATGCAAGTGTGGTTAAATAGGGTAAGGTTTATGGCTCCCTCCTATTTGGCAGGTCTTATACCTCAAGAGCGTAGGTACGTGTAAGGACCTTTTGATATACGTCCCGGGTACGTGAGTGTTCTCGTCACTCGATATACCTCGGTAAGTACTTGGCTAAGGAGAGTGGTCCCAGGCGCTTTTGGCTAGTGCAGACCCTCGCAAAAATTCACACTCGCAAAAATGCATGATAAGACGTGAGTGCGTGCAAAATAACAATCTGGTAGTTCTTTATTGGTCAATGCTTTAAGGTTTATTATGATAATTTACACAATTTTAATTATGAAAAAGATTTTCTCACATAATTAGCAAATAAAGGGATCAGGGTATCCACCTATAACGCTTCTATGTTACCCTAGGACTAAGGCTTGCAAGACCTAAATCTAATAAATAACAGGAATTAAATATAAGATCCATTATAATAGAGCTTAGTTCTCGACGTCCCCAGCAGAGTCGCCACTGTGAGAAGTCGGACCCGCGACCCGAGAAGAGTAGAGTCATCGTTCTCGGTTTTCTTTATTTTTGAATGAAAACTTGTTTTGTAGAGTCGCCAGTTTGTTTTGCGGGAAAACAAACAAAAGATCGTACGAAGGACAATTCGAAAACGAATTATCTTTCATACGTTTGAAACCAGAGTTTAAAATATACTTTGCTAGGGTTCGGGAACTACGTTACGAATTGGGAAGGTGTTAGGCACCCAATTCGCCCTTTCGGTCTCTTAATGGATCATGTATCTAATTCCTATTTTAGATATCTTGCAAGTAGTATTCAGAATAGTCCTTTCTGGATAAATTCAATTTAAAATCGTATTTTGAAATCAGACTCGAGCTTTGCGAGCGCCTACGTATTCATTCGTTGAATGAAATCAGAGTCCCGTAGTTCCGTTCTTTTGGGAAACTGTTTTTGCATTTTTACTTGTTTTGAAAACGTGTCAAAACGGATTTTAGTTTTCTTTGTAAAACTTAGAATGAACTAGTTTAGAAAACAGTGAACTTCTTTGCAAGTTATCTAATTTCTATATTAAAAATGAATTTAAATGCAGTATTGAAATTTAGGAGAGTTGTAGAAAGACGTACCTGATGCGCTTGAAGAATAAATAAGAACCTTGCCTTGATTGCTCCTTTCTCTCTCTAGACTTTCTTTTTCTAAAAACTCTCTCTCTAAAAACACTATTCAGTGTTGATCCCCCCACCTCAAATGAGAGCCCAAGGGTCCTATTTATAGGAGAAAAATGTAGAAAAACGGCTTGGGTAGCCGCGCGGCTAGGAGCCAGCCGTACGGCTAGGGAGGGCTGCGGCTAAGGCGTGCGGCTAAGGCGTGCGGCTAGGGCGGGCTGCTTGGGCGTGCGGCTCGAGCTTGCGGCTCGAAGCCAACCGTACGGTTGGGAGCCAACCATGCGGCTAGGGTATGCGCCAACCGTGCGGTTGGGGGTCGTGCGGCTGACCTGGCAGGTCGATCCCCGTCCTAGTAAGCGAAGTGGCGACAAAGTTGTGGTAGATTCCTAACGCGCTCGAAAATCAGGGCTTTTCCTAACGGTCTCCTGTATGCAGACGACTCAAGACTTAATGCGGAATGCTCGTTAGGTTCTCATGAGAGTCGTGGATTCGGGTGTTCACAAATACTTTCGAGGGTTTGGGGTAAATTCACACTCGTAGAACCAATGCATGGTTTGTGAAAGTGCTTGTAAAGTTCGAAAGGTTGATTTCACATATATCATTATCTTTATTACGTATTTTTTTTAGAAACTCCCATTTTTAGAAAAAGGTTCAACAGTAAAAGCAAGTATTCAACAGATAAACAAAATTCCACATATAAGAGTCTAGTTTTCTACAGTCCCCAGCAGAGTCGCCACTGTGAGAATCCGCAAATGTGACCCCCGGGTCTCGTCCCCGTTGTTTGGGCATCTGAAACGTCGGAACGGATTTCGTCTTTCCTTTTGCTGGAGTATCTTGGTTGATCGTTCACATCAGGTGTCCCTATGTTCTATTTCTATATGGAAGAAGGTTCATTCATAGTCGCCAGTACGTTTTACGAGAAAACGGACAAAAGAGGTCGTGTAAGAGGAAAGACTACAGTTTAAGCCTTTCTTTACATGTTTGTCTACGAAACCAGGATTCTATAGGGTTCGAAAACTATATTACGGTTTGGGAAGGTGTTGAGCACCCATTCCGCCCTTTCGGTCTCTAGTGGTCTTATATGTTTATTCTATGTTGAAAAACTTGGATGCTTTTACTGACAGTCTACAACTTTCTAAGTGAAAATCCTAATTTTGGGAAAACGGGGAAAGGGATGAAAACCTCTGTGTTCCGAGATCCAATGTTTAGTTTTAGGAAAGATAAATATAAGTGACAAGAGTTGTTTTTACTTTAGAGGGAGTTTTACCGTGTTATTTCTCAAATAACGACGATTTTTCTCGGGTTTGGATTTATTTGGGAAAAAGTGTTGGATCTTGTATCAGAACTAATTCAATATGGAATTGCAACTCTTGAGGGGAGTTCTACTAGACATATCACAAACTATGAAACAGATAGGATATACCGGGTTTAATTCCTAAGTAAGTTTTACCGGTCCGGGTTTTGAAAATAGAATTTTATCCAGATGATAATATACTTACTCTTCTGATTTTGAAAATAGTTTTATCAGGGTCTCCTTGATTTGAAAACGGTAGACTATTTGTAACTTGGCAATAAGTTTGTTCAAATAAAATGTGGACAAAACAACAGAAATAAAACAAGTACACAGATATTTAATGTCAAATACCAGAAGAGACTTTCTTTACCTTCCCGACGAGAATAATAATAGGAGAGAAAATATAATACGGCGGAGAGATTTTCGGCGATAATAATCTTTTCCTTCTTTAGATATTTTCGAGAATTCGATTCCAAGGACGGGACACATCGAGTGTCGGAAATAGATTCGATAATTTTTCAAAAATAAGACGAGAATTGAGAACGCTTGATGAAAGACTAGAAAGTCAGATATAAGCCAATAATTCTCCAAATCCAAGCTGTTGTCCTTGAACCTTTGGGATGTTGGCCTATTTATACTACTCGGGAGAGATTGTCGCGCGACATTTCCCCAAAAGGGGCATATGTCACACGACAATGTGTCCAATGTCGCGCGACAAATGGCTGAAATGATATTTCTGACAGACTGATTTATCAGAGAGTGGATGGTCGGGGTCAGAGGGGTTTGTCGTGCGACAAAGGAGTGATTGTCGCGCGACATATCAGTGATTGTCGTGTGACATACTGATATGTCGTGTGACAATCCCACTTAAAAACAGGTTTGTTGGCCAACAAACCCTTTTGAGGTAGTTCGGGTGCTCGGGTGGGTCCCGGACTCCAAAAACAGTAGTTCTCGAAGGTCATTAGGGTTCTTGCGGGGGTCACGGATCGGGGTGTCTACAGGTTATATCTTGAAATTACTAGTTTACTTGAATATTAAGATCATGTTAGATACCATAGGTGACTCCTAAGTGTTTAAGTAAATTAGAATTTCTATTTTATCTTGGGTACATACATGCGGTAATGAAATAGTTAAATTAAAGTAATTTGTGGTGGATTCTAAACCCTTGATTTCTCTCAATATTTGATTAATCTCTCTTGTTAATTGCTAATTAGTTATTCTTTTATTTTAATTTTAATTAAAAAAGAGAAAAGAAAAAAGACTTTCCAAAAATCAAAATTGGTTTTAATTTGGCAATCTTAAGTTTTTTCTATAATTTTCAATTCCTTTCCCCGAGATTTGGATTGACCCCTTATTTTCCCACTTTACTACGCCTAATTAATTTTTTGCAGATAAGGGTTTTTGTTTGCAATCTTGATACGACTAGAAATGCGCAACAAAATGGTGTCGTTGCCGAATTGGTGAAGAAGGAAACAATTGAAGATTTGTAGAGCTTAAAGATTCTCTTTGTAATATATTAGGAAACTTTCTTTATTTTTATTTTTATTTTCCTTTTTTATTTTAGGAAACTTTTTTTTAGGTAGTTTATTTCTTTTTTTGGATTGTAATTGGATATTGGAACTTTTTAAATTATAATTTTTTTTTGCTGGGGAGTTCCAGATTAATGTTAAACAGGTGCAAGCATTTAGGGAAACTGAACAAACAGAGATTGCAGCTTTTAAGGAAACAAAAGACCGGATTTAAAGACTCTCTGTTTAGGTCAGTAGGACTCTCGGGGACGACTGAAATTTAGGATAAATTTCCCCCCGATCGACTCAACTTCATCATCACCCTAGAGGTAAATTTTCTAATCACTCGCGCCTCTCCTATTAGCGAGTTCAATTCTTGCATGCTCCAACTTGCTTACTTGCTTACTTTCCTGCATTCTTCATATTGTGCTAAAATTGAACATAAGGCCTATACCCGATCATTGAAACGAGTTGGGATTTTATCACCCACTCAATCACTTCCAATTGCTTGCTAACTCTAAGCCGTCACTTAATAAAATCAATTAACTAGCGAGCCAATTAGGGATTAGTGTTAATAGGACCTCCTTGAAAGAAGAATTTGTTGGTCACTCCAGTGAGTACCTATCAAATCAACAATGTCTAGAAAAGTTTTGGCAAAAGACCCGAAGATGTCTAAGGAGGCAGGGATTTAAGTGGCCTCAGCCCCCGTCGTCTTTCTTGGGAACTCACCTTGTTGTTGATTTTGGTAGCCTTAACTGGTAAGCCAACAATTCTATCTGGAAAAGATAGGAGCACAATTTTTTCAGGCGCACCAAGATATCGCGTTTTAAGTGCCCGCGGATTATTAAAATTGGACCACCCTATCACATAAGTAAAGAAATCAAAACATTATGTGTTAGATGTTGTTTTGTGAGGAATCCTTTTGTGTGCACTTGAGTCTTTGAGTCCTCGGTTAGTAGGAGTTTTTCATGAAAGTTTGGGCAAGTCGTGATTCTGCCAATCGTCTAATTCGATCCTCTAGTGAGTCATAATTACCATCTTTTTATTCACGTCCCATTTCTCCACCACGTATTCTTGCACCTCAGCCTCCACCGAAAATGGCGGTTGAATGAGCCTTGAAGGATTATTTTGCTCCCATTACTGCAAACCTGCCCACATGCATTGTTCTCCCACCCACTGCGGCCACTCAATTTGAGATTCGGCTTGCTACAATTTCTATGCTCCCATGCTTCCATCGCTTGGATCGTGAAAGTCCATACACTCATTTAAGTAAATTCCTCAATGTATGTGCCATATTTAAAAATCAAAATCTAGATGAGGAAAGCGTGCGTTTGAGGTTGTTCCCTTTCTCCTTTCAAGATAAGGCATCTTTATGGCTTAACTCTTTACCTCCAAATTCCATCACATCTTGGGATCAACTTGTGAGGAAGTTCATATCTAAGTTTTACCCCATGAGTAATACCAATGAAATGCGCCAAGCAATTTAAGATTTTTGTCAAAAACCAAATGAGCAATTTTATGAAGCATGGGATCGCTTTTAAGATTTCATCATCAAATGCCCTCACCATGGCCTTGAAAAAAGCCGTATAGTTCAAAGCTTTTACAATGGCCTGAACCCTTGTTCACGTAACATGATTAAGTCTATGCATAGAGGGAAGTTCATGAGTCTGACCCCTACTGAGGCTTATAACTTTCTTATGGAACTAGGAGAGGATTCCCAACAGTGGGATGCCTCAAATGAATTTTCTAAGATTGATCCATCACCTAGGTCTGGAGGAATGTATGAGGTCAAAAGTGACCCCGAGCTTAAGAATTTAATGCATGGATTAACATCTTTGACCAAAACTGTCAAGGCTTTTGTTTGTTCCATGAAGCACCACACTAACCAAACCACACCCGTCATGAGTGTCCACAATGAGCCCAACACTTTTCCATGCACCATTTGTCATAGTTCTGACCACACGGCACACTCATGCCCTACATTTTTTCCTGAACTTGAACCCACCATGGAACAGGTTTGTGAAGTCAATAATTATAGGAAACCCACCCCTGCAACCTTTAGTCAGCACTATAATCCTGAATAGCGAAATCACCCTAACTTCTCATGGAGGCAAGAGCAACCTCCTATCCAGCAGCGTTCACAAACTCAAGTTAGAGATCCTCCAGGTTTCCAATCACAGGCTAGGCAGCCTCACTCACAGTTTGCCGCCCAAAGTAATTTCAGGGTCAATATCGTCTTCCATCCCAAGGAGGCCAACCTCCTATGTCTCAGCAAATTATCCCTATGTATGGGTCTTCATATGACTATTCTCAGCCACTTAGTGCTAATCGTGAAATAGTCCCATAGTCTTCACACACTGCCCCTCAGCAGCCTCAAAAACCACCACTTGAAGACACGTTTCTTCAGTTTATGACTAAACATGAACATTCTATCCAGCGAATTGAGCAACGTTTAAATCAAATTGATTATGAGCGTGAAAATGGTCATTTTCCTAGCCAACCAGTTAATAATCGTAAGGGGAATAGTAAAGAACTTGTTTTTGAGGTTAATTCATCCACTGGTCAGCCTCAATATCACGGTGAATTGAAGGCTATCACTACCTTGCAGTCTGGACGGCATGTTGACAATCATGTTAGCATGTCCCCCGAGTCTGATCCACCCAACATTCTTGATCTCACCCACCAGGAAACTATAGCTAAGACTCATAAGCCTAGTTCATTGATCACTCAATCCAACGGTTCTTCCAAGAAGAAACCTGAGTCCACCCCTAAGGAGACCACAGTCTATGTGCCCACAGCACCATTTCCTAATAGGTTAGCCCCTACTAAGAGAGCCAAACAATTTGATGAGATTAAGGAAGTGTTCCAAAATGTCCATATCAATATTCCCTTCCTTAGCACTATCCAATAGATCCCCTCTTATGCCAAGCTTTTGAAAGACTTGTGTACTGTTAAGAGGAGGACTAATGTTCCTCGTGATGCCTTCATTGCTGAGCAAGCCACTTTTGTCATTCAACAAAATGGCGTGGTTAAATACAAGGACCTCGGTCATCCAATTGTTTCATGCATGTTAGGAGACAAGTACACTACCCATGCCCTACTTGATTTAGGCACTAGTGTGAACCTTTTACCATAGTCTCTATACCAAGAGTTGGGTTTGAAGAATATGAAGCCCACCCGAGTCACTCTGCAACTTGCAGATCGATCTGTCAAGGTCCCTCGTGGGATTGTTGAGGATGTTTTGGTTAAAGTCTAAGATTTTTATTATCCTGTAGATTTTATTGTTCTTGGAACCCACACATCTGATGACACTATCCCCTTAATTCTAGGTCGTCCATTCTTAGCCACTGCCAAAGCGCTCATTAATTGTCGAAATGGGTCCATGACCCTAACTTTTGGGAACCTAACTGTGGAATTCAACATTTTCCAACTCATTAAACAACCTTCTGATGTTGACATGATAGAGGAAGTCTATATCATCGATAGTCTAGATCAAGATATGGTAGACCACTTGTGACGCCTTGAGTGATGAGTACTCCCTTGTGTGGAGGAATGGTAGCTCGAAGGGGGCATCCCACACCAGAAGTTGGGGGATCCTTGGAGACCCATATAAGTAAGAAATGGTCGCTAATTAAGTACGAGGCCTTTTGGGTAGCTCACTGGCTTCGGATCCCATGAGAACTCCGAAGTTAAGCGAGTAGTGGACCAGAGCAATTCCAGGATGGGTGACCCCCTGGGAAGTTGGTCGTGAGCTCCCAGAAACAAAGCCGTGAGGGTAGATGTCCTGGGGCTAAGGCCTGGCTAGGACGCTACGCAGAGCGGACAATATCGTACTGAGGTGGGACTGGGTCGTTACAAATGGTATCAGAGCGGACCCCACAGAGTACGGTGTGTCGACGAGGACGTCGATTCCTTTGGGGGGAAGGATGTGACGCCTTGAGTGATGAGTACTCCCATTTGTGGAGGAATGGTAGCTCGAAGGGGGCATCCCACACCAGAAGTTGGGGGATCCTTGGAGACCCATATAAGTAAGAAATGGTCGCTAATTAAGTACGAGGCCTTTTGGGTAGCTCACTGGCTTCGGATCCCATGAGAACTCCGAAGTTAAGCGAGTAGTGGACTAGAGCAATTCCAGGATGGGTGACCCCCTGGGAAGCTGGTCATGAGCTCCCAGAAACAAAGCCGTGAGGGTAGATGTCCTGGGGCTGAGGCCTGGCTAGCACGCTACCCAGAGCGGACAATATCGTACTGAGGTGGGACTGGGTCGTTACACCACTCGTTTCTAAACAATGCACTACATAAATGTATGAGCTATTTTGGGTTTGATTTTGATATAGATGATTCCATTAGTGAAGTCAATGCTTTGTTGGACTCCACCCTATATATGGATCTTGATAGTTGGGCCGATCGCTTTAATCCTCTTAAGCCTGAAGATCTTCTAGTTGTCCATAGTGAGCCCAGTAGTGTGCCCGTGAGTAATTCTGTTCTTGAGTCTCCCACACCTGAGCCTGAGTCCATTTCCTCTCATATTGAGAACTCACCAAAACTTTAGACCTGAAACCTCTACCTTCGGAGTTAAAATATATCCATCTAGGTCCAGGTACCAAGCATCCTGTCATTGTTGCTTCCGATCTTACTTCGCAACAAGAAGCCCAGTTGGTTGATGTCCTTCAACAATACAAGGTTGCCTTAGGTTGGACCATTTCCGACCTCAAAGCTATTAGTCCGGCCATTTCCAGCCATCGCATTAACTTAAAGGAAGCCGCAAAACCTTCTCGAGAGCCCTAACGTCGACTTTACCCAGCCATGAAAGAGGTCGTTCGTACTGAGGTGTTGAAATTACTTAATGCAGGTATTATATACCCAATCTCTGATAGTCAATGGGTCAGCCCTGTTCATGTTGTTCCAAAAAAATATGGAATCACAGTTGTGAAAAATAGTGAGAGTGAGTTAGTACCAACCCGAGTCCAAACTGGGTAGTGAGTTTGTGTTGATTACCGAAAATTAAATTATGTCACCAGGAAAGCCCACTTTCCTCTTCCCTGCATTGACCAAATGCTCGAGCGTCTTGCAGGCCATTCATTCTATTGTTTTCTAGATAGTTACTCTGGGTATAACCAAATACCCGTCACTTAAGAAGACCAAGAAAAGACTACCTTCACATGTCCATTTGGCACTTTTGCCTATTCTCGTACGCCTTTCGGCCTTTGCAATGCACCTGCGACCTTTCAAAGGTGTATGACTATCATTTTTAGCGACATGGTGGAACGATTTTTAGAGGTCTTCATGAATGATTTCTCTGTCTATGGTTCTTAATTTAATGAATGTCTATCCCATCTCACCATGGTCTTAAAGCGCAGTCAAGAAAAAAATCTTGTCTTAAATTGGGAAAAATGTCATTTCATGGTCAAGAAAAGCAATGTCTTAGGTCATGTCATCTCTTCTAATGGGATTGAGGTCGATAAAGCTAAGGTAGATTTGATTTCCTCTCTCCCAATTCCAAAATCAGTTAAGGATATTCGTTCCTTTTTAGGGCATGCAGGCTTTTATCCTCGCTTTATTAAAGATTTTTCTAAAATTGCCCGACCTTTGACCAATCTTCTTGCTAAAGATGTTCCTTTTATCTTTGATGACTCGTGTGTTGCAGCCTTTGAGCGTCTTAAGGCCGAGCTGACCTCAGCTCCAATCATTCGCCCTCTCGACTGGAGTCTACCTTTTGAAATAATGTGTGATGCATCTGACCAAGCCATTGGGGCTATGTTGGGCCAAAGAGGTAACAAACTTCCTCATGTCATTTATTATGCTAGTAAGACACTTGACCCAGCCCAAGTCAACTATACCACCACTGAGAAAGAATTATTAGCAGTTGTCTTTGCCCTTGACAAATTTCGAGCCTACCTTCTAAGGTCCCGTGTCATCATTTACACTGACCATGCAACTTTAAGGCATTTCCTGGATAAAAGGGATGCTAAACCACGACTCATATGTTGGATCCTTTTGCTACAAGAGTTTGACTTAGCCATCCAAGATAAAAAGGGTGCTGAAAATGAGGTTGCTGACCATTTGTCTAGGCTTACGGTTGTCTCTCACGACAATCACTTACCGATTTCTGAATCCTTCCCAGATGAGCAACTTTTTGCTCTTTCTCATTCTCCCTAGTTTGCAGGCATTGTGAATTTTCTCTTCAGAAACCAGCTTCCTAACCATTGGACTAAGCAAGATATATCCAAATTCTTGTCAATGGTGAAATATTACTCTTGGGATGATCCCTACCTTTTCAAATATTGTCCTGATCAACTCATTCGTAGATGTATCCCAGAGTATGAACAGTCCAAAATCTTGTCCTTTTGTTATGATCATGCTTGTGGAGGCCATTTTAGTTCCAAGAAAACCGCAATGAAAGTTCTGCAAAGCGGATTTTATTGGCCTACCTTGTTTAGAGATGCCCATGATTATTGTCGGGCCTATGTGAAATGTCAACAATTAGGTCATATGTCTCGTAGGCACATGATGCCTCTCACTCCCATCTTTATAATCGAAATTTTTTATGTATGAAGCATCGATTTCATTGGTCCTTTTTCGTCTTCTCATGGTTTCCAATATATCTTGGTTGTTGTGGATTATATCTCTAAGTGGATAGAGACAATTGCGTGTCGCACCAATGATCATCGAGTTGTAGTCAACCTTCTGAAGGAGTGCATCTTCGCACATTTTGGAACCCCTAAAACTATTATTAATGATGGAGAGAAACATTTTTGCAATAAAATTTTTGAGCATCTAGTCAAACAGTATGGTGTCACTCACAAAGTTACCCTAGCATATCATCCTCAAACTAGTGGACAAGTAGAAGTTTTAAATCGTCAAATAAAGCATATTCTTGAAAAGATAGTCAAACCCACTCGGAAAGACTGGTATTTGCGTTTACATGATACTTTGTGGGCTTACCGTATAGCCCTTAAGACTCCTATTGGCATGTCTCCTTACCGTCTAGTCTTTGGTAAACCCTGTCATTTACCTGTTGAACTTGAGCATAATGCTTATTGGGCCATTAAAGCCCTTAAACTTTGATCTAGATGAGGCAGGTGAACATAGGATGTTGCAACTTAATGAACTTGAGAAGTTGCGAAATGATGCTTATGACTTGTCCAAGCAGTATAAGGACAAAATGAAATGGATCCATGATAAAAGCATCCTTAGGAAAGAGTTTTTGTGACGCCCTACGAGCGAGGAGTACTCCCTTGGGAGGAGGAATTGTAGCTCAAAGGGGGCATCCCACATCGGAAGATGGGGGATCCTTGGAGACCCATATAAGTAAGAAATGGTCGCTAACTAAGTACGAGGCCTTTTGGGGGCTCACTGGCTTCGGATCCCATAAGAACTCCGAAGTTAAGCGAGTAGAAGACCAGAGAAATCCAGGGATGGGTGACCCCCTGGGAAGCTGGTCGTGAGCTCCCAGAAACAAAGCCGTGAGGGTAGATGTTCTGGGGCTGAGGCCTGGCTGGACGCTACCTAGAGCGGACAATATCTTACTGAGTTGGGACCGGGTCGTTACAAATGATATCAGAGCGGACCCCATAGAGTACGATGTGTCGACGAGGACGTCGATTCCCTTGGGGGGAAAGGATGTGACGCCCTGCGAGCGAGGAGTACTCCCTTGGGAGGAGGAATTGTAGCTCAAAGGGGGCATCCCACATCGGAAGATGGGGGATCCTTGGAGACCTATATAAGTAAAAAATGGTCGCTAACTAAGTACGAGGCCTTTTGGGGGCTCACTGTCTTCGGATCCCACAAGAACTCCAAAGTTAAGCGAGTAGATGACCAGAGCAATCCAGGGATGGGTGACCCCCTGGGAAGCTGGTCGTGAGCTCCTAGAAACAAAGCCGTGAGGGTAGATGTTCCGGGGTTGAGGCCTGGCTGGACGTTACCTAGAGCAGACAATATCGTACTGAGGTGGGACCGGGTCGTTACAGTTTCACCCTGGTCAAAAAGTCTTGCTTTATGATTCCCGACTCCATCTCTTTCTTCGAAATTGAAAACCAGATGGTTTGGCCCATTCCTAGTCCTTTCCACCACACCTTATGGGGAAATCATTGTGGAAAACCCCAAAGATGGCAGTACTTTCCAAGTCAATGGTCAACGTCTAAAACCTTACCATGAATTAAGCACTTCCCAGGTTGAGCAAATTAATCTCATAGATCCAGTTTATCAGGATTGATCTTTTCGATCTATTTGGGGATATAGTGATGTGAATCGCGACCGTATTTCTATCTGATATGATGAATCCGCGACCCTTGACGTTGAATACGTAAGAACCTTGGAATCACGCGAAGATGATGGAGGTGGAATCTCGACCCAATCCCTAAAATGAGAATGAACCTTGGTATAGTCGAAGACAAACAATCAATTGATGGATTAATTGATTGATAAGTCGAAGAACAACAAGAATTCAATTCTGGCTGTTCGATGTGTTCTTAGAACACAAGAGGTGAAAACCACACTCAATTCGTATTGATTAAAACAAGGCTGCCTCCAAACATTAGAGTTGCTTCCTTTAAATAGGAGGAGAAGAGAAAACCCTAATCAAACCCTAATAAAACCCTAAAATCGAAAATAACCAAACAAGCCCAATTATAAGGCAACAAAATAATGGAGCACTCTAAATAAGCCCAAAAACACTCTTAACAGGCCCATCACTCAAAATACTAATTATACATATTCCTTGGGCTGCAAATAAAAATAAAACAATAATAAAACGCCCTAATTATTCTAAGTCTTCTTGGCTAAGCATTATTCTCCATTCTTGTTCTCCATCTCCATGAATACTTCTCCAAGCTCCAGCTTTATTCATCAACTCTTGGACCACGACCATGAGTGCTTCCTTGATCTTCTTGGCTCTAGCTCGGGTGATTGGACCACTTGGAACCCGGATGGGATCTGCATAGTCTTCACTCCATGGTTCTAGGCATGCCATGCAAACGCACAATTTCTTTGAAGAACAAATTAGCAATTCGTGGTGCATCATCAGTTTTATGACAAGCAATGAAATGAGCCATTTTAGAAAATCTATCAACCACCACGAAAACAGAATCATTCCCATGTTTAGTCCTAGGTAAACCCAACACAAAATCCATAGAAATATCAACCCAAGGGTCACTAGGAATGGGTAATGGAGTATACAAACCATGGGGATTTAACTTAGACTTTGCCTTCTTACAAGTAACACATCTCTCACATATTCTTTCAACATCTCTTTTCATGTGAGGCCAAAAGAAGTGTTCTTGCAATACTCCTAAAGTCTTAGCTATACCAAAGTGTCCCATTAAACTGCCACCATGCGCTTCTTTCACAAGCAATTCGCGCAATGAACATTTAGGCACACAAAGTTTGTTTTCACGCATTAGAAATCCATCATGCCTAAAGTACTTATCAAATGCCAAATTTTCACATGCCTTGAATATATCTCGAAAATCAGCATCATCACAATACAAATCTTTGATGTATTCAAACCCAAGCAATTTAGCATCTAAAGTAGCAATTAAAGTATACCTGCGTGATAAAGCATCCGCTACAACATTCTCTTTACCTTGCTTGTACTTGATCACATATGGAAATGTCTCTATGAACTCCACCCACTTGGCATGGCGCTTATTTAGCTTTTGCTGCCCCTTCAAGTGCTTCAATGATTCATGATCCGTGTGAATCACGAACTCCTTTGGCCAAAGATAGTGCTGCCATGTATCCAACGCTCTCACCAACGCATAAAGCTCCTTGTCGTAGGTAGGGTAATTTAAGGTCGCCCCACCTAGCTTCTCACTAAAGTATGCTATTGGCCTTCCTTCCTGCATAAGAACAGCACCAATTCCATTTCCTGGAGCATCGCATTCAATTTCAAAAGTCTTTGCAAAGTTAGGTAAAGATAACAATGGGGCGTTACTTAGCTTGCTTTTTAGTAACTCGAATGCCTTCTCTTGCTCCTCTCCCCATTTGAATCCCACATTCTTTTTGATCACTTCAGTCAATGGCGCCGCAATAGTACTAAAGTCCTTCACGAACCGCCGATAGAAACTAGCAAGTCCATGGAAACTCCGCACTTGCCCAACACTTGTAGGACTTTGCCATTCTTGAATCGCCTTCACCTTTTCTTTATCAACCTGAATCCCTTGTGCACTCACAACAAAACCAAGAAATACAAGCTTATCCGTGCAAAAGGTGCACTTTTTCAGGTTAGCATATAGCTTCTCCTTTCGCAAGACATCCAAAACAGATTTTAATTGAATTACGTGGTCATCTAGACTCTTGCTATAGATAAGAATATCATCAAAATAGACTACAACAAATCTGCATAAAAAAGGTCTCAAAACATGGTTCATTAATCTCATGAAAGTGCTGGGTGCATTAGTCAAACCAAAAGGCATAACTAACCATTCATATAATCCATATTTTGTTTTAAAGGCTGTTTTCCATTCATCTCCTTCTTTCATCCTAATTTGATGATATCCACTTTTCAAATCAATTTTAGAGAATATACTAGACCCATGCAACTCATCAAGCATATCATATAAACGTGGAATGGGGTGACGATATTTTACCGTGATATTATTTATGGCTCGGCAGTCCACGCACATCCTCCATGTTCCATCCTTCTTCGGCACTAGCAAAACTGGCACCGCACATGGGCTCATACTCTCTCTCACATACCCTTTCTCCAACAGCTCCGTGTGAGAATCCGGACCCGCGACCCAAGGAGAGGAAGGGTAGTCCTCGTCCTCGGTTTTATTTGAAAACGTATTTTATAGAGTCGCCAGTTTGTTTTACGAGAAAACAAACAAAAGATCGTACAAAGGACAATTCGAAAATGAATTATCTTTCATACGTTTGAAACCAGAGATTTATTTTGAAAATCAACTTTGTTAGGGTTCGGGAACTACGTTACGAATTGGGAAGGTGTTAGGCACCCAATTCGCCCTTTCGGTCTCTTAATGGATCATGTATTTAATTCCTATTTTAGATATCTTGCAAGTAGTTTGAATAGTTTTCAGAATAGTCCTTTCCGGATAAATTTGATTTAAAACGGTATTTTAAAATTGGACTCGAGCTTTGCGAGCACCTACGTATTCATTCGTAGAATGAAATCAGAGTCTCATAGTTCCTTTCTTTGGAAACTATTTTTTGTATTTTTATTTGTTTTGAAAACGTGTCAAAACGGATTTTAGTTTTCTTGTAAAACTTAGAAAGGATTTATTTAAAAGCAGTGAACTTCTTTGCAAGTTATCTAATTTTCTGAATTTAAAAACAATATTTAAATGCAGTATTGAAATTAAGGAGGGTTGTAGAAAAGATACCTGATGTGCTTGAAGAAGAAATAAGAACCTTGCCTTGATTGCTCCTTTCTCTCTCTAGAACTTTCTCTCTCTAGATTTTCTCTCTCTAGAACTCTCTCTTAGAACTTTCTCTCTCAGAATTTCTGTAAAATGACTCTCTAATAATTTTGACGGAGTTTCTACTTGCTAAAGACACTATTGAGTGTTGATGTCCCAAAATGAGAGCCCAAAGGTCCTATTTATAGCAAAAATCTCGCCAAAAACGCTCCAAAAGAGGCCAACCGCAGGGGGTAGCCGCAGGGCGTGCGACTGGGGCGTGCAGCTAGGTGCCAACCATGCGGCTAGGGAAAGTACCAACCGTACGGTTGGGGGCCAACCGTGCGGTTGGGGGCCAGGCGTGCGGCCAGGTCGATCCCCGTCCTAGTAAGCGAAGTGGCAACAAGGTTGCGGTAGATTCCTAACGCGCTCGAAAATCAGGGTTTTTCCTAATGGCCTCTTGTATGCATGATGACTCAAGACTTGATGCGGAATGCTCGTTAGGTTCACACGAGAGTCGTGGATTGGGGTGTTCACACTCCGTAACTTGCCTTTGAAGTTCCTTCGTTTCCTCCGGATTACTCCTATAGGCTGGCCGGTTTGGAATGGAGGCTCCGGGTACAAAATCAATTTGGTGCTCTATTCCTCGGATGGGTGGTAAACCGCTTGGCGTATCCTCCGGAAAGACGTCTCCAAAATCCTGCAACAAAGAGACAATAGCACTAGGCAAAGAAGAATTTAGCTCGTTAGTATTCAAAAGCGCTTCTTTGTATACAAGTACAAGAAGCTGATTACAAAGCATCGCTCTTTTCACTTCACTAGCTCTCGCATAAAAATTCTTTTGCCTCCTCTCAAACTTGCTCTCAATAGTTATTGGTTTTTCCACTCTACTCTCTTTTTTCTCAAGTTCCTTTCTTTTTCCCTCACTCTCTTTCTTTTCCTCACCACTATCTCTCTTTTTCTTTTCAGCTCTCCGTTGCTCCTCCTCAGTTTGCAACTTCAACTGATCGGCATAGGCTTGCTGTGGCGGTAAAGGTGCAAGAATGATTGTTCTCTTGTTCATCTCAAATGAATATTTATTGGTGAAACCATCATGCTTAACTCTTCTATCATATTGCCATGGTCTTCCTAATAACATATGACCGGCTTGCATGGGAACCACGTCATAAAACACTTGGTCCTCGTACTTACCAATGCTAAAGGACACCAAAACCTGCTTGTTCACCCTCACTTCTCCGCTATCATTCAGCCACTGCAGTTTGTAAGGCCTTGGGTGCTTAGTCGTGTGCAATGCTAGCTTCTCCACCATCGTCGTGCTAGCCACATTAGTGCAACTACCTCCGTCTATCACCAAACTACACACCTTGCCTAGCACTAGGCACCTAGTGTGGAAAATATTCTCGCGCTGTTCCTCATCCTCCTTTGCTTGCGTGTTAAGCGCTCTTCTTGCAACCAATAACTCACCCTGGATGGCGCTCTCCTCTTCTTCGACATCCTCCAAAGGTGGCATAGCTTCAGCGCCTTCTTCATCCGTCTCATATTCCCCATTATCCAGAAGCATCATTACTCTCTTATTCGGGCATTGAGTCGAAACATGGCCTCTCCCTTGACACTTCCAACAGATAATGTCCCTGTTTCGGGTAGTAGGAGTATTAGTGGTGTTAGGGGCTGTCTTAGCTTGGCTTCCACTAGGAACTTCTGATTTTGAATCAACTTTCGGTTTCGGAGTGGTTGCGTTGTCATCCTTCTTCCATGGACTTTGTTTCCATGGAGTAGAATAAGAACTTTGGTTTGGCTTGAAACCACCCCTCCTCTTGAGCTGCCTCTCTATTTTAATTGCCGTGTGCACCATATCTTCAATCTCAACATATGGCTGCAATTCAACCGCGTTGGCAATTTCCCGGTTTAACCCACTCAAGAACCGCGCCATGGTGGCTTCTCTATTTTCATCAACCCTGGCCCGAATCATGGCCACTTCCATCTCCTTATAGTATTCGTCAACACTGCGATTTCCCTGCGTAAGCCCCTGCAATTTTTGGTACAATTCCCGATAATAGTGATCGGGTACAAACCGCTTCTTCATCAACCGCTTCATCTCATCCCAAGTCTCCACGGGCCCTTCATCACTACGCCTTCTCTCTATCATCAAGCGATCCCACCAAACAAATGCATAATCTGAAAATTCAATAGCCGCCAATTTCACCTTCTTGGACTCAGAGTAATTATGGCAAGCAAATACTAATTCGACTTTCTTGACCCACTCAAGATAAGCCTCGGGGTCATTTTTCCCTTGGAAGGATGGAATCCTCATTTTGATCCCATTCATGTTATCATCCTCCCGATTAAATCCTCTACCAAACCGTCTACCATTCCGTCGGTTAGCGATTACCGAATCGACATCGCTATCCCCATCGTCAAAGCTATATCGGTAATAATTATCAAAATCAGCCCTCCGTTCCCTAGGCTGCGGACTCCCACTTCTTTGAGCATTATGTGATTTGCCGGATTGCTCAATTTGAGTGCTCTCAACTCTATCTACCTTCACCCGCATTCTCCTCAATTCCTCACTCATCTCTTCCACCTGCTCTTTAAAGACACCCAACTCCTCTCTCATCATTTTTTGCAAGGTGCTCGTCATGGCTTCTTGGAATAACCTAGGATCGAAACTCGACATATTGCTGCAAAACAGAGGTTAGCACAATATAAAGAAATAAATTTTCCTCACTGCACTCCCTTACGTGTTTCGCTCAAAATAATATCACTCTGATTTTTACCGCTCGTGTTTAGTTCTCACTGTATTGATATTCCTCTCAATTTTCACCTTTTGGAACTTTAAACGAATCGAAAAGCAAGAACCCTTTTCTTGGCTTCCGAAACAGACCAATCACAACCCAAACAGATCAATTGTAAGCTAAGACAAGTACGTTTTCACCAAGAACTCAAGAAACAGGAATCCCAATGAATTACGGACAAAATACGAAGCTAAAGATCAAAAAAAATGAGCAAAAATTTTGTGTCGGGGAAAAGTGATTTTTGGAACCCTTGGACCCTATAGAACCCAAATCCAAAAAGAAATAAAGTCAAATTTCGGATTTTTTTGTACTTTTTTTTTCTTAGAAATAAAGTCAAGTCTAGGGTTTTATATCAATACCAGCCGCCACAACTATCAAAACCTAGAAATAAAGTCAAGTCTAGGGTTTTATATCAATACCAGCCGCTACAACTATCAAAAGCCACCGCAATATCAAGTTAACTAGGAATCAAGAGAATCGCAACTAGAGATTTTCGCAAACAACAAATCGAACACTAATTTAATCTGGACAGATTATGAATGGAGATATTTGCGAATATGGTTTAGCAACGAAATTGAAGATTTCGACTTTGAACAACACAGATGAAACAAAGTAAGAAGATCCGTGATAAGTAGATCTATAACCAGATTCGAAAGTTACTTAGCAAGAAGAACATATTCGTTATAACAAGAACATATTCGTAAGAGCAAGATCCGAAATAGTAAGAACAGATTTGAAAGAGCTAGATCTAAAACAGCAAGAACAGATTCGTATTAACAAGAACAGATTTGTAAGAGCGAGATCCAAAATAGCAAGAACAGATCCGTAATAACAAGAACAGATTTGAAAGAGCGAGATCTAAAACAGCAAGAACAAATTCGTAATCACAAGACAGATTAAATAAAACCTGGATAGAAAGAATCGCTCTGATACCAATGATGTGAATCGCGACCGTATTTCTGTCCGATATGACGAATCCACGACCCTTGACGTTGAATACGTAAGAACCTTGGAATCACGCGAAGATGATGGAGGTGGAACCTCGACCCAATCACTAAAATGAGAATGAACCTTGGTATAGTTGAAGACAAACAATCAATTGATGGATTAATTGATTGATAAGTCGAAGAACAACAAGAATTCAATTCTGGCTGTTCGATGTGTTCTTAGAACACAAGAGGTGAAAACCACACTCAATTCGTATTGATTAAAACAAGGCTGCCTCCAAACATTAGAGTTGCCTCCTTTAAATAGGAGGAGAAGAGAAAACCCTAATCAAATCCTAATAAAACCCTAAAAACGAAAATAACCAAACAAGCTCAATTATAAGGCAACAAAATAATGGAGCACTCTAAATAAGCCCAAAAACACTCTTAACAGGCCCATCACTCAAAATACTAATTATACATATTCCTTGGGCTGCAAATAAAAATAAAACAATAATAAAACGCCCTAATTATTCTAAATCTTCTTGGCTAAGCATTATTCTCCATTCTTGTTCTCCATCTCCATGAATACTTCTCCAAGCTCCAGCTTTATTCATCAACTCTTGGACCACGACCATGAGTGCTTCCTTGATCTTCTTGGCTCTAGCTCGGGTGATTGGACCACTTGGAACCCGGATGGGATCTGCATAGTCTTCACTCCATGATCCAGCTCTTGTGCTATCCTTAGGCTCATCATAGAGCATATGTTCCATTCTTTCCTGTTGAAGTAGCCCGCTTTGTCTGGTTGAAGACAGTAAACTTAGCGCTTTTGGGAGGTAACCCAACTGTTTTAGGATACCCAAATTCTGTTTGGGGGTGGTCTTCATCCCCTATCTTAGTTTGTTTCTGAGTACATGTCTTTTTATGTCCGATAGTTTTATTATTATAGAATTGTACATTACTTTTGATATATCCAGGTTATTCTTAGCATATTTTACGTCCTCTCCCTGGTAATTTCTCGGTATATTTTGATTGAGCAATCACAAAAGGTAATTCTTTTTTTTTCTTTTACTTGTATTTTCATCAACATCGAGAACGATGTTCCTTCCATTTGGGGGTGGGAATTTCATCAAAATCAGACCGCTTTTTGAGGAAATCATTTTCAGAAACAAAACGTTTTTCAGAAAAATAGGTAATTTTTAAAATTTTAGGCTTTGGCAGTGTAGTACCTTATCCATAAAGAGACCGAATACTAAGAATAATTGTGCTTATAAGAAGATTATGCTTGCTAGGGTTCAAAGAATTTGACTTCTATTATGAGCTATGGTGCGGCAATATCAAAACCCAAACAATGAACAATTCAATTATAGGGTTTCAAGACTCTTTTTTTTCATTGTTCAGGCAGCACAGTTCATACCCAATGTTCAATCGACACTACTCATAGCACTGTACACGATTTTTTTTTCTTTCAAACAAACCCTAAATCAAATATACGGAATCCCAATTCGCAGAATCAAAGACTAGGGCTATGGAATTGAAATATCAAAAAAAAAAAAAAGATAGATAACCTGGAGTAGAAGTTCCCTCTGATACCAATGACACGATCCTGGATCGTACTCCTAACCAGGTCGTTTGTGAATCCTTGACCCGTAGTCTATAAACAGACTAGAACCTTGGAATAAGACGAATTGATGGATAATGGAAACCTAAACCCAACGCTTAAAGAAGCGCGAACCTCGGTATAGTAAATGACGCCACAATCTAATGTGGATGCAAGATTGATAAGTCAAGAAACACGCGAATTAATCAATTCACCATGTTCAACATGCTCGTAAAGAACACAAAGAGAAAACTCTCAATTCAATTAATCATAATTGTCTTCATTACTTGATTAATAAAATAATATTGTGCCTACTTTAAATAGGAGAAACAAAACAATAGAATCCTAAAACAATAAGGAAACTATTTCCTATTAAAAATAGGAATCCTAATAAAAGGAAACAAACTAAATATTATCTCCTAATTACAATAAAAGGTCTAATAAAGAAATAAAGAAGCTGCCAAAATAATAATAAAATTAATTACATTCTTCGCTAGCCGGTCGTGAGAACACGCTAGAAAAATACGGCTGAATTTCGGACTTTAAAGCGTGCCCGCACCTTATCAGAACAACACTTCTGCCTTTTGGTCACAATTCCCAGTTTTGGTGTGCCCACACTTTAAGCAAACAACACTTCTACCTTTTTGACTAACAAGGGCTAGGCAGAAGCACATCATACCCCTCATCTTCAAGAAGATTCGTCCTCGAATCTGGCCTATCCATCCCTCGATTTAGCCAGTCTGTAACAAGTTTGACATTCAGACGCAGCTTTGGAACTTGAACTCTCCCATGCCAATAGAACATGTATTTTGAATACTTTCCATTCATCCGTCAGAACTCAACTTGAGATAATTCTTTTCTTCCTTGCCATAAAAACAAATATTTTGAATATCTTCGACGCTTGATTCTCCTTGTAAAGCAAAACTCCTCTAAGTTCAAACAATGCTGCAATGCGATCCTCCGCAAATTGTTGAAGAATTCTATCAATAAAAAGTTTGGAAGGACATCAAAGCGATCAACTCCAATGAAGTCAATATGCTCAACATTATTAATCTTCAACTCAATCCTCCATAATTCATTGAAGAAACTTCCCAGCTGATGTTGTAGATGGAAATTGTACTTGTCCACTCCAATGAAGTCTACATGGTCCACTTCATCAACTTTCAGCTCTTGTTCTTTGGCTTGAATCTCCTTTCTTCCCTTTGCAATTATCTTCCTTGCTTCTATGGATGCCTTTGGAAACCCTTGCTCTTCTCCGCAAATAATATCCATAGTCCTTTCACTCTCTACGGCTGCCATGTTATTCAATTCCTCCGCTACAACCTGCTTACTTACAGCCCTAAAAACAGAACTTGCAGACACAATCTCATCTGTGCCAAAAGTTCACTTTCTGAGGTTAGCAGTTAGCGCTTCAAAACTCACCATAAGCAATTGATCATTCAAACTAATCGATAAGCAACGATTCAAATTACTATTGCTACATGGTAGTGTAAAATTCAAATGTTCAAAACCTTTCAAAACAATTTTTCCCAACAATGGATTCAAAACTTGATTATTTAAATTCATTAAAGCATTATTCAAAATCAAAGAATTAGTTACCCATTCAAACAATCCCTGCTCAGTTTTAAATCCAAATCATTTCTTCGGAGAACAACTTACCAACCCCAACTTAGAAAACTCACCAAAACCTTGCCTTAAAACTTGCTTGCCATGTTCTAACCCCACTTGCCCTTGGCTTTGGTCAACAAATTCCTGCAATGAAGACAGAATAGAAATATACAAATTAGGGTTAAATTTGTTAGTATTTAAAAATACCTCCCCGCTCATTTTTGCACAACAATTCTTTTGTCTCCCCTCAGACTCATTCTCATTAGAGACCACTAAAATTTCCTTTTCTCTCTCTTTTACCTCAGCCTCTCTCTTTTCATCACTCTCTTTTATTTTTCTCTCAAGCTGCCTCTCAATGACTACTACTCGAGTTTCATTTTTTTCGCAATCCTTTTCTTTGCACTCGCCTGAGATCTCATTCTCTATTCTTTTTCTCTCTATACAATTTTTCTTTTCCTCGCCACTCTTTTTCTTTTGCTCACTACACTCTTTCTTTTGCTCATTTTCTCTCTTTTGATCACTCTTCTTTTGTAACTTCATTTGATCTTCATGAGCTTGCTTTGGTGGCAATGGAACAAGAGTAATGGTTTTCTCATTCATCTTGAAAGAGTACTTATTGGAAACGCCATTGTGCTTGACTTGCCTATCAACCTGCCATGGTCGGCCTAGCAACATGTGACCTGCCTGCATTGGAACTATATCACATAAAACCTTATCTTTGTATTTTCCAATGCTAAAATAAATAAGCACTTGCTTGTCCACCCTTATCACTCCATTGACATTTAGCCAATGTAACTTGTAAGGACGCGGGTGCTTGTTCGTAGGCAATCCTAGCTTGTCCACCATTGTTGTGCTAGCAAAATTCGTGCAAACTCCCCCATCAATTATCAAACTACACACCTTCTCTTGCACGAGGCATCTAGTTCAAAATATATTCGCTCGCACGCTTGGGTCACCACATTCAACTAGCAATTCACTTTCTACGGCTTGTTCCTCAATTTCTTCCAACTAGCTAGTTTCCATAACCTTCAATGATGACATAGGTTCAATGGAAGCTATACTCTCCACGGGTGGTTTGGATTTAACTTCATTCGGCATTTGGCTAAGCAATGAGTTGATCCTCCTCTTAGCTTGCTCATAGGCTGTGGCAACCATCTCCTCAAACCTACAACAATCTTCATCCTCAAACATGGAAGATTTTTTCTTCTTGAAACTTCTCAAATTTTGTTTTCTCCTTCCCCGTTAGGAGTTTCACTTAACCACTTGTACTTTTTAATTTCTAGATTTCTTACTCATGCGCTATCCCTTTTAAACTCCTCATCACGCCAACTTTGCTTAAAATTAAAATAAGACATTATCGCTCTCAAAATAAGGATTAGTACAAATAAAGAAAAATAAAATTTCCTCACAGCACTCCCTTACGTGTTTCACTCAAAAGATGCCACTCTGATTTTACCGCTCGTGTTTAGCACACAAAATATTAATAACCTCACAATTTCTCTTTGAAACTCTTTTAAACAAGTTGAACAATATGAGTTTGTCGCAAGTCCCCAACAACCAATTGCACACATAACAATTAGATTGTGCCTTCACAATGTAATATTAAGGACTCAATAAACCAAATTCTAGCAATATTAATGAGCCAAACAAATTTCTAGAATTGTTAAAACAAATATAGTAGAATTTCAAGCGAAACACCAATGAATATCAAACCATACGAGTATAGCAATCAAATTTTTCCTAGGGTTTTCTAGATTTCCCAATGAAACGGAATTTATATGAATCAAAATTATAAGATAAAACCCACCAAAAAAAAGTATCAATGAATAATATAAGGTTTCGAATTTTCAACTTTCAAGAGTTCACAGTTTGCAATTTCAAATCAAATCAATTCGCAGCGCTTTAAACCCTAATATCAATAAACAAACAATTTCCAGGGTTCAAGGAATTTGACTTCTATTATGAGCAATGGTGCAGCAATATCAAAATCCAAACAATGAACAATTCTATTATAGGGTTTCAAGATTTTTTTTTCACTGTTCACGCAGCACTGTTCATACCCACTGTTCAATCGACACTATTCATAGCACTGTACACGATTTTTTTTTCAAATAAACCCTAAATCAAAGAAATGGAATTCCAATTCGCAGAATCAAAGACTAGGGCTATGGAATTGAAACAAAACAATAGAATCCTAAATAGGAGTTAAAATATATCCATCTAGGTCTTGAGTCTCCCACATCTGAGCCTGAGTCCATTTCCTCTCATGTTGAGAACTCGCCAAAACCTTTAGACCTGAAACCTCTACCTTCAGAGTTAAAATATATCCATCTAGGTCCAGGTACCATCCATCCTGTCATTGTTGCTTTCGATCTTGCTTCGCAACAAGAAGCTCAGTTGGTTGACGTCCTTCAACAATACAAGTCTGCCTTAGATTGGACCATTTTCGACCTCAAAGCTATTAGTCCGGTCATTTGAAGCCATCACATTCACTTAAAGGAAGCCGCAAAACCTTCTCGAGAGCCCCAATGTCGACTTTACCCAGCCATGAAAGAGGTCGTTCGTACTGAGGTGCTGAAATTACTTGATGCAAGTATTATATACCCAATCTCTGATAGTCAATAGGTCAGCCCTGTTGATGTTGTTCCAAAAAAATCTGGAATCATCATAGTGAAAAATAGTGAGAATGAGTTAGTACCAACCCGAGTCCAAGCTGGGTGGCGAGTTTGTGTTGATTACCAAAAATTAAATTCTACCACTATGAAAGACCATTTTCTTCTTCCCTTCATTGACCAAATGCTCGAGCGTCTTGCAGGCCATTCATTCTATTATTTTCTAGTTGGTTACTCTTGGTATAACCAAATACCCGTTGCTTCAGAAGATCAAGAAAATACTACCTTCACATGTCCATTTGGCACTTTTGCCTATTCTCGTACGCCTTTCGGCCTTTGCAATGCATCTGTGACCTTTCAAATGTGTATGACCAGCATTTTTAGCGACATGGTGGAACTATTTTTAGAGGTCTTTATGGATGATTTCTCTGTCTATGGCTCTTTATTTAATGAATGTCTATCCCATCTCACCATGGTCTTAGAGCGCTGTTGAAAAAAAACCTTGTCTTAAACTGGGAAAAATGTCATTTCATGGTCAAGAAAGGCATTGTCTTAGGTCATATCATCACTTCTAATGGGATTGAGGTCGATAAAGCTAAGGTAGATTTGATTTCCTCTCTCCCAATTCCAAAATCAGTTACGGATATTCATTCCTTTTTAGGGCATGCATGCTTCTATTGTCACTTTATTAAAGATTTTTCTAAAATTGACCGACCTTTGACCAATCTTCTTGCTAAAGATGCTCCTTTTATCTTTGATGACTCATGTGTTGCAGCCTTTGAGCGTCTTAAGGCCGAGCTGACCTCAGCTCCAATCATTCGCCCTCCCGACTAGAGTCTACCTTTTGAAATAATGTGTGATGCATCTGACCAAGCCATTGGGGCTGTGTTGGGCCAAAGAGTTAACAAACTTCCTCATTTCATTTATGTTCCTTCCGTTTGGGGCTGAGAATTTTATCAAAATCATACCGCTTTTCGAGGAAATCATTTTCAAAAATAAAACGTTTTTCAGAAAAAATGGGTAATTTTTAAAATTTTAGGCTTTGAAAGTGTAGTACCTTATCCATGAAGAGACCGAATACTAAGGATAATTGTGCTCATAAGAAGATTATGCTTGCTAATACTAGTTGAGTTAAACAATACTATATAAGGCATATTGCACCATGAACTCTTAAAACTCAGCACATTCTATGCACAAGCTGCATCATGATATTCTGAGTTGAAGAGAGAGATATTCTCTAGTGACCTTGACAGAATAATCGTAGAGACTAAAAACCCTATGAGTTTTAGAGACTTTCACCTTTTCAACTTTTATTGGATACCGTATTAAGTCGTTGTAAGGTCTTATTATTCGTCATTTTGGTTAACCACTGAGAATGACATTTCTTTCGAGTTATAAGAGACACAAGCCTTGTAGTTTGTCCTGCATAAACTTTAGGGATGATGATATGCCCTCATCATTGTTCATCAATCAATCCATCCACCCATTTCCATACACAGTTGTTTCTGAGAAGAAAATGGTTAAAGTGTTAAAGATAGAAGACCTCTGCATTAATTGTGCTATTTTGAAGAAATATTGAAGAAACAAAAAGAGAATAAATATTTCCAGCACATGAGGTAAAAAATTATAGTTATGACCATCTTCTCAGAAATTTCTTCATCCATTTATCAAATCCATCATTATGTATCCCACTTCATCCGTAAAAGACCCATTTGACCTTTGGTGTAAGATAGATAAGAAGGCGCTGTGGTGAATACACTCGACATTCTCACTTAGTGGTTGTCATTCTTTTTATGAGATCTATTTTCTTTCATTATCCGCCTTTCGTATGCGTATGTAAGATGTTTGAACTTGATTACACCTACTCTTTTTCCTCACATACAAGAGTGAATTATTAGCCCAGTCTCAGAGTTGTTCATTTCAGAGAGTTATGTCCTGAGAGATTTGAAGTCAAAGTTTACTTTCTAGAAGGTGATCTAGGAGGCTCACTTGGATACAATGGTTATTACGATGCAAGCTATTCACACACACATGCTGAATCATGGAAGGATTGTGCCTTGGTACTGTTAGATTTATATACTTTGATTAGCTTGCATATATGTTGTCTAGTATTCTCTGAGATAAAATAAGGGAAGCATTGCTAAAGAAGCTTTTTGAAATAAAAAATAAAAAACAAAAAAAATTGAAGTTTATGCGTAGGGGTTTATTGACTTAACCCCTCACGCTAATAGCGGTATTTGAGAAAAACCCCTCAAAATAATTTTAATTAGACATAACTTCCTAAATCCTAACACCGTGTCTATTCTGTTAATTTTTTATTTTTTTGGATGAAAATGCCCCTCCTCCTTCTCCTCCTCCTCCTCCTCCTCCTCCTCCTCTTCTTCTTCTTCTTCTTCTTCTTCCCCAAACCAAAATATCCCTTTTCTTCTTCTTTTTCTTCTTCATTTAATCATTTATATGCATACATATACATGTGTATATATATGTATACCCCTCTTCTGACCTTAATCTCCATCTCTAATCATCCCTCAACTACCATAAATTAATCACCATCTAAGACATCATTCTTCATAATCGACAACCCCTCTAGCCAGCACCGGCGCCGATGTTGCTGCTTCCTCCATTCCTTTCTCTCTCTTCCCCATCACCATCCACCTTTTTCTCTCTTCCTCACCAACATTAAACCCACCTCTCTCTACAAATCAGATCCAACCAATCGAATTGAAAAGCAATTATATAGAAAATCGAAAACGAAGTTAAAATAAATAATAGAAAATAAACCCATCTCTCTCTACAAATCAGATCCAAGCAAATCAAATTAGATCTTCTTGAAATTTTCCCCCAAAATGAAATCAAAAACGACGTTGAAATAAATAATAAAAAATTGAATTGAAAAGCAATTATATATCCATACAATCATATATATATATAGCACGCACATGGCGGAATCGGGGGGTTTCCTCTTGAATTTTAATTTTGTGGGTTTTCTCTCTCTAGAATTTTAATTTCGACTTTCCTCTTTAGGAATCGGGGGTTTTTTGTTTGTGTGTGTAGAATGGTGGTGATGGTGATGATGGAGGAATGGTGGTGGAGGAAGAAAAGGAGAGAGAGAGAGAGAGATGGGTTTGATGTTGATGAGGAACAGAAAGAAAGGAGGATGGTAATGGGGAAAAGAGAGAAAGAAATGAAGGAGGCAGAGGAGTCGGCGCCGGCGAGAGAGGGTGGTCGGAGATGGAGATTAATGTCAGAAATGGTGATTGATTTGTGTGTACATATATATACACATGTATATATATGTATATAAATGATTAAATAAAGAAGAAGAAGAAGAAGAAGAAAAGGAGGAGGGGCATTTTCGTCCAAAAAAATAAAAAATTAACAAAATAGAGATGATGTTAGAATTTAGGGGGTTATGTCTAATTAAAATTATTTTGGGAGGGTTTCTCAAATACAGCTATTAGCGTGAGGGGTTTTCTCAAATACCCTTATGGGTATCTTCAGTGGAAACCCTTATTGATCTCTCCATATTTGCTCGAGGACTAGCAAAAGGTTGTTTGGGGGTGGTGTGATAAACACTCAAAAATGCCATATTTTATACCCCAAAAGCTTCTTGGTAGTCCATTATTATTGCCTAAACAATGCTAATATCATCTTTTGCTTGCTTTATAATTGAAAAGTGAAAATAGCGCAATTTTATGCTAAATTTAACTAACAATGCAGCAAAGATGTGTCAAAAAGCAATGAAAATTGTTCCGGTGGTTAGACAATCTTGAAATTTATGATTGATCATGTTCTAAGAGGTGTGAAATTCCAATTCCTAGAAGAAGTGCATTAATATTTAAGTGCGCAAAAAATCTGCTTTTGATCATTTAGGTGACGGTTTGGTATTTTGATCATAACTTTGTGCTCAGAACTCATAATTTTGCATTCTATATATGGTTGGAAAGAAGACTCAAAAGGATACAACTTTCGTGTTTTGACGATCTTTAAATTCCAGCATCTTGATGGTGAAAAAAGGCCCTAAACCTACTGCCTGCGCATAACCGCGGAAATGAGTGTTTGTATTTTTCTCTTACGGGCCCTCTCCTAAACCATTTATCTCATTATCCATAATGGAAGCCCACTTAAACATTCTCCAGTAGCCCATGTTTTGAATCATCCCATCAACTAAGCTCATTCTCTCCTTTACCTCATCATTAACTTTCCATTCCTAAAATTAACTTTCTTGCTCTCCACTTCATCTAAATTAATTCCTTTTCTAAACCTTCTATTTTTCTCCCTTTAAACCCTAATCCTTACACCTATAAGTAAAGGCCCTTGGCCCCCATTCTAAACACATAACCACAAGAGAGAATTGAACTTGTGAAGAGATAAAGAGAGGAGTTGTGCGCACCACCGCCGGAAGAATCATTCAACCGGAGTTCTAAATTTCAAGGAGAGTTTTATTTAATGAAATTTTCATTATTATTTTGTAAGTTCCTCTTTGATATTGAAATTAATATTTTAATTGAGCAATGAAATTTTATTTAATACCATTCTTGTGTTCAATATTTATGATGGAAGGCTAATCTCCTTTCAAGGGTAGATATGAAACCCCAATATTTAATTTAACTTATATTATTGCATGTAGTACCCATGTGCTTAATTTTATAAAAAAATCCTTTTGATTGACCTTCAAATGAGGCAATCCAATTTAGTGTGATTCTTGATTTAAGAAACAAACTACACATCATAGAATTTTCTTGAGTTGATTTTAATCACTAAATTCTCTTCTAAACTTTAATTGTTAATATGGATGGGTGTTGAACCTTTGTGTTTTCTTTAAGTGGTGATTCATTGGAAGCTTACTTTAATCTATGTTATTATTTTTATGAAAGAAGAAAATTGGATTTTACAAAATATTTAAAAGATAAAAATTGGTTTTGAGGTTATATCTTGAAATTACTTGTTTACTTGAATATTAAGATCATGCTACATACCATAGGTGATTCCTAAGTATTTAAGTAAATTATAATTTTTATTTTATCTTGGGTACATACATGTGGTAATGAAATAGTTAAATTAAAGTAATTCGTGGTGGATTCTTAACCCTTGATTTCTCTCAATATTTGATTAATCTCTCTTGTTAATTGCTAATTAGTTATTCTTTAATTTTAATTTTAATTAAAAAAAGAAAAGAAAAAAGACTTTTCAAAATCAAAATTGATTTTAATTTGGCAATCTTAAGTTTTTTCTATAATTTTCAATTCCTTTCCTCGAGATTTAGATTGACCCCTTATTTTTCCACTTTACTATGCCTAATTAGATTTTTGCAGAATAGAGTTTTTGTTTGCAGTCTTAATACGACTACAGACGCGCAACACAAATGTTAACTCGACTTGGCAAACAGTTGGAAAATATAAGGTAATCAAGTACAAACAAGTACATCAAAAAACTCCTTTATCATTCATAGAGAAAGATGTTACATATAGAGGGGTTTCGAGGCCCACTGATTATAATAAAAAAAGGGAAGGAAAGTTCATTGCTATTGCCCATGGCCCTCACCATCCCCAGTTGCTTCACTTGTTGATGCTTTGACTTTGGCTCCATCCTCAGTCTCTATAGGGGCCTAAAAGACACTATTCGAGCAGGTGAACTTCATCCTCTGTATCTCATGGCCTATGCAGATTTGGGCTTTCTCTAGGCCATACTCAAAACTCATTTGGTGGTTAATAATCTTTACTTTTCGCATCTCGGTGATGGCTTAGATGATGGCATCGTTATAGCCAAAAATCTTTTCCGATTTAGAGGCCTTCTAATCTACCAGGGCTTGTTGTTCTTGTAGGGCTTGATCCCTATCAGCCCTAGCCTGAGCCTCCAAGTCCTTGCAGTTTTGCAACTCGGCTTCTGAGTCTTTGACTTGGGCCCTAATAGCCTCAATATCTTTCTCAGTTTTAGCCAAGTTATTGTTGGACTTAGCCAACTCCCTATCTTTGATCCTTTGATCTTGAGGTCCTTCTCGACATTCCCAAGCTCATCCTTGAACTTGTCAGCACTGACTTCGTGTTTCTTGGCCTCATCTGCAACAGATTACGTGGCATCTTTTTCCTTCTTTAATTCAGTTGCCGAGGTAATTTTAGGGACCGCTTAGAAAAATCCAAATGTTAAAAATCCAAATGTTAGAACAAGTAAAAGGATCAAACTGAGTAGAGAAAATAATAAAAGGTTCAACACTTACCACCATTAGGGTCGGAAACCATCTATCCTCAGATCGGCAAGGGATTGGCCCTCCATTATTTCGGAGTCTTTGGGGGTTAGCAAAGTGTTAGCCAACCCCATAGCAACCTTCATATCCTTAATTGCTAAATCTATCTTCATTACTCGGCGTTTTTCATTGAGGACGAAAGGCCGAGCAGTATAATATTGGGATGCATCCTCAGATTCTTCGGCCACAGTAGCAAAAACCCTAACCTCAAAAATAAGAGGCTAGCTTGTATCTCCTGAATCAACATCAGGGACATCTTCACCCCCACTAAAATTGGCTCACTGAAGATGGACATGGAAAAGGAGTGATGGTTGGGTGAGTCCTCTTCGAAGTTGGGGGGTAGACAACCTCTGCTTCCTATTCGGCTCATCGGCAGAGGACGAGGTTGGCTATGTAATTTAAAGGGTCGTGTTGTTGTTGTCATCCCCTTGGCTGAGAAGCCACATCATAGAAAGTCTCGCCAAATTTGGACTTCGGGGGGGGGGGACTTGGAGTAAAATTTAAACTTTAAAAAGGAGTTGGACTTTTTCCTTCTTAACATTCTCCTCCTCGACTGGAGGCTCGTTGCTTCTTCAAAAAGTTCTTCAGCCTCTGTATCAACAACTTGAGACCATTCAACCTCTTCGTCAGAGATAGGAACAACTTCTCCTCTACTTATGAAAAGTAGCTCAGTGGTGGGAAGGCTAGCTATAGTCACCCCCTTAGAAGGTTTAGAAATTTTAAAAGGGTTTGGTTTGAAGGGTTGAGTACCTACAACTTCTACTGTGGGTTCTTTGCCTTTCCTCCTCCTCCTCCTATTTGTCCCAGTCATAATATCAGTGTCTTAGTCATCAGGCTCACCACGAGCTCGGTGGCTGAACATTTTTTGGTCTTCTAAAGCCTTCCAAGGGTTCAGTATATTGTATTCTTTAAAAAGTATATACTTCTCAGTGGTCTTGGGTGTATGTCCAATCCAAGTAACTATGTTTGTCCTGGAAGAAAATGACCAGTATGGGAGAGGGTAGCTGAGGAAAATATGTGCCGATCTTAGATGGTTGAAAGGCATTCGATGTCCTATTCATGATTGATAACGATGTTAAACCGGTTGAGATTTATTTCAACTAAAAAGGGCTTAGAAAAAGCTTCCTTAGCGCCACCAACTGCAAAGGGAAAGAATAGTTAGATAAATTGAAGGGAAAAAAAAACAGTAAGTACAAAAATGCCAAATAAAAAATTACCCACCAGGGGAGCCGAATTTTTTTTGCAATGGTTTATTTATAGGATCTGGTTCCGAAGCACTGATTATAAATTTGTCCCTTGTAGGAGGATGCAAGCCCCTCAATGAGGGAAGGAGATTGTGGCCTACCCCTAAGATTCTACTTATCTTTGTAGAGCCTAAGGGAATAATAGTATTTTATTTCGTTAAGTCCTAAAGCTAGATTGAATCGTCTATTAAATTCGGCTATGCCGAGTACGACTCTAACAGCATTAGGGGTCAACTGACATATATGAAGCTGGTTTTCTCTAAGGAAATCTACTAATAGTGGATCAAAAAGAAAGGTTAGACCAGCTCCCATAAAAAAATGAATTGTATATGGAGTATTTCCCTTCTAGCATAGACTGGGTAACACTAAGCCCAATGGGTTTATATTTATCCTCAAAGGCAAATCTCTTGGTAAAACTTTGAAAGGACTACTTGCCCATTTTGGGTTTAATAAAGTGTTTTTGGATCAAAGAAGAATTTCGAAGAACAAAAAACACTATGAACAAGACTACAAAACGAAAATAAGAGATTATAAAGTAGACTTACAGAGAAATGAAGAAATTTGGGTATAGAATGCTCAAAGTTACTTTAAAAAGCATGAATAAGTGAATGAAAATATTTAATGAGCATGAAGAATGGTTCATTAGTTACTATGGAAATGGGGGAGCTGATTGTGGTTCAGAAGAAAAGGAAGAGAGAAGATGGAAATGAAAGTGAAAAGAAATGAGAAAAATGAGGTTTAGGGTTTTTTATTACCATTTCTCTTTACTCTCAAACGGCATTTTTAGCCTCGGGAACCAACATTTAATGATCATGCCTCATTAATGAAGCGCGACAGCAGCAACCGCCCGAACTCAAACGAAATATCAACCAGTGATCAAATTACATGTAGCAAGCCCCTAACTACAAAAAGAAAGCTCGATTTTATAAGCCAAAATTTGCACAAGGATGGGAACAAAACCTATAGCTAAAGGAAAACTATGCTCATTGAGATCCAAGCATCTGAGCCCATCTAATAGACATAACTCAGATGATTGGGGGGCAATTGAAGGAACCCAAAAATAACAATTTGTTTTGGGCCTAAAGTATTGGGCAAAACCTAGTAAAAGAGTGAGGAAAATGGTGAAGGCCATATCAAAATGGCCTTGGCCTATCAGTCGAGTAGATTCACAATTGTCGAATAAGAATGACATAACCGAATTGTTACAGATGTCGATGTGGTCATCTCCGCCAATGAGGACATGACATATGTAACAATTGAAATGGGCATACAACTATGCCGAGATGATCATCATAACCAATGTAATGAAAACAAATGTAAACTTTGCTAGTTGTGGATAAGAATTAATCCACGTACCTATAAAATATTGGAGTGGTGCCAAAGTTTTGCCCTTTATTGTCATTTTACTGTTTACCCTAATGAGGCATTGTAACCCTAATTCTATACATATAAATCGAAAATAGAAGGCTTATAAAAAAAGAAAATACACACACAAAATGAGAATGTACAATTACTATTAAGTATTAAAGATAGAAAGCTGGTAGCTTATATCTTCTCCAATTATTGTTAAGTTAATAAAATACACACACAAAATTAGAATGTACAACCAGAAGTATATGAAAATCCCTCAAGGAACCTACCTACAAACAAAAATACGATCTTCATCATTTCACTAAATCATTCTCAAATTGATTTTGCTAAGTACATTATGGGTGAGTCCAAATTTTTTATCACCTACAATATATACTCTTAACATACGTATATCAATTATATATGTTAACGTTTTTACATACTTTGCTACTTTTTTTCTTTCTTTTATTTAACCGAAATATCATTTTCTTTCACCTGCCTAAAGATGTGTAATGAACCGTGATTACGATGTATTATGTATTTTATATTCTCTACACTCTTTTTCTTTTCTTTTTTTATCAAAACATTATTTTTCTTTTACTTCAATTTTTTTAACATGGCACTTCCATTTAAAAAAAAATGGACGGTGCAAGTCTATATATTTCTTACAATAACAAAGAAAACCCCCTCCCAAACTCCAGTTGAGGCAAGAATCCAAGATTTTCTGGCGCGTTTAACATGGTACTTCCTTCGTGCTTTAAAATTTGTAGTATCCGAAAAATTGTGGACTTAATTTGATACATAAAGATCCGAAAGAATTAAGTCCGTGCAGCAACTTGATCCACAAACAGATAAAGTACCAAAATCAATCTGTAATCTTATTGTCCGTTTGATCACAAAATCTTGAAATGATTAAGAAAACAATTGATTTTTATAAGTAAGAAGATGGGATGAGTAATTTGGTGAGATGCTCCCCATCTTGCTATCATAAAAAAATTGTATTCCTCACCACCCAAAGAATTTTATTTCATGGAAAAGGGGAAAAAGTAAGAGAACATCTCATTGCATCACTCAACTCATTTTTCAACTTCTCACTGGCTTTTTCTTTATTATTTTCCAAATTGTTCTCAAATGGATCCTGAATGTAAAATTCAAGCACAACTATTACTACCAGTTGTCAGTGATTTTTATGAATGATGGATCAGCACAAAACACTGACAGAGTACAATGATTTTCATTTTCTGGTCGAGAAAATGAGTTCAAGCATAAAACTAGAAGACGAAAATCGTAATGGAATTTATAGAAATGTAACTACCATAACCTCCAGTGCTGTATCAACAGGGGACATTATAACTACGCGCATCCCATAAGATTTTCGAGGAGTAATCTGAAATATGCCATAAAGTTATAATCTCTTATAATTTGTAGTTGATACAAATTTACAGGAAATTACACATGTAAAAGTAAAAAATACCTTTGATGTTAAGTTGCTTTTGACATTGCATATGCTATTTCCGCGCGTGTTCACGAGCAAAATGAACATCAGTACAATAATTTGTAATGTCGAAAAGTAACTTAATGCAGTAAATACGCGATCATGCATGTCCGAAACAGAAAGAGAGAGAGCAATGCGAACCAAACACATTTTGAAACCCAACAAAACCAGAATGAGTATGTGACATAAAGATTGAAATAATGCAGTTGCAAGGTAGAAATAATATAGACATGAGAATTTAACGAAAATACATTCAACTGAGATCACAAAGAACACAAGATTTACAGTGGCTCGGCCAACTTGGTCTACATCCACTGCAAGAGACAGATTTTACAAATCAAAAAGAGAATACAGCAAATAAAATTGCAATTTCTTATGCGATGAAATGAGCGATATTAATTATTCTGAAAACTCCACAAGTTTCACAGACTGACTGAAAGTTTTGAAAGAAAAGAAACCTCTGAAAGATGTAGCTCTGCTTTGCATTCTCAGTTTTGAATTTTACTTGATGAAATTCAGCCATTCTATAATCATTTGAACAATGAATATGAGAGAAAAGAGAATTAGCAAGAAATCGTGGAAAACTCTCTTGCAAAACTTTAACATTAATTCAACAAAAGCATATACCTTACCTAGGAATTATAGTCCCCATTAGAATTGTAGTCCTTGAAAGAGTTGTTATCATAAGAATCATTGTCCTCATTAGAATTGTAGCCCTTGAAAGAGTTGTCGTCCTCGTAAGAATTGTTGTCCTCGTAAGAATTAGTGTCCTCACTCGTCCGCAATATACTTGTGTTAGGCAAATATGGTAGATTCTCAAGCGACTCGCATCTAATAATACACAACACTTTCAAAGATTTCAATTCCTCAAGTCCCCGGATCTCAGTTAATTTCTTACAGTTATTAGCATATATTTCTTTCAAATTTACAAGGTTTGACAAACCAGGGAAATTTTCGATTGACTTGCAAGAACTAAAGTCCAACAACTCTAAGGATATGAACTCCTCAATTCCTGTAATCTGCGTCAAATTGTTTAGAGACTGAAGTTTTAGTTTCTTTAAATTTTCTAACCTTGATAGATCCAAGGCTTTACTCAGTGAGTTGCAATGTGATAAGTCCAGGCTTTCCAACGATTCCAAACCTTGAAGATCCTCAATCTCACTTAAAAGGAAACATCGACATAGAGATACTTCTTGGGGCAATTAAAAAAAAGGGCTTATTAGAGAAAGATTTTCACACTAAGGCCAAGGAATAATTTTTTTTTAAATAAAGGGCCTATTTTTTATTTTATTGATAATTTGACATGTGTCTTTTTTTTTCATTATAAAATGACATCCCAACCCTTAAAATAAACTAAAAAAATATCAATATGCATTAAAATATGGACTGCAATATGAACTTTGCAGTCTATATTTCACTGCAATATGAACTTTGCAGTCCATATTTCACTGCAATGTGAACTTTGCAGTCGATATTTTTAGTGCAAAGTTCATATTGCAGTCCATATTTTACTGCAATGTGAACTTTGCAGTCCATATTTTTAGTGCAAAGTTCATATTGCAGTACATATTTCACTGCAATATGAACTTTGCAGTTCATATTTTATTGCAATATGAACTTTGCAGTCCATATTTTTTGTGAAAATTTCATTAAAAGGGGTAATTTAGGTAATACATAACATGTTTTTATTAATTAAATGATATTTAAATTTATTCAAATACATTCATTTAAAATATAAAACAAAATAGGCATCTTACACTAATTACCAATTAAAAATAGGCCCTTCATTCAAAAAAATATTATTCATTGGATTTTTGGTAAAAATCAATGTATAATAAGCCCTTCTACCTAATTTCTAGATACTTCTTTTAGCATTCTCAAGTTGGATATGTCAGGCAATTGTCCTACAAAGGCACACTCACTCATATCCAAATGTTCTAAGCATTCCAATTTGTCTAGGCCTTGAATCTCGTTTAATAAATTGCATTTTCTGATCTCTAACTTTTTTAACTTTTTCAAGTTTGACAGATCTGGTAATCTTTCAAGATTCCAACAATTTAACGTATTCAAGTATGTTTAGGATTCTAATCTTTGTAGCCCAAGTAATTCAGAAGAATGTACGTCCACACAGTTGAGGGTTCTTAACGGACAGTATGAGAGATCTAGCACTTTCAAATTTATTAGATTCCCAATCGTTGGATTAAGTTCCTCCAAACCCATGGAATGACGAAGAATCAGTATCTCTAAAGTTGTAAATGAAGAAAAGTCAGGACCTCTTCTTATGCCACGGCAATATGAGAGATCAAGAACCTTCAACTTTTTCGCCACCTGTAAAAAGAAGATAGTAAAGTCATTTATTCCAAGGAAAATCATAATACTAGAGGGGAAAAAAGAAGAAGAAAAAAACAAAGATATTAATTATAATATGAGACCTTGAATTGACTCCAACCCTCCCAATCGTCCGTGATATTGCTATGCCACATATCGAGAATAACAAGATTCTTCAAATGAAAATTGGTTGGCGTAAATCGCCACCAGCAACCCCATTCAAGCCATCTTAAATTTGAAAGAAGATGCTTAAAATCTCCATCAAGGTATGTGAAACCTAGTTTAAGAAATCTTAGATTTGGCAGCTGCCTAAAGTCTTGTCCGACAAAAGAACACATACAAGATGGTTCTTTTTGAAATATCATTTCAACAACACGTTCTGAGCAACAGTCAAGATTCAGGGCGACAACGTTTTCCGGTACCTGCCAAAAGGAAACTTTTATATAAAACAGAGATTTATGTGTGGAGTATTAAAAGGAAAGAACAATCAAGATTATTTTCACCTTGTGTTTTAAGAAAAAAAAAATATTTATCTCAAACATAACAGATCTGTCTAAATATTCTGCTTTTATGCTTAGAATTCAAATTCTAAAAGATGGAACTCAATGAGTTGATTGCGAGCCATAAACCGGAAGATATTTTTTCTTGCGAGTCTTTTATTTTGTAATTTCACAAATAAGGAAATAGAAAAAAAATTTGCTAAATAATTAAGAAGGATAAAATTGTTTATAAATTCGGACTAACCATGCCTATCTCGAATAAATTCAAGCCTTCCTGCTCCTGCCACAACCTACTACGACCCCCTGCCCGAGTCAAACTTTCTTCATGGACGATATGCCTACCGAGGTCTCTTAGTTGGTCATGCATCCTTAAGGTATTATCATCTCCGACTTTTATTAGAGACCTGAGAACAAGAGCATTAATCCCATTTCTCGGATAATATTTGCAATCTTCCCAGATGTAACAAGCATATGTTTTATCATGTCCAATAAATAAACATGCAATATCAAGGAATATTTGTTGTTCCTCATGCGTTAATGCTTCAAAACTTATTTTCAACTTGCCCCGGACTTAATTCCTTATCTGGTATTTCTTGTAGCTCCCTCCATTTCTCTTCCCATAAAGCTTTATCGTCCTCGCCAAACAATAAAGACCCTATAGTCACAAGAACCAATGGAAGCCCTGCAGCAGTGGATACAATATCCATAGCCAGGCTATGGTATCCTTCTTTAGGATTGTCCCTCATAAAAGCGTACTTGCTAAATAGTTGAAGAGAATCGTCAAAATTCATAAACTGTGGTTCATTACTCCTACAAACATCAAGTAGACCTTTTTGTTGATAAACTGCTTCGAAGGAAGCTAATACCTTTTTGTTCCTAGCTGTAACTATGATCCTGCTTCCTGAAGCAAACCAATCACACGATCCTGCAAGCTTATCAAATTGAGAGTTTTCATCCACATCATCAAGAACAATAAAAACTTTCTTTCCATGAACTGCATCTTTGATTCTGTTGATTCCATCAGAAACATCAACAATGTCTGAGATTTTTTGGTTTTGGATTTTAGAGAGAAGTTGGTTTTGCCGATTAACAATACCATTGCGTTGTTGTGAGTTTTCTTGAACATTGTCAAGGAAACAACAATGTTCAAAGCATTCACAAAGGCGGTTATAGATGACCTTGGCAATAGTTGTCTTGCCGAGTCCACCCATACCATGGATTCCAACAATTCGTACACCATTGGAGCCAACATCTAACAATTCCTCCATTTCTTTTATGCGCTCATCCATCCCAACCAAGTTGTCTAATACATCAGTGTAATTCTTCTTCAATTTCAACAAAACCATTTCAACAACCTTCTTTACTAGTTCCCCCTCATGCCTGCCAGATATAGAGTTAAAATGTAAAAGGTAAAAGTGACTAAACGGAAAAACTAAATAATATTGAAAAAAGAATAATGTCAATAGCCTTGTAACACAGAGGTATTTATGGTTGGCATTAGGCTTTAGGACAGGAGGGATTAGGTGTTAATTCAGCATTCAGAGTCAAGTAAATTCTAACAAACAACATTTATTCAGAGGTTCATTCAATTAAAGAAAAAAAAACAATATTTTGAAGTTTTATTGAGCATTAAGCAATTAGAGTTCAATACTTAGAAGCTTTTTCAAGATGATTAATAGTTCAATATTTAGAGGCTAAAAATCTTGAATGCTAACAAGAAAACGCACACTTATTTTTCTCGTTTCAAAATGATATTTTGAACATGAAAGACAAGGATAATCCCATAACGTACTTTGCCTAGAAAGTTAATTTTTAATTGCAATTTGGTCATTAGCAATGTAATAAGGTTAAGTGGTTAATGTAATGATGTGGAATACGAAAAGATGATATGTATATTTGTATTTTATTTTAATGTATTTGTATTTAAGGGCCATTCTCTTAATCATATGGAAGGGCCGTTCGATGATGAACCCTTGAAAAATGTATTCGATTTTATTTGACTATAAATGTTGAATACATGGTGTTCTATACTTTTACATTATCCAGAATTAAGTATTCAGAGTTTAACAATCAAGATTAGAAACTAGAAAATGAAACGCCAGCTTACTCTCAATGGATTTTAATCCTATTACTAAGAGCAAAAAATGAGTACCATATTTATCATAAAGAGGTAAAACCAAATAACAATTCATGAGGTAAAAACAAACGAGATAAAAAAAGAGAAAATAAAAAGTAAATGTAATTTACCCCCCAGTTTCTTCCTTGAGTTCCAATCCCTTCATTTGTCCGACTTTTGTCAGAGCCTCTTTCCATCCTTGAACAATCCTTTTAATGAAAGGCTTTTTATTATACCGGCGAAAAGCTTCCTCGTAACTCCCTCTCTGATGCCTTACCTCGTGTGGATCAACATCATAGAAAATAGGGAAAATCACTTGCCCTCCATTGGCCTGACACTCCACCATCAGTGCAAGCTCAAGCAAGCACCATTTACTGGAAGCATAGTTCCTAGAAAAGACCGGGATCGAGATTTTAGATTCCTTGATAGCTTTGAGAAGCTCAAGGCCGATCTCTTCACCAACGTGAAGACCTTCATTATCTCTAAAAGTGCGAATACCAGCACCACGAAGATAGGTGTAGAGTAAATCGGTGAAGCCTTTATGAGTGTCTTTGCCGCAAAAACTCAAAAATACCTCGTATTGGCCTGATAATAATGGATCTGATTCTGTACTGTCGCTGAGAATTGGAGTTGGGATTTTTAGCGGAATTCCCCTGTTCTTGCTCTTCTTAAGAGATTTACTAAAAAATATATCTCTTGATTTATAAAAGATTGATTCTGATTTTTGTTCTGTTTGACTATTTGAAGTAAGGCTAAATGACCAAAAATAGCAACGAATTTTACCCTGACTTTCACTTAGGTCATTGAACTTTTTTTCGTAGCAATCATAGCAACATACTTTATCCCGTTTATCATTTAGGTCCCACCGTTAAGTTTTATTAACGGAATGCTGATGTGGCTGCTGAGTTGGTATAAAATAAATGACGTGGCTTATTTTTTTATAAAATAATGATGTGGCATATGATGACTAGGATTTTTCCGGCCATTTTCTATCTCCGGCCACCTCCATTTTTTTCAACGACTCCATTTTCTATCTCCAGCCATCAGCCACCTCCATTTTTTCCGGCCACCAACATTTTCTATCTCCGGCCACCTCCATTTCTCCGGCCACTCCATTTTTTATCTCCGGCCACCTCCATATTTTCCGGCCACTCCATTTGCATAATGTGTAATGCATATTCATTTGATAAAGCCCACATGAATCTTAATAGAAATCAATAATCAAGATTTGAATTTGTATTTTAGCTTCCTTTCTTTTATTTAATTTACAAGATTCCTCTTATTTTTTCAACCCCTATTAAAAAGAAAAAAAAAAATCCTTTCGCCTCTGATTCAATGTCTCCTTATTTGGAAGCAAAATATTTTCACTCTGTCTATGTATGAGTGTGTGTGTGTGTGTGTGTTTTCAAGGTCAATTAAGTAAATTTTAGGGTTTCTGTAGATAAGAGAAATTTGAAACTTAAACTCATGTGGATTCTTCTGTTGCTTTAAAATATTTTCTAGGTTCCTTCTATTCTTTGTGTGTGTATGAGAGAGAGAGAGAGAGAGAGAGAGAGAGAGAGAGAAATTGTGTGTTTTCAAGGTCAAGCAAATTTGGTGCTTTTATAAAAAAGAGAAATTTAAAGCTTAAAGTCATGTGTGTTCCTTTGTTTTTTTAAAATATTTCTGGGATCCTTTTATTTTTTGTGTGTGTGTGTGAGAGAGAGAGAGAGAGAGAGATATTTGAAGATCAAATGTCTAATTGTGAGTTGTTGTACTTGGAGAAAAAGGATAATCATCTTGTTTATGAAGTCATAAAAGATGGCTGGAAAAAATGGAGGTAGCCGATGGTCGGAGATAGAAAATGGAGTGGCTGGAAAAATGGAGTTGGACGGAGATAGAAAATGACCGGAAAAATCCTAGTCATCATATGCCACGTCATTATTTTATAAAAAAAATAAGCCACGTCGTTTATTTCGTGCCAACTCAGCAGCCATATCAGCATTCCGTTAATAAAACCTAACGGTGGGACCTAAGTGATAAACGGGGCAAAGTTTGTTGCTATGATTGCTACGAAAAAAAGTTCAATGACCTAAGTGAAAGTCGGGGTAAAGTTCGTTGCTATTTTTGGTTATTTAGCCTTGAAGTAATGGTAACCACAAGAATGAATAACATATCAATATGCCATATTATTTTTTTCTATTTCCCACCAAGCACACGAATAGAAACTTAAGCGCGTTTTTCAAATGAAAGATTTTCGCTCGTGTGCTATTTCTTTTTAGTCTAAGGTTGCAATCGAAAAGTTGAATAAGCCAATGGGATTAAATAAATTGATCTAATATTTAGGGTGCGTTATTTTTATTTTATTTTTTTAATCTTTGATTGCTGAGTGCTAATTACTAATTGCTAAGTTTTAAATGCTGAATTTAAATGCTGAAAATGATGTTTGTTTTTTATTCTAAAAGGTTTTGAATTTTATGTTTTTGTATAAAACCATGATTTAAATTCAACATTGAACATTCAGCGGAACTAATGCCTCTTAATTCTGAATGCTTAATCATTAAAAAAAATGTCTGTTAACCTCTTAATGATTTTAAAAAACAAACATCATATTCTACATCAAAATGCTTAATAATTTTTTCATTACGCATTCAAAGGTATAAACAAACACTCATTTAGTGTTAGTTATAACTGAATATCGGAGTGGATTATATAGCCTATAGAGGCCTCTTGATGTTTTCGGTTTTGTGCGGGGTAAAAATTAGGAAGACTTAAGTCAAACATAAAAAAATGAATTTAGTTTGGTTTGGTTCGGTTTCGATTTTTGAATCATCTAAACCCATACCCGAATCAAATTTTTCGGTTAGGTTTCAATTCGAGTTTATTCACTTTTCATATGTTTTATTTTTTAAAATAAGAAATTTTAAGGGAATGTCAAATAAGCACTCTGCCACAATTAAATTCGGTTATGTTTTGTAGTTGTAATCTCTATGACCACTTTATTATTAAACAGTAAGAGTATCATCTTATAAAACAAGATCACTAATTAAAAAGAACTTTACGCGAAACATAAGAAAGTGGAATACCAAAGTGCCAAACAGTGAGTGCCAAGCAGCTAGGCAGTTAAAACACAACTAGAAATGAAACTATAACTAATATCGGCCATTAGTTAAAAAGAATTTTGATGTATAGATGGAAAATAAAATACACACCGACAATGGATAAGATCGATCTTCTCTATAAACTTTCATCATATGCTTCACTTCCTTCGTAATTAAGAAAAATTGCAAATAAGCATAATTTGGTTCAACTCAGTTCAATTCGGTTTTGTACTGGCCAGCCCGAAATCCAACCATAACTTATTTGGTTTCAATTCGGTTTCTTCAGTTTGGTTTTCAAGTTTTTTTCAGTTCATTTTTTACTAATCCGTTTTCAAATTTGGCACAACACCCCTAATCTTACCGGGCGTCCAGAAGAGGGATTAAACAAACCAACGAAAGAGGAGGGATTATTTTATCTCGTCTAGATGGGATTAATCCTATTTGACCTTCTTATCCAATGCGTCAAACGCACGGTATCCGGTCCAGTTTGTTCACCTCAATTAATCCCTCTTTGGGGTAAGCAAGAAAGGCAGCTTCCTTAAGCTTCCAATTTTTAGACAATTTTTAAGAGCCCCATATTTTTATTTGTATATAATGTAATTATGAGCTATTTACTTCAATTTCAATACATGCGTGTAAAGGGGCCATATTTAAAAAAAAAATCCTCGGGTCCCTAAAATTTTTGGAACTTTCCAAATCGACACTGCATCTTGCGACTAAGGGATTTACAAGATATTCCCCAAAATTTTCATCTCATGACTTATGCTTCACAAAATGTTGTCGCTTATGTGCCTTTCAGTGAAAAAGTAATGCTACACTCACATAAAAATATGCCCAAAAATTATGTATAAGATGAGATGACCTAGATATATTAGTTTCACTGGAGTTCAAATCCAAAATTAAATAGAGCAACTTATGGCCTACAGACCAACTTAAATAAACAATGTTCATACCCACTACACTGAATACATGCATGGACTACATCAAAAACTAGCCCACTGAAGATAACAAATCTACACATAGCCCAATCAAGGCCAAAGTCAGTTAAGCACACTACAAGAATTTTACCTTTATAAAACTATTTTTAAAATTAATTTTATGTTAGTTTTGAAAAGAGTAATTAAAGATAAGGTTTTTGCTTTTTACGATTCTTTTTTGAAAAAAATGTCATTTTCGTTTATTTTTTATGACTCTTTCAAATTAATTATCATGTATGTTTAGTAACTTTATGTTAGTTTTATCAAAAAAGTCATAAAAGATAATTTTGTTTTGTTCTTCTTATGACTATTTTTCTGAAAAAGGTTATATTTCTTTATTTTTTATAACTCTTTCGGCGTTAATACTTAAACATGTTTATTAACTATAAGTTATCTTTGAGAAAAGTATTGGAAAGCTAATTTTATTTTCATTTTTGACAATATAATTATAAAAGGTAAAAATATTCTAGTATTATGAGAATTTTAAAATTTTGAGATATATATATATATATTAAATAAGCAAAAAAGGGTCATATGTATATTTTTAAATAGTGAATGGGTCGCTGAATTGAGGAGGGAAAAAAAGTTTTAAATTGAAGCGTAGTGTGTATGTTGTTAAGAAAAGGTAAACTATACTAATAAGATATAAAATTAATTAGTAGCCATTATCTAATAATAGAGCTACTTGGTAGGGTGGTAGCGTTGTTGTGTTGGCTCTGTCTTGAGGTACTAAGTTCAAATCTTGCAAATGGTAAGTTTTTGTTATCCCTTGTGACATTTTTTTGCTACTAGAAAAACAATCATAAATAAGCTTTTATAACTCTTTACAAATCATAAAAAGGTTAAACATTAAATATGGCTTATGACTCTTTAAAAATCATAAAAAGGTTAAACACTAAACATGGCAGCTATACAAAAGTTTGTGACGCGCCGGAAATAATTCCGTGCTTAGGTACTCAAGTGCAGGTTGTCAAGTTATAATACTTGGTAAGTCCAAGTGTCGAACCACAAGGATAGTCGGAAAGACGATGTGGTGATTACGAGTCCAAGGTTTTGTTAAGAGAATTTAATTGGTTGATTTTAATGGTTGATTTTAAAGTTTTGCAATAAAAATTAAAATGATATAACAATAGATGAGAAAAGGCTAAGGCATTATAGAATTCATTTGTTTTGCAAATTTAAGTAAAATCAACCTCATTCAAAGTTTTCAAAGCAATTCCTAAGTGTTGAATATTTTACCCATTTCTAAGCAAAAGGGTGTGAACCAATAGCAACCCATTCCCATATAAATGTCATATAAAGAAAGGGTGTAATCAAATATCAACACAAGTGTATCTCTCATTTTTATCTTGTGACAAAGGGTGTGAAGCAAGTGCAACCCATTCCCATATAATATCAACCAAGATTCAAACTTAAAATACACAAAAAGAAAAGGCATAAATTTAAACTAGGCATTTAAGAACTCATTGTTAGTTTCCCCTAGGCAAATGACTTGATTATGAAAATGGCCAACTACAAGGAGTTTAGCTCGATAAATCATAACATTTCGTTTGTCTAAGATTGGGAGGTCTAGGTGGAGGTCAAACCGTCCTATATAGACTTATTTGATAAATACAAATTCAATCATTAAAATGATTAATGAAGTTGTTTATGACATAAATTTAAAAGATTCTCTTTGGCAACACTTTAACTAAGAAGATGATGAGTCTTAAAATCACATAAAGTGTAGAAAGCACTCAACATATCATTAAAGTATTTAAAGATTAAAATCTCAAATTTATGGTGTTTCTATGAATATTCAAAGACTAATCATGCTTGGCAATGAAAAATATCTTATTCAAAGAAAGAATGAACATAGGCTAGTAAGAAATACACAAGTGTATCATTTTCTCATTAATGCTTAAGATCTATGTATACAAGGCATACAAAGTCAAATCATCATATGAAAATTATCTTACTAGCTTATGAATGGTTGAAAAAATGGAGAAGATGAAGGATTCAAAAAGTATTTAACAATACTAATAATGGAATGAGAATTGAACTTACATAATTAATGCATTGCAAACTTCATCTTTTAGCCTTAGCAAAGAAATTTACTCCATAATAAATGTAGAGACAAGAATTATAAAAGTGAACTCCATTTCTCTCTCTAGAAAATAAAACTATTACAAGCTCTCTATAAATTGAGAAATGAGAAGTAATAAAAGTACTCTCTCCAAAACAACAATGAAGACTATAAATAGGAGAGAGGTGTTGGATACTTAAAAATAAACAATGCTTTTTATTTTTATTTATTTAATTTTTGGTGGAGAATTCAACTTTCTTGGATGCTCTTTGGTCACATGGAGAATTCCACTTTCTTTCTTTAATCACATGGACATGGAGACTTTCTTTCTTTGATGCTCTTTGGTCACATGGAGAGTTCCACTTTCTTTCTTTAATCACATGGACATAGATACTTTCTTTCTTGGAAGCTCTTTGGTCACATGGAGAATTCTACTTTCTTTCTTTAATTACATGGACATGGAGACTTTCTTTCTTTGATGCTCTTTGGTCACATGGAGAGTTCTACTTTCTTGGATGCTCTTTGGTCACATGGAGAATTTCACTTTCTTGGATTCCTTTTGTCCATGGAAAATTCCACTATTGTATTAAATACAATAGTTCTTGAAATCTAAAGACACCAAAATAAACACAAAATGTGTCTTTCCAAGCATTGTTAAATACAAAAGTGCTACGAGACTAATCGCGAAATAAGTTGGCAAACCGAGTAGTTTTATAGAAATAAACGCGTTAAACAACTCCGAAAATGAGCGTATGAATGACAATATTAAGCGTTTATCAACTCCCCCTGACTTATCTCTTGCTAGTCCCTTAGCAAGCAAAATAAAAATAGCTATGTATAATATCCGAAAATGCATTTAGCACATGCATTAAGCCTTTGAACTCCTAAGTTTCCCTAGAAGACGAGTTGTGTCTCGTGAGGGTTTACAGTGATGATACCCACAAACATCCGAAGTTTGAAATCTAAGTAGTAGAATTGAAGCATTTTCTCGAATTGATTCAAGTGTTTGGCATTACTATTACAATTTCCAGAATGTTGGCATTTGAATGACGATCTCCATTGCTTACAATCTCCTTTAGAAACTAGCTCCACATTCCCATTTGAACACACTATGCATATGGATCTTTGACACAATTATTCTTAATCACAAATAGTTCTATTCATCAATAGTGGAATAGAGAAATCTTTCAAAAACAAAAGCTCAAGAACTTTGTCAATTTTAAGCACTTTTTTTTTTATCTTTTACTTGGACTTTTTGCTAAATTAGCTCAAGGTGGTTTGCATCTCTATGGAGGGCAGCAGTCTCACTTTGATTTTGCATTCATAGCTTCTTTTTTTTTTTTTTTTTAAATGCACAAAGGAAGCTATTCACTCCTTTTCCATATGGTAACCTTTGCCTATCCTTAATATTAGACAAAATGACTTAGGAATTTAGTCAAGTGAAGCTTAAAGTCAAAATTAAGTTTAAAAGTCATCCAATTTTTAAATTTTTTTTTATAAGTGCCATGCATGTGTCCCCTCTAAGGAGGATCTTTTCGAAAGAGCTTTTATTGCATTTGAACATTACTTCTCTCTACACAAGATGAAAATAACTCTATGTGATACCAAAGACTAAATCAAGCCACAACATTATGCATATTCACAAGAAACTACAAGGCTCAAGAATCTAAATGAAGCAATGCCATGGAGATTATCACTCAACTACCTATCCGAATCAAGAATTTCATGCCAAAAACCATTAATTCAAAGACAATTCTAAAAAAAATGATCATCATATTTCAAACTTCGATAAGATGGTGAAATCAATCCTAGCATGGAGAAAATTAACATGAAAGAAAGCATGCTTGAGAATTTGAGATTTGAAAGTGCTCACCCCCCAACTTAAGTTGGCATTGTCCCCAATGCTTTTGAAGACAACGAAAAGTGGGCGAATTCTTGAAAAATTGCTTTCCAATTTCTCCAAAAAGAAGCTAGGATTAATTTCAAAGTTACGATATATAAAAAAAAATCTAAGAAAAACAGGTTAGCATTAGTCCAACATAACATGAAAAATTAAAGCTCAAGCCATCACAAGTAGTTATGCTAAAATAATACAATAACCCAAAAAAGAAAATAAATCAAAATAAAAAAAAATAAAAAAAATTGCTCCATGGCTCGAAATTGGGAAGAAAAGGGCTTCTTTTTTATTTTTAATTTTTTTCTTTCTTTTTTCTTTTTTTTTTTTTTTGAAAAAATCACCTACGGCAGTGGACTCCAAATTTTTTTTGAAAGTTTGAATTTTTGGCTTTTGGTCCATTCACTCTAGTACCTCCAAGTTTGCTGTTTTTGCGTTTTAGTCCCTGAACCTTTTCCAACGTGTGATGATCTTCCCAAAACTCCAGAAAATAAACAAAAAAATAAAAATAAATTATATACAAACATGGCCTACGCTTGTTAGGCATAGGTTGGGTAGCTTAGAGTGGTGGACTCCTCGAGATGTGCCACTCTTTTTCTTTCGCCGAAAGGTGCGCCCTCGAGATTCTCCCTGTCGGATCTCCCTTCCCCTTTTCGTGCTATTATCCATTCTCCCTCTTCATCTTCCTCAAACCCAATCTATCTTTTTCAACACCATTCATTTTTTCTTACGCCATTTTTACAGTTTCTCTTGCAAAATTAAACTGAAATAATGTCGAACACTCACCGTTTTACAGGTCCTCCATGTGTGGCTTGCGCTTATAGCCACAAAAGATGTCCTCTATCTTGTGAATATGCCAAAATTTTTCGAAGTGTGATTGATCGTCAGGATTATCACACAATCTTCACTGTTTTCGGGGTGAGGAACGTTGCATCTTTTTTGCAAAATGTCCCCGAAGATCAACATCTTGAGGCTCTTAGCTCATATCTTCTTGAAGCCACGGCAAGAATAGAGAATCCCGTTAGAGGCTGTACTACTCTCCTTACTTCTCTTGAATAGAAGGTGGAAGAGTTACAAGCACGGGTGACGGCATTAGAGGCTCGGTTAGAAAGGGGATCTTCATGCGTTAACCCGTTCTGCTCCTTTGCTCCTCCTGGAGGTTCTTCGAGGTTCCCTTTGTCGGCAGAAAATAACACGCCTGCTGTTATTCCGACTGCTATGAATCTTCCAGAACCTGCTCCCGGAAGTTTTTTAAGGCTCCTTATGTCGGCAGAAGAGATTGCACCTGAGATCCCTTTGCCTACCGTGAATCTTATAGAACACGGGGCTTCTCTGATAGAAGTGAATTTGCCGTCACTTCCGAATCCGTCCTATGACCAAGCCACCTTGGACTCCGTTTACCAGGCTGCCTCGGACGGTTTTTTATCGCAATCTTCGCTAGATGGTTTTGTTGCGGATTTTGCCGACTGCTATGGACACTTCCACTTTCTTGGATGCTCTTTAATCACATGGAGACTTCCACATTCTTGGATTCCTTTTGTCCATGGAAAATTCCACTATTGTATTAAATACAATAGTTTTTGAAATCTAAAGACACCAAAATAAGCACAAAATGTGCCTTTCCAAGCATTGTTAAATACAAAAATGCTACGAGACTAATCGCGAAATAAGTTGGCAAACCGAGTAGTTTTAGAGAAATAAACGCGTCAAACAACTCCGAAAATGAGCGTATGAATGACAATATTAAGCGTTTATCAACTAGCATTAAAATGTTATGTTTCAATTTTTTGGGATATACATTATTTTAATTTTAATAAACTATATTATATATACAACTCTAAATAGAACAATCTTCACACTAGGCAAATGAAGTATCGTCCATTACGAGTGCTAAACGAAAGAATTTTTTAATAAAATTTGATAGAGATGATTACTATAATAAGTATATCATTTTTACAAAATTTTAAAGAGGAAGTGGGCATAATATAATGAAAATGTGATATATATATATATTCATTTTTCTCTATTAAAATTTTATATGTTTATATCACGAACTTCTAAATTAAAATTTTTGATGAAATTTATTAGAAATAATCTAACTCATTATACAAATTATTTACACCAAATTTTATGGAAAAAAATCCAAAATGGACGACTACTTTTTTATTAAAAAATTATAAAAAAAAAATGAAGTAATTTTTTTCTGCCCCCCTCTGAATTTCTTTGTAACTTACTAGAAGGGTTACCTCTTTTTTCAATAAATATAATTTCACCTTCAAATTTAATGACTAGTATTAAATATAAAATAATAAAGGATAGTCATGTTCACATCTAATTATTATTAGTATATTATTAAATATAAACTAATAAAGGGTCTTCGTCAAGTTCACATCTAATTATTATTAGTAAAGAATTTAAACTTTAATGGGGGTCTACATCAAGTTCACATCCTTGAATTCAAATGTTACCTTACGTAATACTTTGACATTATTTACATTTATCATCCATTTTTTTGAGAATTGCTATTTCACCCAAAAAGTATACTAAAAATTATAATCCGAATGAATACGAATCATAAATATGTGTAGTAGTTTGAGAGAGACGGTGATAAATGATAATGTTTGCTTGAAAATTACTTTTAGATTATACTTTCGAATATTTTATATAGCCTATGATTCTATAACTACCCCAATAGCAATAAACACAATAAAAAATTCAATCACGTTTACGTGGATTAAACTCACGACTTTTTTTGTTACAAAAATAAGAATGATTTCAATCATAATAGAAGTTTGTCGACCAATGTCGCAGTTAAGAATCAATCAAATATTTTTTTTTTAGTATGGCATAGTAAAAAAATTTAAGCATTCCACGGAATCAACTGCCCGCCATCACTATATATGCTTGACTAGGTGGGTTTTGACTTTCTTCAAACTCTCTACTTCATATTACATCTCTAACTACCAAATTTTATTTCACAAAAATATGGTACCAAGACCACTGAATTCATCTTTCTTTCTCTCATACACCCTATTTTGTACAAGTTTTTTAACGGCTACCGTTTTCGGACTCACAAACGAGACAGACAGACAAGCTCTGCTCGCGATCAAGGATACGATACCGGGTGATCCGTTGATGGTCTTTCGGACGTGGAATATTTCTCTAAATTTCTGTAATTGGCATGGCATTACGTGCAGTACTAGACATCAAAGAATAATAGTTTTGGACTTGGCGTCGTTAGAGCTAGCAGGCTCAGTGTCGCCTCAAATTGGAAACCATACTTTTCTTCAAGAAATCTCCCTCGGAAACAACACCTTCACCGGTGAACTCCCACAGGAAATAGGCCAGTTATCTCGCTTGCAAAATCTTTATATTAGCAACAACTCATTTCAAGGTAAATTCCCCAAAAACATAAGCCGTTGCTCAAATTTGAAAGTGATTGATATATATGATAACAATTTCGTAGGGGAGATCCCTACGGAACTAGGCTCTTTGTCTTCTCTGTTGCATATGCATCTTTCGAAAAATCATTTCTCTGGTCGAATTCCACCTTCACTTGGGAATCTCTCCGCTCTTCGTTCGTTTATTGTTAACGAAAATAGTCTCCATGGAGAAATACCTTCTGAACTTGGGCGCCTTTCTAAACTTGAGGCTTTTCAAGTTGTTTCTAACAATTTAACCGGAATGATTCCGCTCGAACTCTTTAATATCTCATCGATCACTTCTTTTGCGGTGCCCCTGAACCAATTAACCGGTGAACTCCCATCGAATTTAGGATTAACCCTTCCGAATTTGCAAGAATTTTATTTTAGAAGTAATAATTTTTCAGGTCCTTTTCCACCATCGTTATCTAATGCTTCGAAACTCACTCTATTCGATATTGCTTGGAATAGATTCACCGGGCCAATACCAATGAATTTGGGAAGCCTTCATAATCTCGAAGCAATGAATCTTGTTGCAAATAAACTTGAAAATGGTAAACCCGACGACTTGAGCTTCTTGAATTCATTGTCCAATTGTACCAAATTGACAAGATTGTATTTAGTAAATAATGGGTTTGGTGGTGTACTTCCTAATTCCATCGCAAATTTCTCAAGGAAGCTCACCGCGTTGAGGCTCGATGGCAACTACATAATTGGAAGTATACCGAAAGCGATTGGGAACCTTGTCAGCTTGGAGATAGTAGCACTCAATGAGAATTTGCTTGAAGGTACAATTCCAGAATCTATCGGAAAACTTTCCAAGCTTCAAGGGTTGTACCTTTACAACAATAACATCTCTGGTGAAATTCCTTCATCTATCGGAAACATGACTAGATTGAGCGTTTTTGCTTCTCAAGTGAATATGCTTGAAGGAAGTATACCGATTTCTTTGGGTAATTGCAAAAACTTGCAAGCACTAGATCTCCAAAGCAATCAATTGACTGGTTTGATAGCCATGGAGATTGCTGGCCTTACTTCGTTGACCATTGCGCTATTCTTGAATAAAAATCAGTTGACAGGACCATTGCCATCTCAAGTTGGTAGCTTGAAGAATCTCGGGCAATTGGACGTTTCAGGGAATAGATTAACCGGTACAATTCCGAGTAGTCTTGGTGATTGTCAAGTGCTGGAATATCTATACATGCAGGATAACCTTTTTGAAGTTACTATCCCTTTGACTTTTGAACGATTAAAGGGCATTCAAGTCCTAAATCTATCTCACAATAATTTGTCTGGCGAGATTCCAAGATTACTAGGCGAGCTTCCCTTGATTCAAAATCTCGACCTCTCATTTAATTCATTCGAGGGCGAAGTACCAGATGAAGGAGCTTTCAAGAACATGAGCTCATTCTCTATAGTGGGAAATACGAATCTTTGCGGTGGAATCCAAGCATTGCAATTGCCTACATGTCCTAAGGATTTTCCGAAGGACAAAGGAAAGCGTTTCCCTCATAGATTACTACCCATTTTAATCATTGTCCCAATTGTTATATTGTTAGCATGTCTTTTTGCGATTCTTTATCGCCTCAGAAAATCCAAAAAGCTGAACAATTCGGAGTCAGAAGTGCAAAATGAGTATCTGAAAGTCTCTTACGGAAAGCTTCTTTAAACGACCAACGGATTTTCCTCGACCAATTTGATAGGTGAAGGAAGCTTTGGTTCCGTTTATAAAGGGATTCTCAATCCTCAAAACCAAATTGTTGCCATTAAGGTACTCAACCTCCAACAAAGTGGAGCTGCAAAAAGCTTCTAGGCCGAATGTGAAACACTGCGGAACATTCGCCATCGGAATCTTATCAAGATTATCACAACTTGCTCAAGCACTGATTTTAAAGTCAACGAATTCAAGGCTTTGGTCTTGGAGTTCATGGCGAATGGGAGTTTAGAGGATTGGTTACATCAAGATCGGCATAATAGAGGAAAGTTGAACCTACTCCACAGGCTAAATATCGCCATTGATGTAGCGAATGCATTGGATTATCTTTATCATCAATGTGAGACGTCCATTACCCATTGCGATTTAAAGCCGAGTAATGTCCTTCTTGATGAAGATCTATGTGCCCACGTAAGTGATTTTAGACTGGTAAAGTTTCACTTAGCCGCCACCAGTCAATCCAATCTTTCACAAGCAAGTTCGATGGCGACTAGAGGAACAATCGGATAGGTTGCCCCAGGTAATTGCTAACCAATTGTTTTCCTTGTTGCAATTTGTAAATGAGATCAATTATTTTAGTTTCTTATATATGAAATTTTCAAGTTTGAATTGGGAAAACTTAATCAAAAACTAGAGTAAAATTTTATAAGGAAATAGTAATAGTGAAATTTTATCAATAACGAGGGAGATGCAAATTCATCTCTAGAAACTGGCTTTCGCTTGTGTTTGCTATACCTTCTGTGGAATGCTTAATTTTTGGTTAGGCGGTGAAAATCACCTCCTCAGTTCCAAGCCTTCAAGCTCTGGCTTCTCAGAGGGCTGCACTTACCATTGAAATCGGAACTGTGAACACCCCAATCCACGACTCTCGAGTAAACTCTTTTTCTTGAAAACAAGCATCTTGCATTTTTGTTGAGTTATCATGCATATAGAAGACCGATAGGAAAGACTCCATTTTCGGCCGCGTTGGGAGTCTGATATAACCTTGGTTGCCTCTTCGCTTACTAGGACGGGGATCGACCTAGTTGGGAGTCTGATATAACCCCGGTCAGGTCGCGGGGTGCGGGGCAGCGCCCCGTTAGTTTTTTTTACGTTTTTTGTGAGCCAGCCGCACGCCCCTAACCGTACGGCTACCTGCCAGCCGTACGGTTGTCCCCCCTGCCGCAGCCCCCTGTCGCAGCCTCCAGCCGCACGACCCAACCGCACGACCTAGCCGCACGCCCTGCGGCTACCCCCTGTCGCACGACCTAGCCGCACGCCCTGCGGCTACCCCCTGTCGCACGCCCTAGCCGCATGCCCTGCGGCTACCCCCTGCGGTTGGCCTTTGTTGGAGCGTTTTTGGCGAGATTTTTGCTATAAATAGGACCTTTGGGCTCCCATTTTGAGACAATCAACACTCAATAGTGTTTTTAGTAAGTAGAAACTCTTAGAGAATCATTTTAGAGAAATTTTGAGAGAGAGTTTTAGAGAGAGAACTTCTAGAGAGAGAAAGTCCTAGAGAGAGAAAGGAGCAATCAAGGCAAGGTTCTTATTTCTTCTTCAAGCACATCAGGTACGTCTTTCTGCCACTCTACTAATTTCAATACTGCATTTAAATATTGTTTTTAATTCAGAAAATTAGATAACTTGCAAAGAAGTTCATTGCTTTCAAAATAAATCCTTTCTAAGTTTTATAAGAAAACTAAAACTCGTTTTGACATGTTTTCAAAACAAACAAAAAATACAAAAAATAGTTTCCAAAGAAAGGAATTACGAGACTCTGATTTCATTTTACGAATGAATACGTAGGCGCTCGCAAAGCTCGAGTCTGATTTCAAAATATTATTTTAAATCAAATTTATCCGGAAAGGACTATTCTGAAAACCATTCGAACTACTTGCAAGATATCTAAAATAGGAATTGAATACATGATCCATTAAGAGACCGAAAGGGCGAATTGGGTGCCTAACACCTTCCCAATTCGTTACGTAGTTCCCGAACCCTAGCAAAGTCAATTTTCAAAATAAATCTCTGGTTTCAAACGCATGAAGGATAATTCATTTTCGAATTGTCCTTCATACGATCTTTTGTTTGTTTTCTCATAAAACAAACTGGCGACTCTACAAAACACATTTTCCTTCAAAACCGAGAACGAGGACTTTTCTTTTCTCTCGGGTCGCAGGTCCGGATTCTCACAGGAACTTTGAACTTAATTCTCGAAAACAATACAAGTTTCAAAGTGAAAGATTTTTTATAGCAAAATAACATGCAAAAGAGTATATACTCAGTTTGTTCACATGATTGAGCTCAACTAGTTTCGGGTAATTTCTTAATTCTTTCATATATTGTAGAGTACGGAATGGGCCACAACATATCAGCACAGGGTGATGTGTACAGCTACGGCATTCTCTTAATGGAAATGTTCACCGGAAAAAGATGTGAGTTTGGCTCACATTTGGTGTATTTGGCAAAATTGTGGCAGTGGGCTGATTTTTTGGTCCAAGGCAAATTTTCCTTTAAGTGTTGTTTTTTGGCTCATTTGTTCATAAGTTTGTTTTTTGCCTAGAGTGAGTTGAGAGCTAAATTTTGTGAGAAATTTATATGTGTGCTTGTAATCACTCTTTGTTCCCAATTATCAATAGAAGCTATCATCTGTGTGGATTAGTGGCGTTTACGCCGACACCACGGTAAAACCTTGTCTTGCGCAATTATTTCTTTATTTCTTATTTCTCTATTGTGGGTGTACTTTTTTGTGTCGGTTCTTCTTTCAGGTAAACCATTTGGTATTATGAGATCCCTCGACGTTGCGTCGTGCTCGGTTGTGAGCGGTTTGGCGCAACAAATTGGTATCAAAGGCTAAAACGAGAAAGGTGGAATTTGTGTCGCACGCCAAGTGTTTGATAAAATTCCTAAGTGAGATTTTTTCAATCTTTGACTCGTTGTTAGTTTGTCAAGTTCTTTAGTGATTGAAGATGACTACTTCTAAGACCTCAAAGGTGTCAGCGATAAAGTTTGACGTTGAGAAATTCGATGGAAAGTTGATAAATTTCGACATGTGGCAATGCCGAATGCGAGATGTCTTGATTCAACAGGAGTTGCACAAGGCATTATTAGGTGTGGAAGCTAAGCCCACGATGATGACAGATGTTGAATGGAAAGAGTATGATTTGAAGGCTTGTAGCACTATCCGGTTGCATCTAGCTCAAAATGTGATATACTACGTTATGTGTGAGAAATCCGCGGCTAGCATATGGAGGATACTGGAAGAGAAGTACATGATGAAGAGTATAAAGAATCGTCTCTATCTCAAGAAGAAGTTGTTCCGGTTTGAATATGCTAGAGGTACATCAATGAGTGAGCATGTCAATGAGTTTAACAAGATGATTTCTGATTTGTTAAACTTGAACGAAGACATGAAAGATGAGGATAAGGCTATCTTGTTGCTCAATTCACTTCCGGAATCCTATGACCATTTAAGCACCACTTTGTTATATGGTAAGGATTCAGTGAAATATGAGGACGTTTCTTCGGCACTGCTTGGTAATGAGCAGAGACAGAGGGAGAAATGTAGTACATCGTCTGATGCGTTGGTGACGCGGGGAAGGACAGATGATCGGAAACAAGTAAAGCACAACTCTCTGTCCAAGTCACGTACTAAGTACTTGGATAACATGGAATGTTACAAGTGCAAAAGGAAAGGGCATATGAAGAAGAATTGTCCTAACGCTTGGGTAGACAACGGGAAGAAGAAGAATGCGGATGATACCGCGAATTCTGTTACTTCAGGGGATGATGATTTCGAGAGTATCTTAGTGGTTACTCCAAGGGAAAGCTCAACGGACGAGTGGATTTTAGACTCGGGTTGTTCGTACCACATGTGTCCAAACAAGGACCTTTTCCATACCTTGACAAGGTAAATGGAGGAACGGTTTTGATGGGCAATGATCACATTTGTAGGACGGAGGGTATTGGAACGGTTAAGTTGAAGCTACATGACGGAGCAGTCAGAACTCTGAATGAAGTCAGGTACATCCCAAATCTGAAGAAGAATTTGATTTCTTTGGGTTCTTTAGATTCTAACGGGTGCAAGATTGTACTCGAGAATGGAATGCTAAAGGCTACTTCCGGTGCCTTAGTGTTGATGAAGGGAAAGAAAGAGGGTAATCTCTATTTCCTTCAAGGTAGTACGGTCACGGGCAGCGTTTCAGTTTCTACAGAAGCTGGTGGAGCAAGTACAAGCTCAGATTCGACGAGATTATGGCACATGAGATTGGGACATGCCGGGGAGAAGGCGATGACGGTGTTATGTAAGCAAGGTTTTCTCAAGGGTGCGAAGAGCTGCAAACTGGAGTTTTGCGAGCATTGTGTGCTCGGGAAACAGACGCGAGTAAAGTTTGGGACGGCTATTCATTGCACGAAGGGGTTGCTTGACTACATACACACGGATGTCTGGGGACCTTCCAAGACGAAGTCCTTAGGAGGTAATCATTACTTTGTTATGTTTGTAGATGATTTCTCTAGGACGATTTGGGTATATCTCATGAAGCACAAAGACGAGGTCTTTGGGGTGTTTCTAAGGTGGAAGAAAATGGTCAAAAATCAGCTTGGCAGGAAGATCAAGGTGCTTAGATCCGATAATGGCGGAGAGTACTCAAAAACTTGACGCGACTCAAATAACGCGCTTTGATAGAGCCCAAGTGCAGGCACGTCAAGTTGTAATATAGTCTCGGAAGTCCGAGTGTCGAACCACAGGGATAAGTGAAAAGGAATGGAATGGATTACGGATTAAATGGTTTTCAGATTTTGTAAGTTGGATTTGTTGTGAAACAATGGAAATGTAAAACGGTTGTGAAAATTAATAAGAAAGCACCAAGGTATGTGGAAGTTATTTACGATTTAAAAGACGGTGATCACTAGCTCATACAAGGATTACAACACAAGGTTTCTTGAGATATGGGGAATGTTGGTGTATCTCTCAATAGCAAAGGGTGCGACGCTAGGCGACTCATTCCCGGATTGAAACTATATAAAGAAAGAGCCAATCAACATTCCACCAAAGACGAGTTTATCATTCCTACCTCTTAGCTACGGGTGTGAAGCAAGGCAACCCATTCCCGATGAAGCTAATCCGAGATAGATATGACAAACTCATCATAAAAAGATTTGACATGAAGCAAGTGTATGAAATCTCATGATTTAAAGAATGAAAATTATAAAGTGAATCCTAACAATGAAACGGAATGAAGTTTATGGGATAAATTCGTCAACTCATCGTTTATCACTTAGGGTAAAAAATAAAGAGTCTAAGTATCACATGTAGTGTAAGAAGCACTCAATATATCAAGAAATGAATCAAAGATAGGCTAAACAAATTTATAAACCATTTATGGAGTTTTATGAACTATTTATAATTCCTACAAAAAGGTCAAAAACTCCATGAATGGGGGAAAAAGACTACAAGCTTTCTAGAACCATATAAATATGTTGTATGATCATTAACAACCAAGAACTAAATATACAAGGCATATAAAGTCTTAACTTATCATGAAAATACCTAGAAAGCTAGAAAGAATGGACGCTATGATGAAGCAAAGGATTCATAAACATTTATCAAACTTTAAACATGGATTGAGCCATTAATCACCAAAAATCATATCGCGATTCACCTCCGTAACCTTAGGCAAAAGACTACTCCATAATAAATGCAAAAACAAATATTATAGAGGAAGAAATCATTCTTACAATTAAAAAATTACAAGGAAAAAATGAAGAACAATGCTTTCAAGAGCTCTCCCTTCTCTCTAGCCCTCTTCTCTCCCTAAAAAACTGGATTTCTATCTACATCCTTTTCCTAGACTAAAAACTTAGCCAAAGAAGTACAAAAAACTAATAAAATAAACAAGGGAAAATATCTCTAGAACTTGCCCCAAGATGAGATATATTCTCCTAGAAGCTAAGAAAAATAAAATATATTAAAGGGTTGCAAAATATCTAACTAAATATCTAAAATAACTTAAATTACTAAAATAGCCCATTTTGGGTGTGAAATGAAATAGTTGCCCGAAGGCATGATCGATCATGGTATTACCATGATCGATCATGGAGTGTACTGGAGTTAGAAATTTTTGCACCATGATCGATCATGCTAATACCATGATCGATCATGGTTCTGGGAGTTCTTCAAATCAGCATTCTTGTGAGCTTTTGGCTAGCACTTGATCCATATATGTAATGCCATTGTATCCCAATCCTACAAACACATGGAATACTACAAAATGCACACCAACTTGGGCCACGTTAGATACAAAACTCGCTAAAGCACTAATCTCGAGATAAGTGGATAATTAGGCAAAATAAAAGCAACAAACGCGTCAAGCGACTCCTTAAAGAGCTTATATATGACAGTATTATGCGTTTATCAACTCCCCTCAACTTATCTCTTGCTAGTCCCTTAGCAAGACAAAAGGTATATAATTACAAAAATTAATATGCTATACAAAAAGATGTTAACTTCTAACTTCCCATAGAAGACGAGTTGCATCTCGTGAAGGTTTTCAGAAATGATACCTACAAACATTAGAAGTTTGATCATGATGAATGATGAGAATGAAGATTCAAGTTTCAATTTGCAAAGCAGGAGGCATTACTATCAATTTTCCAGAACGACGGACTTTTGAATGACCATCTAATTCGCCTATCTCCTTTAAAACACAATCCCATATTCTCCAATGCTCACATACTAAACTTCGATTCAAACGATTCGATATAAACACAAAGAGTCGTAATCATTCAAGAAGGAAGAGAGAACTTTTTCAAAAACGAAAGCTCAAAGATTTGCCGATTCTAAACACTTTCTTTATCTTTTCTTGGAAATTTTTGCTAAATTAGATCAGGGCGATTTTCATCTCTATGGGGGGGGGGGGGCAGCGGTCTCACTTATGAAATTTTCTCACAATTCTGCTCATTCATTGGAGCTCGAAGGAAGCTATTCACCTTCTCCCATATGGTAACCTATACCCATCCATAATATTAGACAAAGAGACTTAAGATTTAGTCAAGTGAAGCTTTAAGTCAATATTAGGATAAAAGTCATCCAAGTTATCAAAGTGCTATGCTTTTGTCCTCTCATTGGAGGATCTTTTCGAAAGAGCTTCCATCATTTTTGGACAAAAATTTCTCTTCTCTCAATGAAAATAAGTCTAGGTGTTACAACCGAATTGGGAATAACCAAATCAATCTAGCATGCTGAACAGGCAAATATGTCAGGATATGAGACTAAGCGGAGCAAGGCAATTTAGATTATCATTCAAAATCCTATCTGAATCAAAGAATTCATGCCAAAAGCTAATGAAACAATAGTTCTTCATCGAACAAAATATCAATCAATCATTCATCAATTTTCAAACTTCTCAAAAAAAAAAAAAAAAAAAAAATTTGAACACATATCTTCTACTCATGGAAATAAACAATAGCAAGCCAAAACAAAATAAACACAAGATAACGTACCCCCCCTCAACTTGAAACAAACATTGTCCTCAATAGAAAGAGAACAATAAAAATGCACGGAAGGGCTATTTTGGCTTTGCTTTCCATGAGACAAAAATAAGAGATAAACAACAACTATACACAAAACGGGTTAGAATTAGAATTAAATAGCAAAAACCATAACATTCAACTATTAAAACCAAGTTCTAAAGTTAACATCATGTCTGAAATCTAATACAACCCAGAAGAAATAAAATAAAACTAAGCATAAATATAAGAGTTTCCAGGATTAGCAAGTAACATCACATGTCGGGAGGTGGGGGTGGGGGAAAACGACCATGCAACGCCTCGAACTGCTGGCGTATGAACTCCTGCTGGGTCGCCATCTGAGCTGCAACTCGTGCCTCGACCTGAGCTGCAATATCTGCCTCCAAACGGTCCTGACGCAATACCATAATCTCAACCCTCTCATTTATGCTTGCAAACCCAGTCTGCATCAAAGTAGTCATCTGCTCAAACTGCTCTCTCATGAATTCCCTAGTGTCATCTACCGGTCCAGAGCTCACCCGTCTTTTACGCCTTGAGGGACCCGGAACATCCGCTCCTGCTTCTTCTGCCCCTTCTTCTACATCATCACCCTGTGGTGGTGCAGCTGTGGAAGAACTCGGTCGGTTCCTCAATTGACCAGCGGCCCGAGTTTCGGTAGATCGGTTAAGAGGCGCTCATGGCATTTTCTTCACATCCTCATCCCTTTCGTTTACTCCCGCCTGCAAACATATTCGAGTTATCAATGACCCAAATTTGATTGTTTCATTGTGGGCAACCACATCTAAGATTCTCGCAATTCGCCCAATGATATGACGAAGTAAACAACAACGCTTGTTTGTTGCAATAGCGTATAGTACATACGCTTGAGAGGGGTATAGGTGCTGTATATGAGATGTTGGGTCCAAAGCATTGGCAATTACAAGCCACAACGTCCTAAGGCTATCATGTAAATTGCTCCTATCGAATTGAGTTCCTATCCATTCTGTGGGTCTACCCGTTAGATATGAGGCTAGATCGTTAGCCGATGGCTCTACATAGGGGGTACCATCCGAATAAGGTAGATCATGGGCATTGTGTGGCAAAGCCGGGATGCCCATGATCTCACTCAACACATTGAGGTTAAAATGTACCGTTCTCCCTCGAACATGAGCAATATATGCATATGGAGTATTTGGAACTGGAATTAAAACTTGCAACAAATTCACGACAGATGGTGAGATTACATTGAGTACCTTGTTCACGCAAGTAGTTAATACATTATGGATTTCGCTCAAACATTGTTCGTTGGGGGAAATTGTCCAGCGTACCGATATAGACCGGCCTCTCAATCACTACCGTCCTCGTCTTGAAAGCGTAATTCCACCAATCAAATTCTTGGCGGCTTCGAAATCCGCGATAGCCACCCCTTGCGGCTTGAATGTCAACCGGCTTAGTGGGAGGGTTGGAGGAACCCATAAAAGAGTAGTGTGACGCTTTAGAGGAGGGAGAGATGAGAAATTTCGAGATTTGATTTGGTAGGGCTCGAAATTGGTGAGGAGAGAGAGAAAAGGGGATTTTTGAGATGGGTTTGGTAATGGGGCTTGAAATTTGGAAGATTTGATGGTTGATTCTAGGTGGAGAAGGTTGGAAATGGTGTTTGGGGAGGTTTTTGGAAGATTGGGGGAGAAATGGCTAGGGTTCGAAGGGGTTTAGGAAATGGGGAAATGAGAAATGGGAGCTTATGTTACGGTTCCCCTGTTTTTATTAATACCATGATCGATCATGGTTAAGGCATGATCGATCATGGTGCCCACTGCCCAACTCAATTTTTTCTACAATGATTGATCATGCTAAGGCATGATTGATCATGCTGCCTACTGCCGGATAAAATTTCAACCATGATCGATCATGGTTAAGGCATGATCAATCATTGTGCAAATTTTTTCAATTTTTTTTTTTTTAATGCAGCCACACCTCGTGCCCCCCCTCCAACTTGATCCGTTCATTTTAAATGACACCTAATTCTTCAATAAAAATACCTGAAACTCAAAAATACTAACAAAAACATTATTTACAAAATCGACCCATGCTTTATAGGCATAAGTCGGGTCTTCGAGAGGGGTGGACTCCTCTCGAGGTGGAAATTCCAAAAACGGCTTAAGACGTTGTCCACTCACTTTAAAAACGTAGCCAATTTTGGGATCCTCGACATTCACAGCCCCAAAAGGAAATACATGACGGACAATGTATGGGCCGGTCCAACGAGACTTCAATTTTCCCGGGAAAAGATGCAGACGAGTATCATAAACAAGAACTTTGTGCCCATGTTTGAATTCTTTTCTCAAAATGGACTTATCATGAAAAATTTTGGCACGTTCCTTGCTTATCTTTGCATTATCGTAAGCATATCTTCTTAATTCCTCAATTTCATCTATTTGCAACTTACGGTCAAGCCCGGCTTCTTTTAAATCACAGTTAACCATCTTAGTTGCCCAGTATGATTTGTGTTCCAACTCTACTGGCAAATGACATGATTTTCCGTACACAATGCGATTAGGAGACATATCTAGAGTTGTTTTATACGCAGTACGGTAAGCCCAAAGTGCAACGGTCAGTCTTAACGACCAATCCTTGCGGTTCGGGTTTACCGTTTTCTCTAGAATCTGTTTGATCTCCCTATTTGCCAACTCGGCTTGACCATTAGTTTGAGGATGATAAGCGAGCGATACTTTGTGGTTTACACCATACTTTTGCATTAATGATTGAAATGGTCTGTTGCAAAAGTGAGTACTGCCATCGCTTATTATTGCCTTGGGAGTGCCAAAACGTGCAAGAATGTGTTCTTTTAGAAATCGGATCACCACTTTGTGATCATTTTTCTTGCACGCTTGGGCTTCCACCCATTTTGAAACATAATCTACGGCAACTAAAATGTAAAGATTACCGTAGGAGGATGGGAATGGTCCCATAAAATCAATGCCCCAGCAATCAAAAATTTCAATCATCAGGATTGGGTTGAGTGGCATCATATTCCTCTTGGAGATGCCTCCAAGCATTTGGCATCTTTAGCATGCCTTGCAAAAGCGTTGTGCATCCTTAAAAAGCGACGGCCAGTACAATCCGCTTTGCAGAATCTTAGCAGTAGTCTTCTTTGCAGAGAAGTGCCATCCGCAAGCCTCAGAATGACAGAAGGATAGAGCTCTCTCCACTTCTTCCTCTGGGATGCACCGCCGGATAATCTGATCCGCACAATATTTAAACAGGTACGGCTCATCCCAATAGAATCGACCCACTTCGCTCAAAAACCTTTTTCTGTCTTGTGCGCCCCATGACTTTGGTATCTTATCAGTTACAAGATAATTTACAATGTCTGCATACCATGGGAGCGTCGAGATTGACAATAATTGCTCATCTGGAAACGAATCTTGGATCGAACTTTCTTCAATGTTGTTCGTAAAAGTGAGTCGAGACAGATGATCGGCCACCACATTCTCGACTCCCTTTTTGTCCTTGATCTTTAAATGGAATTCTTGCAATAAGAGAATCCACATCAAAAGCCGTGGCTTGGCATCTTTCTTTGTGAATAGGTACTTTAAAGCCGCGTGATCCGTAAAAATCACAATTGGCGATCCTATCAAATAGGATCGAAACTTGTCTAGGGCGAAGACAATTGCTAGAAGCTCTTTCTCTGTCGTGGTGTAATTCATTTGCGCATCATTCAAAGTCCTACTTGCGTAGTATATCACACTCGGTTTCTTGTCTTTCCGTTGACCAAGAACCGCTCCCACCGCGTAGTCACTTGCGTCGCACATGAGCTCGAATGGCAAGCTCCAGTCCGGTGTCTGCATAATCGGCGCAGTAGTGAGCATATGCTTCAGAGAGACGAAGACTTCCTCGCACTTGGCATCCCACTCAAAGGGTGCATCCTTGAGAAGTAGATTACACATCGGCTTGGAAATAAAACTGAAGTTCTTGATAAACCTCCTATAAAACCCGGCATGTCCTAGAAAGGATCGGACATCTTTAACATTTTTGGGTGTAGGAAGTTTGGCAATCAATTCGATTTTGGCTTTATCCACCTCGATTCCTTCTGAAGAAATGATGTGCCCCAAAACAATTCCCTTGGTAACCATAAAATGGCACTTCTCCCAATTCAATACCAATTGTTTTTCCACGCATCTTCCCAAGACCTATTTCAGGTTAGTCAAGCAATTGTCGAATGACTTACCATAGACGGTAAAGTCATCCATAAAAACTTCCAAAGTCCTTTCCACCATATCGCTAAAAATACTTAGCATACACCGTTGGAAAGTGGCCGGTGCATTACATAGACCAAAAGGCATTCTTCGATAAGCGAAGGTGCCAAAAGGACATGTAAAGGTGGTTTTTTCTTTATCATCTAGGTCAATCTCAATTTGATTGTACCCGGAAAAACCATCGAGGAAAGAGTAATATTCACGGCCTGCTACCCTCTCTAGAGTTTGATCCAAAAAAGGGAGTGGGAAATGATCTTTACGAGTTGCCTCATTGAGTTTATGGTAGTCAATACACATTCGCCACCCGGTGGTGACTCTTTGCGGAATCAACTCATTTGATTCGTTCTTGACTACCGTAAGACCCGATTTTTTCGGTACCACTTGAGTTGGACTAACCCATTTACTATCCGAGATTGGATAGATGATCTTTGCATCCAACAATTTCAACACCTCGTTCCTAACCACTTCTTGCATGTTAGGATTTAACCGGCGTTGAAATTGCCTCGATGTTTTTGCCCCATCCTCCAAGTGAATTTTATGTGTACAAATCAATGGGCTTATTCCTTGGAGGTCGGCAAGAGTCCAACCAAAAGCTTTTTTGTATTTACGAAGCAAATAAACTAACCTTAACTCTTGGTTGTCCGAAAGTTCGGACGAGATGATGACGGGGTAAGTGTCTGACGCTCCTAAGAAAGCATACTTCAAGTTGCTAGGTAATAGCTTGAGATCCATTTGTCCTTCAAGCTTTTTGGTGGACGCTGATGTGTTTTCCTCTTTCTCCAAACATTCAACCTGTTTGTCACACAAGGAAAACACTTGCATACAATCCTCGGGTTCATCGGAAGTGGTTAGATAACCTTCCGTTGACTCCGATTCGAAATTTGCCACAAAGTGGTCTTGGATACATGACTCTATCATGTTCACGTGTTCACTTTCCTCATCATCATCGTCATCTCTTTGATTGCTCAAAGAGAACACGTTTAGCTCTAGAGTCATGTTTCCAAATGCTAACTTCACAATTCCATTTTTGCAATTTATTATAGCGTTAGAAGTAGCAAGAAATGGTCGTCCAAGAATAACCGGAATCTCCTTAGCGGGATTCAACACGGGTTGCATGTCGAGGATGATAAAATCAACTGGAAAATAAAACTTGTCAATTTGAACAAGCACATCCTCGACTATCCCTCTTGGGATCTTAACGGATCGATCCGCTAATTGAATCGTGACTCTTGTGGGTTTTAACTCACCCAGCCCCAATTGTTGATAAACCGAATATGGGAGCACATTAACACTTGCTCCCAAATCTAACAATGTGTTCTTTATCCTACAATTTCCTATGACACACGAAATTGTGGGACACCCGGGGTCATTGAACTTGGGAGCTCTCGTGCCTTGCATGATGGAGCTCACTTGCTCTGCCATAAAGGCCTTTTTCTTGACATTCAACCTTCGTTTGGTAGTACATAAGTCCTTGAGGAACTTAGCGTACGAAGGTATTTGCTTGACCGCGTCAAGCAATGGAATGTTGATTTTCACTTGCCTAAAAACGTCCAAAATCTCGGTATTAGATTTGGACGGTTGGTTCAATCTCTTCGGAAATGGAACTTTGATCCCATTTTTTTTTTCAAGATCCTCTTTTCCTTGTTTTTCTTTCTCTCTCTTCTTTTCTTCACTCACAACCTCCTCAACATTCGTGGGCTCAACCATGTCCGCCACCTTGGGGGTTTTAGGAACAATAGTTTTATCTACCTCCTTCCCACTCCTCAGGATTGTGATAGATTTGAGTTCTTCTATCTTGGTGCTAGACTCTCCTCCCTCTATGACTTGAACTTGACCTCTAGGATTAACTAAAGGTTAAGAGGGGAATTTTCCCTTCTCTTGGGTAGCTAGGGCGGTGGTGAGTTTAGACATTTGAGTTTTTAACTCACCCACATCATGATCCGTTTTGTCCACAAATGATCTCAACAAAGCTTCCAAGTTTTGGTTGGGATTTTGATTCTGAGGTGGAACAAAAGAGTTTTGAAGTTGTTGTTGTTGCCTTTGGTTTTGATGATATTGGTTGTGGTTCTGACTTTGATTTCCTCCCCAACTGAAATTGGGGTGATTCTTCCATCTCTCATTGTACCTTTGAGAATAAGGATCGTTTTGGTTTCAGTTTTGGTTGTACTGGTGTAAAGCATTGACTTGGGCAGGATTTTTGAGGACTTCCCGAAAAGCGGGAATGGTAGGGCAATCCTCGGTAGTGTGTCCTGAATTTTCACAAATGACACACAACTGACTCGAGGATACTACGTTGACCTCCTTAAGCTTACTTGCTTCCATTGCCTCTACTTTCTTAGACAATTGGAATAACCTCGCACCTATGTCGTCATCATTGGACACTTGGTGCAACCCACCCCTTCCTTGAGTTTTGGCTTTGGGTTCTTCAGAATAGGTGTTCCAATTTTGGGCACCTTCTGCTATTTCATCAAAATATAGCAAAGCCTCATCGGGATTCTTACTCAAGAACTGACCATTACACATGGTCTCAACAAAAGTACGCATATCAGGGGAGAGAGATTCATAGAAAAAACTAACAAGGCTCCAAGTTTCGTGACCATGGTGAGGGCATGCGTTTAAAAGTTCCTTGTACCTTTCCCAACACTTATAAAAAGTTTCATTTTCTTTTGGCGAAAAATTCGATATCGCCCTTCTTAAAGCATTAGTTCTATGAACGGGAAAGAATTTTTTTAGAAACTCCGCTTGAAGCTCTTGCCAAGACCGAATTGATTGCGGTCTTTGAGCATTTAGCCAAAATTTTCCTTTGTATTTTAGGGAGAAAGGAAAGAGTTTTAATCGCATGACATCCTCATCTGTATTTGCCTCACGAAATGTGGAGCAAACTTCTTCAAAGTCCTTTAAATGCAAATATGGATTTTCAGACTCCATACCATGAAAAGATGGGATATGTTGAAGCATACCTGGCTTAAAAGAGAAAGTACCGGCTTGGCCGGTGGGAAGTACGATGCATGAGTTCGAAGTTGCCCGAGGCGGTTGAAGGTAGTCCCTCATGGTCCTAACAGGAGGAACATTGTTGGCACCTTCCCCTTCATTATCGCTCTCGTGATCCGCCGCTCTTCCTTGATTTTCCATTCTTGGAGATGTGGGAGGGCTAATTCGAATATCCACGAACAATCGCCCTTGCATAGGCTCGGGAAAATTTGTTCAAGTGGCTCCTCGTGATTCTACAAAATCAAATAAGAATAAGAGGGAAAAATAAATTAATTAAATGGAGAGATACTTATAAAGATTGGGCTTATACAAAACCCGGAATCCGCCTTTTGCCTTATTCCCCGGCAACGGTGCCAAAAACTTGACGCGACTCAAATAACGCGCTTTGATAGAGCCCAAGTGCAGGCACGTCAAGTTGTAATATAGTCTCGGAAGCTCGAGTGTCGAACCACAGGGATAAGTGAAAAGGAATGGAATGGATTATGGATTAAATGGTTTTCAGATTTTGTAAGTTGGATTTGTTGTGAAACAATGGAAATGTAAAACGGTTGTGAAAATTAATAAGAAAGCACCAAGGTATGTGGAAGTTATTTACGATTTAAAAGACGGTGATCACTAGCTCATACAAGGATTACAACACAAGGTTTCTTGAGATATGGGGAATGTTGGTGTATCTCTCAATAGCAAAGGGTGCAACGCTAGGCGACTCATTCCCGGATTGAAACTATATAAAGAAAGAGCCAATCAACATTCCACCAAAGACGAGTTTATCATTCCTACCTCTTAGCTACGGGTGTGAAGCAAGGCAATCCATTCCCGATGAAGCTAATCCGAGATAGATATGACAAACTCATCATAAAAAGATTTGACATGAAGCAAGTGTATGAAATCTCATGATTTAGAGAATGAAAATTATAAAGTGAATCCTAACAATGAAACGGAATGAAGTTTATGGGATAAATTCGTCAACTCATCGTTTATCACTTAGGGTAGAAAATAAAGAGTCTAAGTATCACATGTAGTGTAAGAAGCACTCAATATATCAAGAAATGAATCAAAGATAGGCTAAAAAAATTTATATACCATCTATGGAGTTTTATGAACTATTTATAATTCCTACAAAAAGGTCAAAAACTCCATGAATGGGGGAAAAAGACTACAAGCTTTCTAGAACCATATAAATATGTTGTATGATCATTAACAACCAAGAACTAAATATACAAGGCATATAAAGTCCTAACTTATCATGAAAATACCTAGAAAGCTAGAAGGAATGGATGCTATGATGAAGCAAAGTATTCATAAAAATTTATCAAACTTTAAACATGGATTGAGCCATTAATCACCAAAAATCATATCGCGATTCACCTCCGTAACCTTAGGCAAAAGACTACTCCATAATAAATGCAAAAACAAATATTATAGAGGAAGAAATCATTCTTACAATTAAAAACTTACAAGGGAAAAATGAAGAACAATGCTATCAAGAGCTCTCCCTTCTCTCTAGCCCTCTTCTCTCCCTAAAAAACTAGATTTCTATCTACCTCCTTTTCCTAGACTAAAAACTTAGCCAAAGAAGTACAAAAAACTAATAAAATAAACAAGGGAATATATCTCTAGAACTTGCCCCAAGATGAGATATATTCTCCTAGAAGCTAAGAAAAATAAAATATATTAAAGGGTTGCAAAATATCTAACTAAATATCTAAAATAACTTAAATTACTAAAATAGCCCATTTTGGGTGTGAAATGAAATAGTTGCCCGAAGGCATGATCGATCATGGTATTACCATGATCGATCATGGAGTGTATTGGAGTTAGAGATTTTTGCACATGATCGATCATGCTAATACCATGATCGATCATGGTTCTGGGAGTTCTTCAAATCAGCATTCTTGTGAGCTTTTGGCTAGCACTTGATCCATGTATGTAATGCCATTGTATCCCAATCCTACAAACACATGGAATACTACAAAATGCACACCAACTTGGGCCACGTTAGATACAAAACTCGCTAAAGCACTAATCTCGAGATAAGTGGATAATTAGGCAAAATAAAAGCGACAAACGCGTCAAGCGACTCCCTAAAGAGCTTATATATGACAATATTATGCGTTTATCAGTACACTAGTGATCCGTTTAAGGAGTACTGTCAAGATGAGGGAATTGTTCGCCATTTCACGGTTAGAGGTACACCACAGCAAAACGGAGTAGCTGAGAGGATGAACCGTACCTTACTTGAAAAAGTGAGGTGTATGCTGTCAAATGCAAATTTAGGGAAACAGTATTGGGCGGAGGCCTTATCCTATGCGAGCTACATTGTTAACATGTTGCCATCTTCAGGGGTCGATTACAAAACTCCTATGGAGGTTTGGACAGGATCTCATGCGAGTTACGATTCATTACACATATTTGGGTGTCCGGCTTATTATCACGTCCGTGATGATAAGATTGATCCAAGAGCCCGAAAGGCGATCTTTATGGGTTCAAGAATTGGAGTCAAGGGATACAAGTTGTGGTGTCTTCAAGACAAGAAAATGATCGTTAGCAGAGATGTTACATTTGACGAGGCTTCTTTGCTTAAGATGCCTGCGGGAGAAAATGTAAAGGCTCTCGATGAGAGTGAGAAGAGCGGAGTGGTGCAAACGGAAGTTACTATGCCGGTGGTGACTATTCCGGTGCAATCGAAAGTGACTAATCCGGTTGATTCTTCCGATAGTGATTCGGAGAATGGGGTGATTCCTATTGATGGGTCTAGTCAACAACAACGAGAGGTACCGTCTTTGGCGAGCGAAAGGGGGCCGAGAGCTCGACAAGCACTGTAACGATTTGGCTATGAAGATAGTGTGGCATATGCATTGGTGGTTTATGGCGATGAACCGACTTCTTATCGGGAGGCAATGGCAGATAGTCATTGTGATGAATGGAAGGCGGCCATGGGTGAGGAGATGCATTCTCTTCACAAGAATGAAACCTGGGATCTTTGCAAGTTGCCAAAGGGGAAAAAGTCAATTGGGTGCAAATGGGTGTTTGCCAAGAAAGATGGGGTTCTAGATTCGGATGTTCGGTATAAAGCAAGATTGGTAGCTAAGGGATTTGCACAACGGGAAGGGGTGGATTATAATGAAGTTTTCTCTCCGGTAGTAAAACACACTTCCATTAGAGTGCTATTAGCTATGGTTTCGCAGTTTGACTTAGAGCTTGAACAACTCGACGTCAAGACGGCGTTCTTGCATGGGGATCTAGAGGAGGAGATTTATATATCTCAACCGGAGGGGTTCAAGGTTGTTGGCAAGGAAGATTGTGTTTGTAAACTAAAGAAGTCCTTGTATGGGTTGAAGCAATCGCCTAGACAATGGTACAAAAAGTTTGACACATTCATGATGGCTCAGAAATTCAAGCGGAGTGATTTTGATCATTGCATTTATTTCAAGAAACTCAAGGAGGATTTGTTTATCTACTTACTCTTATATGTTGATGATATGCTTATTTGTTCATCGAGTATGTTTGATATCAACACGGTGAAGGCTCAGTTGAGTCTCGAGTTTGAGATGAAGGACTTGGGTGGAGCTAAAAAGATTCTGGGAATGGAGATAGTTAGAGAGAGGAAGAAGGGAAGATTGTGCCTCACTCAAAGGCAATATCTAGAGAAAGTGGTAGTCCGGTTTGGGATGCAGGACTCAAAGCCTATGAGTGTCCCATTGGCTCCTCACTTCAAGCTCTCGACAACTATGGCTCTAGAAACAGATAAAGAGGTGGAGTATATGGCTCAAGTTTTGTATGCTAGTGCTGTAGGAAGCTTGATGTATGCCATGGTGTGTACTCGACCGGACATTGCTCAGGCAGTGAGCATTGTGAGTAGATTCATGGCCAATCCGGGTAAACAGCATTGGAATGCTGTTAAGTGGATTTTGCGGTATCTACAAGGGACGAAGAATAAGGGGTTGGTGTACCAGAGAACCGAGGGGTCTATTATTTGCGGTTATGTTGATTCGGACTATGCTGGGGATCTTAACAAGCGACGGTCGACCACGGGGTATGTTTTCACATCTAGTGGTGGTCCAATAAGCTGGAGGTCGATGTTGCAAGGTGTAGTGGCGTTGTCTACTACAGAAGCATAGTATATTGCAACAACAGAGGCAGTCAAGGAAGCATTGTGGCTTCGGGGTTTGATAGGTGATTTGGGGATGGTTCAGGAGAATGTCAATGTACATTGTGATAGCCAGAGCGCTATTCATTTGGCCAAGAGCCAAGTTCACCACGGACGGACGAAGCACATCGATGTCCGGTTTCATTTCGTACGGGAGATTATCGAGAGTGGTGAAGTGATTTTGAAAAAAATTGGCACCAAGGATAATCCCGTAGATATGATGACAAAGGTGGTACCGACGACCAAGTTTGAGCATTGCTCGACTTTGGTTAACATTCTTCGGTGTTAAGACCCGTTTGGGGTTGGAGGCTCTTCGGGGCCAGGTGTGATGCTACAGCGGTATTGATGGAGGAACAAGGGGAGTGAGGTGTGAAATTTCCTGGACGGGATAGCTGCATGGTTCGCCAAGATGGAGATTTGTGAGTTTGGCTCACATTTGGTGTATTTGGCAAAATTGTGGCAGTGGGCTGATTTTTTGGTCCAAGGCAAATTTTCCTTTAAGTGTTGTTTTTTGGCTCATTTGTTCATAAGTTTGTTTTTTGCCTAGAGTGAGTTGAGAGCTAAATTTTGTGAGAAATTTATGTGTGTGCTTGTAATCACACTTTGTTCCCAATTAGCAATAGAAGCTATCATCTGTGTGGATTAGTGGCGTTTACGCCGACACCACGGTAAAACCTTGTCTTGCGCAATTATTTCTTTATTTCCTATTTCTCTATTATGGGTGTACTTTTTTGTGTCGGTTCTTCTTTCGGGTAAACCATTTGGGCTTGTGAGATCCCTCGACGTTGCGTCGTGCTCAGTTATGAGCGGTTTGGCGCAACAAAAGACCCACCAACGAAATGTTTACAGACGATTTTAGTCTCCATAATTACGTTAAGGCGAATCTCCCGAATCAAGTGATACAAATTATTGATCCGCAAATTATAGAGGAGGATGATGAACAAGTTAGCAGCCATGGAAAAAGGAAAGCCAACAATTCCATCCGGGAGGTTTGCTTGGATGCGATTCTTCAAGTTGGAGTTTCGTGTTCTATCGGATCGCCATTAGAAAGAATCGATATCGGAGAAGCTCTTGTGGAACTGAATATGGTTAGAAATGAATTTCTAGGCATGGGTAAAGAAGATTTAGAATGCCAAAGATTTTGATTCTTGTAATTGTAAGTTTTGTACATGTAAACTTTGTGCATGGATTTGAATTGTTTTGGGTGTCTACTTTCGCTCGAGCAAAATAAAAGTTAAATTAAACACAATTTTCATTAGAGGAACACAAATTATCATTGTGTTGTAATAAGTAAAATTGATTTTGAGTAGTTTACTGTAACAAGTCCTTGAGTTTTTTTAACACAATCTTTTAACAGTTGGACCGTTAATGAATCAAATCTAAGACCATCTCCAATGAAATTTATACCAACTTACGCTAAATATATATATATATATATATATAAACATTATACCAATACAAAGTGATAGAAATTTCTATATGCATTTTTACGTGACATGACCAGTTACATAAAAAATTTCTGGTCGTATCATATATATATACAGAACTTGTTAAATTGAGTTTACAAAACATTACGCAATCAAAAATTAATTGCATTTTAGAAAATAAGAAGAATTGGATTATACTGATTAATTCTAAGTTGTACACAAGAATTAAATTTGTCAACAAAAGAATATGCTAGCTGATGCAAGAGTTTGTATTTTCTAATTTTTTTCCACGGAAGCTGATGCTGGTGTCTTTTTTTATATTTTGAAATTGTCAAATGATGATGCGTAAAATAGACTAGAGGACATAGTTTAATATTTCATTGACAAAACTCGATGGTTTTTATTTGACTACATCAAAGCAACGTATTTTTTCTATTCACTTTCTGGGCATGATGGGCAAGACATCTAAAATATATGTTGACTGTTAATATCTGTTTAGAGGTGGGATTATTTTTTTCTTTAATACAAATCTAGTATTTTAATTTGCAATTACCGCATTAGGGTACAATAGTCTAGGTAGTCACTAAAAAGACGCGAGAGACGCTTGAATAAGTTCAAGAAAACAGGCATTCGGTCCTTGAGATGAAAATTTGAAGGATGTAGTCCACTACTTTTGTCCGTATCTCTAGATACTCGACCAGTTTCTACCGGTTCTGCAATTAGTATCTTTCAATTCCGCAATCAGTATCTAACGGTTCTAGTCCTTGCTAGTATCTCTGGATACTGTGAGACAAATATTGTGATTCAGTATCTCCCAAAGGCTACATCCATTGAAAAAATATATTGTAGACCGCACTTAAAAAATATTCAAACTCAAAAGACCAAACAAACCTCCCCCAACCACCAAAAAAAAAATATAGGCATATGAAGTGGTTTAAAATTAACACCATTCTACTTTCAATGAACAGTCCATTCAAATAACAGAAGATAATGTTGCTAACTTGCTATGAAACATCTATATAATGGAAAAATACATTATGATTTCAAATTCATTTAAGCAACTGTCAACATTGTTCAAAGTTTCGGATTTCAAACCAACCCATCATATAGAAGATATCAACAGCTCAAAAAAATAAATAAATAGACTGAAAAAGATATACTTGTCGGCCATAATTTACGTGCTACTTGTTCTTGATCTAAGGTGTCGCATCATTCAAGCATAAGACGGAGCCAAGCATTCGTCAACCATGTCTACGAGGTTAGGGTTTTCCAGTGCTGCCGCCACCCTTTCTTTACCGTTCAACTGTTTATTCACTGAAACCAAAACAACAATACGATCCAAGTTAATTTTACCCTTTTAAACAGGTGATGCATCAAGCGCATATGCAACTTGACTCCATCCCCTAAAAGGGGTGGGACCATACACAAAATAAATTGAAAAATATTTCGATAAACAATTAATAGTTGAACAACAAAGGCAATTTCTTCGTACTAGATTTCACGCAAACTCTTACGCTAGAACTGATTGCATTAGCATTAACAATGTCTGCAAGGTAGCCGTACCGAGTAAAAATAGCTTCTATTAAAGTAATATACTATCCAAATGCATGATATGCAACTTTCTTCTTGAGCAAAAGCCAATACAGATTTGACAATAGCACTTCCCAGTCTGCAAGCTAAATTATTAATGAGTGGCTTCATTCAGACCATTGGCATCACATAAGGCTTTTTGCTGAAAAAGAAAATTATACACACATTTCCCGATAAAGTCCCATTTAATGATATCCTGGATTAGGTTAAGAGGCACCAGTGTTCTAAAAATCCCCGCATAGGGCCGCCTAATATGCCGGGATGGCAATTCAACGGGACTAAGGGAGTTTTTGACTTGTTTTTGTGCTAAAAATTCTTGTTATTATATTTGAATTATGAAAAATATTTGTTTAACAAACTCTTAATGTCCTTTTTAGAAGTAAAGTCAGAATCTTGTAAATTTATATTTTTAAAATATACATATATATATAAAAATAAAACAATCGGTCAGCCTAAACGATAAGTCCCCGCATGGGGGCTATATGACCGCCCTAAGTCTGCCCAGCGCATTTTAGAACATTGAGAGGCACTGTGGCAAGAGGACTCCTTAAAAGATTAAATCCCAGAGGACGCCTTACATTTTGTCATTTCCTTTTCAAAATAGGGACACCCATTTTTGCTTACCTAAAATACCCTTCCCCCTCTTATCCCAAAAACAAGAAGGAAATACATTCACCACTACATCCGTCTCAATACAAGAGTCGCACTTTTTTCTTTTGAATTTTGGGAAGTTTCAAATGAAGTATGCCATTTTGAAAATAAACGTGCCAAATCTGATCACATTTTAAACATGTTTGGTCTTCACGATAGCTTTTATCCAAGTTCTTTTTTCTTAAAAATTTCCCAAGGATAGGAAGTACTAATGCTACGGTTCGTCGTTAACGAAGATAGTTTTGCAAGAGGCGCTGAACTCATGCAGCACTGCTTAAAGAACTTATACAGGAAAAGAAAGAGGGGGGGGGAGAGAGACCTGCAGCTTCAGTTGCATGAGTCCCAGGTGCTACCCTTATGTCCACCTACCAAAAAAAAAGAAAGTGAAATGAGGTGAGTAATTACTAAATAAATGGAAGTTTGATAATAATTTCTATCACAAAGTAACATCAATAAAGCACCATATAATGCCTGTGATGGATGAGAAATACAACTCAACTTCTTTAACAAAAAGAAAAAATAAAGTGGATAAATTGAGTCTTTGTCTAATGATAATGAAGATGGAAAATGATTAGAAAAACAATTGCTTTTTACGAGAAATTTGAAGATGGGATGAATAATTTGGTAAGATGTTCTCCATCATGTTTTTATTTTATGAGTAGATATTCTCCATCTTTTCTTGTTTTTCATGGAAAATCTTCTTCTTCACTACCCAAAGAATTTTATTGCATGAAAAAATCACTGAATTTACTTTCCAACATGTCATAAAAATCAATTGTTTCTCTACCCTAATCGTGCATCTTTTCCATGGAAAAGCCTCCAAATCATATGATCCATCTTTGGTGGTATTTGATTGCATAATTCATAATCAATATCATGGTACAACTTGCTTTAACCAAATTTTTCATTTGTAAGTAATTAAAAATATATTAGCACCTCCTTTTTTACACATAAAACAATTCCATGTAATCCCATTCTTTCCCACGTAAGCCAGTCAAATACACCCTACAAGAATCAATATCACCCTAAGCACCACCCTTTTCAATCCCATTCTCATCTGAGTGATCAGCAAAGAAATTAGCATCAGATGAATTCAACAACGGCAAGTATGGCCCAGTCAACATGATCTCAAAACTCATGCATCAAAATTCTGCTCTCAATCTCTGAATAAATATCAAAATATAATTCCAATACTAGGAAATCAATATATCTATTATTAAAAGTTATGAGACTGCTCATGCCTCAAACTAGACACACCTAGGGCTCGTTTGGTTCGAGTTTTGGGAATGGAATGGGCATGCTTGATTCATGGAATGTTTCTTTCCTGGCATCTAGGATGCCATGCCGATGTTTGGTTCAACCGGGAATAGGAATGGAATAAAGTATCAATTACAAAAATACTCTTCTTTTTATAAGATGAGAAGACATCACATACTAATTTTTCAAAAGAGACAATTACTATAATAAATTACAAAAATTACACATGCCTAGCTAATAACTATCCTACAAAAATTACAATTTTTGTAATTAAAAAAAAAATTACAACAGGAAAAAAGAATATAAAAAAGTTCTAATTTTGTTTTTATCATTTTTGTACAGCAGCGTAACTAAAAAAAATAGTTTCAAACAATATTTTCATACACGGATGGAAAAAGAATTATTTATTCATAAGGAAGAGTGTTATTTTGGTCATAACATGAAAAATTAAAAAAGATGCCCATTGGTAATGGTTTGTTCCTTATGATTTAAATGGGAGAACTTGGGGGGAAAGGTTTGTTCCTGGAATCATTTATTCCGGACTTAAAACTTGAACCAAACGCGGGAATCGTTTCGGAATGGAATATAGCATTCCCGGGATGGTTTAAATCTTGAACCAAACGAGCCACTAATGCACATAATAGCATATTGTTGGACCCTAACTAGTTTGCTATGGACGTGGCACACATCAGCCAAGGCCACGACACGCTCAATTAAAACAAGACGATATCTTAAGAGACTTACATGTGTGATGGGTTGACTTGAGACGTATTTTGAGTGCAGGGTTGCCGGTTGGTGGTGCAACACAACTTATGACACTTCATGTGTATAGACCTGGCAATTTAAGGACGGCACAGATTCACGACAACATGGCATAAAATCGAAAAGAAATTACCGGGTTTGGGTCAACCCATCGTAACCGTTTTGCTTCATGAATCTGGTTCGTATATATTCGTAATCCCGGTAACCACCCGTTAAAAAAAAATTAGTCGACACGACAGCACCTATGTCATTTTACCCAAAGGAAACCCTAACTATAAACTCAAAGTTTTAACCAAAGTTTTCCTCTTTCTTATGCTATTGCTGATTGCTGTTGATGATCGTGTTGATTTAGTTCAAATGGTGCTGCAATTTTAGATTTTCAAGCTTAGGTTCTAAGTTAACAGGTTAAAACAAATTGAATCAGGCTGTATCATTCCTTAACTTAACGGGTCATGTATGGATTTAAGTTATTAAATGTATCGTATATGGGTGAAACCTTTTCTCACCAAACACAAAACCGACACTAACCCCACCCCTTGCCAGACCTAGATGTCTATTACTACCGCTCTGCTTTAGTGCCTCAGTGGCTACAGGGGGGCATGACACGTAGGTGGACACTTATGGCACCCAACAAGGGAATCAATGGCACGTCTTTAGGGCAGCCTTGAGGCATTCATGGGACATTGTTGGCATCTGTTAGCCATCAGTCTGTCTTGGCAAATACATGAGAGCATCGTCATTTGGCATCGGCTACCAAATGGCAACCATTGGTTGAGAGTAAGTCGGGTTAAGATGCACTTGGGTGCCACTGCAGGCATGCACGACCAAGTTGTGCCCAGCCTAGACAACTGGGTTGGCTTGGTTTAACTGTGGACCTGATGTGTATCTGTCACTTAGGATTTTTCCCTCTAGCGGTATTATAGGGACCTGTCCGTAGCTAAGGCATGTAAGTCCCGTGTGGGCACTCAGCACAGCAATCTGGGATTTTGTTGGGCCATTGGCACAATGGCTCAGTCATGAGTTGGGCAAGACAATTTAATGAAGGTAAATATCTGGTGCGGCCAAAACTATGTCATATCGGGCTCGTTCATACAGCACAAGATGCATGGATGCAATTGTATGTGCGGAATTGTCGGATGGGGAACAAGAGCAACCACTCGGACAAGTGTGTCGCAAGAGATGCATTAGTAGTTTGCAGCTCAAAACTTTCTCATTGGCAGCGGGCATGCTGTTTAAAATGTTGGCAGGCCAATACAATGAAGGAGAGATCAGGATATTTGAGAAAGCCAGCCTATACTAAGGTGATTTGGGTGTTTCCTTTGTATTGAGTTGAGTTTAACAAAGGGTTACGAAAGAAATTCATATAAATTTGTGTGTTGCCTTTATTTGTTTAATTATGTTGCATTACGTTGTGTGCTTGTGCAAACTGTGTGGAAAACCTAAAGCCACTAGAAAACCCCACTTTGTTTGGGATTGACTCAGCAAGTCTTTTGGGGGAGGGCGGAGAATTACCCTGTGACATAACATATCATTAGATACAGAAACCAAATAGCTTGTTAAAGTGCCCTAAGGCAGCCTTGTGAACATAAAACAATCACTGGAGGCGGCCCTTCCAAATATTTGCTATTTGACCCAATAGCTTGTTAAAGTGCCCTACTACTCTAAGGCCCTATTTACACCAAGATTCGAATTTTGGGATGATTCGATGAAATTCTAGTGTCATTAATGAGCCTGATGTCTTCCCTCACATGTCTCTGCTCCATCGTCCTATTACTGCCAAAGTGCCAATTGCCACATAAATGCATTTTCCACTCCTCTACGCTCTGCTCTGAAATGACCAAGCCACCCTTTGCAATGGCAGTACACTGGAATTCCTCCATCATTTCACCAGAGATAGAACTTAAAATCTATTTTACTGAACCAATCCTTCTTCCTTAATTTAGATGGATATCAACCACCAGCAAAGGCCGACAGCTTACCCTTGTTTTTATTTGGTTGACGTGCCTATATCTAGTTGAATTTACACACAATCATCCCCCTAAATATTCTTCACTAAAGCAACAAGTCCCCTTCTTCTTTACTGCTTACAAACAAACAAGCGTCAACAGCAAAGCAGATATCCTCCACCTTAAAATGCCAAAATAAGATAACTTTTCTAACAAATGAACACCCAAAAGTCAGAAAGGTTCTCTTTCAAACACCTACTGCAAAATCCCGCTTTATTGGAGGAATCCAATGGGGGTGAATTTGCATCATCGGTTTGAGATTTCCATGCAACTTCTGAAAATAAGACCTTTAGTCTCAACTACAATCAAATTGATAGAACAATCACTCTGTCCCATCTTAAGAATCACACTTCCTTTTCTGGGACATCCCAAATTAAGAATCAGATTTCAATTTACAAATACCAAAATGGAAATCGAATGATCATCAATTAGATTAATGCTTTCTTAAAAAGGTAAATGGCTATCTTAATTTGGGCAATAATCCTATGTATAACATACAAACACCCTTTCCCCCTTCTTTCTTTTTCTCTTTTAGCGCTGATTAGGATCTCCACTCATTGTCTCTCCCGTCCTTTAAATGAAAAGACCAAAAACCCTGCTCAAATCCTAGCCACAAACTTTTTTATACATCACTTGAATACAGGATGCAATGGAAACAACCACAGATTTTTCCACTAGCGCCACCATTCAACAATGTATTCTTTCTTATCAGTTGGTAGGAACCTATTTATAGCATCAAACTCCTTATTTACAGTACAGAAACCCAAAGAAGTCTAGTTCACTGCAACAGAATCTTTACTGACAACCCAGAAAATTAAACATATCCACCAACTACTTAATTTTATATATATATGTATATAAGCTTGGGATCGACCTCACATAAGAAGCTATATATATATTTGATTCCCGCACTTGCAAGTGCTTAATTATATCATGAGTATTTTACAGAAATAAAAGGATTACCTATTTACTTGTTCTATACACTGCAGCCACCCACAACTGACAACACATGAGAAAAGAGAAACTAAGTTCACAACAGCATCAAAAATCTTTTATCAAGGGATATAGAATACGGTGCTATAGCCTGGATACAGATTCAGAGAGTTTGCACTACATAATGAAAGTTAAACGACCAAAAAACAACCTTTTCGGAAAATCCGCAAGAAAACACGGAGGGAATACAAGGAGCGTGTTGGAGGAAAATCGAGGGAGCGTGCGGAGGAAAAGAGGGAGCCTCGGAGGAAAAGAGGGAGCCTGTCTCCCTTTTAATTTTAATAAATAAAATTCTTTAAATGTATTTTGTATAAAAAAATAATACACTACACAAGACAAGCCCGAGCCCGAGACCGAGACCGGGCCGGGTCGGCGCGCGTGTGGTGAACCACATTCATCCAAGTCCTCACCCAATAGCACAAAAGTCTAATGCCCAAAGGACTCAAGCCCTTAAGCAAATTCTTCCATATATAAACCCATGAAAGGTTTTATATCTCTCATATGTGGGACTTGGGATAACATCACATCAACCATCACATCACATTAAATCACCTTGTCTTGATTTTATTTTTCTTTAAATACACAAAAACTCCAACAGAACCAAATGAACCAAACCAGAATAATCGGCCAGCAACTAGACAAGGAGAAACTAAACTAAGATCAAACGAACTTCCACCACCAACTCACTTCCAAGACCTTGAAGTACATTAGGAAGAGGGTCAGAGCAAAAGGAAAGCAATGTAGACCTGAAGCCAGGGGCCACAAAGCTCTACAGTCAAGCCAAAAAAAATAAAAAATTTGAAATACACCCCCAACCCCTGCAGGGAAAATATGATAAAAAATTTCCTATATAAAGATAACTCATATTAAATTTGAAGCTTTCCGAAAATGAAATACATAACTGGGCTCGTGGAATCCACTGATAGTCGCATAATAAATTAATAACAAAACTTAACAAGTAGAGAACACATATAGGTATAACGCGAACATGGCAAGGCATAAGAACCTCGTTCTCCAACTTTACACTACTTACAAGACCTTACGAATCTTTAGAGGCTTGAATGGTGTTATAACAGAAGGCCTAACTTTACAAGGGCATGGCCTCTTAAAAAATACCATATTTACTTGTTAGTTTTTCTTCATTTTTATAAATATCCATTAGTCCCTCCTTCCCAGATTAAGAGTCCACAATTCCTTTTTGGGATGTCCCCAATTAAGAGTTCACATTACTTTTCAAAACTCACGATAGCAAACAAGTTTCTCTTCTAAACCATTGATTTTCATGAAATTCATGCATTTTTAAAAAATGTGAAATCAAACATGGACTCTTAATTAGAGAAGGAGTATAGAAAAATGAAAAGCCTGTACATCAAGTATTGGAATTGAAATGATTACATTTACAAATGTTCTCCAACTCGGCAGTTTTAAGCAAATAGTGACAGAGAATGTCATTATGAAAAAGTAAAGAATAGAAAAGAGAGATCATACCTTATAACGTGAAGGTAGGCTACGCATAAGCTTCACACGCAAACAAAGGCCAATAACCGATGCCATACTGCAATGCTCAACTGTGGGAGTGAACGTGACCCTGAACGAAAGAATATTTTCCATTCAAATGGCATAACAAATCTCATTGATTGCGGACTACAAAGTGCAAACAGGGCAATATGGCAGTAGATTTTCTTCATACCTTACATGACTATTCTCGTCATTTACCTCGACTGCCTCTTCTGATACGACTTTTAGCCTAATATGGTGTAAGAAAGGCTAAGGAAATATGGCTTTTTTATAAGTAGATTGTGTACGATCTGAAATTTTACAGTTCTATGTTGATAATATGTACGAGGACCTAACTGATTGAATTTCCTTAATGCCCACCTCCAAGGGTACTTACATAACAAGAGCTTATCGGAAATAAGGAAATTACATGGGTAGAACAAAATTTCTTATCTACAATCTAAATAATAAATTTCATGAATAAAAAAGATAATTTAATCTCTCTCCAAAACACAAGTCTTATTTTCAATTATGTTGCAACTGTGTAAAGCGTAAATTGTGTAATCAAACGTACCATTCATCGGATAATTTAATAAACCTCATATAACTAATATTTTAAAATTAGGGATTTGAACCTAAATCACTTGATATTCAACAATTAATCAATATTTCAAGAAATACACTTACAGTCCGTTTGGATTGAAGGGGAAGGATAGAAAAGAAATAGTTAATTAGGAGGGGAAAGAATGGAAATGAATGAGTTTAATTTTATTATTATTTGGATAGCTACGGATGAAAAAAAATGGAATGCAAATAAATCTTATTTGGATAGAAAAAAGAAAAGAAAGGAAAAGAATGTGATTTAATATATTATTAACAAATTAGGGTTAAATTTGGAATAATGCAAAAATATCATTAAAAACTTTTCCTTTCCCTTCCAATCCTCCCAATATTAGAAAGAAACAAAATAAAGGAATAGAGAGGATTGGCAATTCCTCCCAACCCCTAACCAAGGGAAAATACAAAATGAACATACAAAACCTCAGAGAGTAACATACCAAACGAATTCCATTAAAAGTCTCAATCTCTTATTCTAAAAGATAAGGGAAATCTTCTATATGTCAGATGTAAGGACTGATAAGAACATCCACATTTACTCCTAGTCCAAGTTCTTGAGATTAAGATGCGCAACTAAGTTTTATCACCCCTAATGATTTCCAATCCGACACCATTGGAATCCAAAGATTTGCAAGAATGAGGGTACAAGTACGAATCATATATTCCATTGCAATAAGCGGTTTCTAAGAGTTCCATTACTCAACCACGCAATACTACTCGAATAAAATCGATCGCCAAAGCTCTCTCTTAAACACAACCTAGGTACTCGCAAAGGTTCTTGACGCGCCGAAAATACTTCCGTGCTTAGGTACCCAAGTGCAGGTTGTCAAGTTATAATACTTGGTAAGTCCAAGTGTCGAACCACAAGGATAGTCGGAAAGACGATGTGGTGATTACGAGTCCAAGGTTTTGTTTAGAGAATTTAATTGGTTGATTTTAAAGTCTTGCAATAAAAATTAAAATGATATAACAATAGATGAGAAAAGGCTAAGGCATTATAGAATTCATTTGTTTTGCAAATTTAAGTAAAATCAACCTCATTCAAAGTTCTCAATGCAATTCCTAAGTGTTGAATATTTTACCCATTTCTAAGCAAAAGGGTGTGAAGCAAAAGCAACTCATTCTCATATAAATGCCATATAAAGAAAGGGTGTAATCAAATATTAACACAAGTTTATCTCTCATTTTTATCTTGTGACAAAGGGTGTGAAGCAAGTGCAACCCATTCCCATATAATATCAACCAAGATTCAAACTTAAAATACACAAAAAAGGCATAAATTTAAACTAGGCATTTAAGAACTCATTGTTAGTTTCCCCTAGGCAAATGACTTGATTATGAAAATGGCCAACTACAAGGAGTTTAGCTCGATAAATCATAACATTTCATTAGGAGGTCTAGGTGGAGGTCAAACCGTCCTATATAGACTTATTTGATAAATACAAATTGAATCCTTAAAATGACTAATGAAGTTGTTTATGACATAAATTTAAAAGATCCTCTTTGGCAACACTTTATCTAAGAAGATGATGAGTCTCAAAATCACATAAAGTGTAGAAAGCACTCAACATATCATTAAAGTATTTAAAGATAAAAATATCAAATTTATGGTGTTTCCATGAATATTCAAAAACTAATCATGCTTGACAATGAAAAGTATCTCATTCAAAGAAAGAATGGACATAGGCTAGTAAGAAATACACAAGTGTATCATCTCTCCATTAATGCTTGAGATCTATGTATACAAGGCATACAAAGTCAAATCATCATATAAAAATTATCTTACTAGCTTATGAATGGTTGAAAAAATGGAGAAGATGAAGGATTCAAAAAGTATTTAACAATACTAACAATGGAATGAGAATTGAACTTACATAATTAATGCATTGCAAATGTCATCTTTTAGCCTTAGCAAAGAAATTTACTGCATAATAAATGTAGAGACAAGAATTATAAAAGTAAACTCCATTTCTCTCTCTAGAAAATAAAACTATTACAAGCTCTCTATAAATTGAGAAATGAGAAGTAATCAAAGTGTGTTTTTTCTCCAAAGCAACAATGAAGACTATAAATAGGAGAGTTGTGTTGGATGCTAAAAAATAAACAATGCTTATTTTATTTTTGGTGGATAAATTCACCATCTTGGATGCTCTTTAATCACATGGAGAATTCCACTTTTCTTCCTTTAATCACATGGACATGGAGACTTCCACTTTCTTTGATTCTTTTTGTCCCATTAAAAATTCCACCATTGTATTAAATACAATAGCTCTTGAAATCTAAAGACACCAAAATAAACACAAAATGTGCCTTTCCAAGCATTGTTAAATACAAAAGTGCTACGAGACTAATCGCGAAATAAGTTGGCAAACCGAGTAGTTTTAGAGAAATAAACGCGTCAAACAATTCCGAAAATGAGCGTATGAATGACACTATTAAGCGTTTATCAGTTCTAAAGATTACAAACATAACCACGTGTGAGGTTCACTCTTCGTAAGAAAAGGAAGATGAAATGGAGTGGACTGACGCGCCGAAAATACTTCCGTGCTTAGGTACCCAAGTGCAGGTTATTAAGTTATAATACTTGGTAAGTCCAAGTGTCGAACCACAAGGATAGTCGGAAAGACAATGTGGTGATTACGAGTCCAAGGTTTTGTTAATACAATTTAATTGGTTGATTTTAATGGTTGATTTTAATGGTTGATTTTAAAGTCTTGTAATAAAAATTAAAATGATGTAACAATAAATGAGAAAAGGCTAAGGCATTATAGAATTCATTTGTTTTGCAAAGTTAAGTAAAATCAACCTCATTCAAAGTTCTCAATGCAATTCCTAAGTGTTGAATATTTTACCCATTTCTAAGCAAAAGGGTGTGAAGCAAAAGCAACCCATTCCCATATAAATGCCATATAAAGAAAGGATGTAAGCAAATATTAACACAAGTGTATCTCTCATTTTTATCTTGTGACAAAGGGTGTGAAGCAAGTGCAACCCATTCCCATATAATATCAACCAAGATTCAAACTTAAAATACACAAAAAGAAAAGGCATAAATTTAAACTAGGCATTTAAGAACTCATTGTTAGTTTCCCCTAGGCAAATGACTTGATTATGAAAATGGCCAACTACATAGAGTTTAGCTCGATAAATCATAACATTTCATTTGTCTAAGATTGGGAGGTCTAGGTGGAGGTCAAACCGTCCTATATAGACTTATTTGATAAATACAAATTGAATCCTTAAAATGACTAATGAAGTTGTTTATGACATAAATTTAAAAGATCCTCTTTGGCAATACTTTAACTAAGAAGATGATGAGTCTTAAAATCACATAAAGTGTAGAAAGCACTCAACATATCATTAAAGTATTAAAAGATTAAAATCTCAAATTTATGGTGTTTCCATGAATATTCAAAAACTAATCATGCTTGGCAATGAAAAGTATCTCATTTAAAGAAAGAATGGACATAGGCTAGTAATAAATACACAAGTGTATCATCTCTCCATTAATGCTTGAGATCTATGTATACAAGGCATACAAAGTCAAATCATCATATGAAAATTATCTTACTAGCTTATAAATGATTGAAAAAATGGAGAAGATGAAGGATTCAAAAAGTATTTAACAATACTAACAATGGAATGAGAATTGAACTTATATAATTAAAGCATTGCAAATTTCATCTTTTAGCCTTAGCAAAGAAATTTACTCCATAATAAATGTAGAGACAAGAATTATAAAAGTAAACTCCATTTCTCTCTCTAGAAAATAAAAATATTACAAGCTCTCTATAAATTGAGAAATGAGAAGTAATAAATGTACTCCTTTCCAAAGCAACAATGAAGACTATAAATAGGAGAGTTGTGTTGGATGCTAAAAAATAAACAATGCATATTTTATTATTGGTGGATAAATCCACCATCTTGGATGCTCTTTAATCACATGGAGAATTCCACTTTTCTTCCTTTAATCACATGGACATGGAGACTTCCACTTTCTTTGATTCTTTTTGTCCCATGGAAAATTCCACCATTGTACTAAATACAATATGTCTTGAAATCTAAAGACACCATCACATGGAGATTTCCACTTTCTTTCTTTAATCACATGGAGATGGAGACTTCCACTGGCTTGGATGCTCTTTGGTCACATGGATAATTTCACTTTCTTTGATTAATTACATGGACATGGAGACTTCCACTGTAACACCCCGTTCTTTCGTTTCCTCGTGGTTGCTTTCATTCGTCCTCTTAATTCACCTCGGGTGGTGAATTTCTCATTCGGAGAGCCTCATAATGTTCTATCACTCCTTATTGGTCATATTAGCCTCCTTCCACTCACCTGAGTGTTCATTTAGTGATTCGAGTGGTTCAGATCGAAATCGAGGCGACAATCGCGTGTTTCGTCTTTTCGCGATTCGTCAATTTTTGGTCAACTTTGAGAGGCCATAACTTCTTCATCCGATGTCCAAACGACTCTCCATTTTCGGCCACGTCTTCATTTATTTTCCCTCTACAACTTTCGTGTTTGGGCCAAGTCGAGATTCAGCCGTTTCGAGGTCCGTTTCGAGCTCAAAAAGTCATCTGCTGTTGCAGTGACTTCCATGATCGATCATGGAAGGGCCATGATCGATCATGGTCCTCCAGAGGAGCTCCAGACGGGTTCATGATCGATCATGGTTCACCAGTAAGTCGGTTTTGAGCGTATTTGACCCGTTTTTAAGCCATTTAACACCCCAAACTCTCCATTTTCGAACCACCAACGATTAGGGGAGTGAGGGAGAGACTTGAGGGAGATCTAGAGAGAGAGAGAGACTAGATATTCCATATATCTCTCATCCTTTCCAAGATTTGAGTTCCAAAACACCTCTCATGTCACTATTCATCGTCTTCCACCTCCGTCTTCGCGCGTGGAGCTAGGAAGCGAGCTTGCGTTTCTGTGCTACGATGTATACGCATCTTCAATACCTCGATTAAGCTTCAATCAGGTGGGAACACTAGTATAAAACTTATTTTATAAACCTTTACTTGCTGTATTAGCGATTTGTATCCAAATTGGAGATTTTCTACAAAAACCCTAGGTTGTATGTATGTTCATGGGGTTGGGCTAGATTAATCTTCGATTGGCGTTAGATATTGATGGGTTCTTGCATCTATTACAAATTTTGAGCGTTTAACCCATGTTTTGACTTATATATGATATGATTCATCAAGACCCATCTCATACAAGCATGTTAAGCCTAGGAATTTTGGGGTTTTGGGAATTGAGTGTGTTTGATGGTTATATTATCACACATATACCATGAATGATCATTTCTTACCATGCTATGAACCTTATTCTCTCATATGGATCTTATACCCACATGATAGCCTAAGGTATGAACTAGGCTAAAGGAGATTTTGGGATTTGTGATTGGATTGGGGTTGGTTTTGAGTTATAAGGGGTAGATATATGTAGATATGCCCCTAATTGTAAGTATAGAACATTATCCTCGTATTTGTACTAGAAACCCACTTAGATGGGAAACGATACACGCTAATCCTTGAGACTAGTGTCCTGTATGGACCTTATTAGCTATAAGTAAGAGAGTACACCTACGATATACTCTAGGAGTGTAATAACTATAACTTGGTGGGGCATGGGTTGCCTTGACTGTGAGTATATATGGCTAGGAGAGCCTTAATTATACACTGGTTGAATTAGAACCACAATAATAAATGCTTGGCTGGCTAGAATGACACGAGAACCCTCATAAATGGTAGACGGTCTTGGTTTTATACAATTGATGCGTTAGACATTGGGAAATGTCGAATATGACCTAATTGGCTATAAGTCCATGGAATACAAACGTGATAGTGATCCTATCGATAACGATGATTATGTAATGATGACAACTGTGTGATTATATATATACATATTGTTAGCCATACGTGTGATGGATGATTGATGATTGTATACACTGATACGTGAGGAATCGAGATATTCCTGTTGTTGCGATCACACGTATGGGCTGGATATGATGATGTACCGAGCACTGGGTAGCTCCCCGTGACTCGAAGGAGGGCCGCCTATTGCCGCCCGTGGGTGAAAAGGCCCTAAACCGTGCACGGGGAAAATGAAGTCGGTGACTCCGCCGGTGGTTGTGTGTGTCCACAAAGGAGAGCCCACTCTAGGTATCTTGCCTTCCGACAGGACTAAGTGTTCTCGGTTAGATGAGTTTCCCCGGCAAGCGGAGCAGGTCCTGTGTGCCACTACGTTCCTAATGGTGAGTTTCCCGGGAAGTAGTTGGGCTACTAATGGTCATTACCCTGCTCGGGTATCGCCTGGTGTAGTTCTTTCCAGAGTGTCGAGATGGCTTGTATGAGGTGTTCTCCTCGTTAACTATTCGGAGTGTCATTCCCGGGAAAATGTCTTGAGGGTTATCTCCGAATGACCTACTTGGAGAACCAAGTCCCTGAGCCACTCCCCACTCGGAGGAGACATGGACAAGAGCCTCGGAGTCTTCGGGATCCGTTGTTCTGGGCCTGGACTGACCGCGAGGTGAAACTGAGGCAAGCTATTGTGAGATTGTTGATTATGTTATTATTATTGTATCGTATCGTATCATGTCTTGTATAAATTTATGTATGTTACCTTGGCTATGATATAAATGATGTAGAGACGTAGGCGAACAATATTAGACGGACAAGGTACACATAGAGGACTATCAAGCATTCCATAATGTATTATATATAAAGTGGAAAGACATGATAACTGGGAGTCCTAGATATATAATGTGGGCGTGGGAGTAAGTGTGATTCACGAGGCTTGATAGCCGGGTCATAATGAACCTATAGCACTAATAATTGAAGGGAAATCATAACTAATGAAATAGCCTATTGAGGGAACGCCGTAATATGACGCTTAGATGAATGATCTTGAGCTAAAAGCTTGTTAGTTGGCCAAGTATACGATTCATAATAAATTATAATTAAAGTGGAAACAACCAATACTTGGCCTATAGCTATTGACCTTCGATGTAGGCACGGGTAGCCGATATAAGCTATAGAACTGATCTACTAAGGAGTGACGAACCTTAGAAAGCTAGCGTTAAAACGAAATGACTTTGGATTGGTGATTTCTTAGTAATGTGGGGAATGCGTGAGAGGTTCAATTACGGGATATTTACTGTTGTGGTCGGTTAGTTGGGTAGTTAGTATCTAATGACTAGGATGGGAATCCTAGTAGGTCCGTATGCATGTGAATGTAGGTTGCATTGCATTGCGCGGTTTTCAAACCATTGCATATGAGTAAAACAAATATTTTCTATATGTATATAGTTCCCACTGAGCCCGGATTTGGCTCATTCCCTCCTTTCCCCAGTTTTGCAGGTCGGGCTTCGGGATTGGCGCGTGGTAATCGTCTATAGAGCCTCTGGTGTCCATTACCTTTTGTAGTCCTCGAGTTAAGGACTAAGTTATATGTATAATCCTTTAAGTTTGTTGTATAGACTTTGATTTGATAAACAATTGGCATTGTAAACTTGTATTGATGGTTTTCATATGTGGAGTTGATTTAAATGTGGTTTCATGTGATTTTAATTTTATGGAACGTGGTTTTAAATGTTACAGGAAGGTTTATTAATGAAATGAACTCCACATGCCAAAGTTTTCTAAATCGGGATTTTTTAAGATCATGTTCTTATTAAAATAAAGTTTTTAAAAGTTATGGATTTTATAATTTAAACCCGCTGTCGTGTACGGCACCGTGATTAACCGAGTCCCGGAGGTGAAAATCTCGGAACGGGATTCGGGGCGTCGCAAGTTTCTTGGATGCTCTTTAATCACAAGGAGACTTCCACATTCTTGGATTCCTTTTGTCCATGGAAAATTCCACTACTGTATTAAGTACAATAGTTTTTGAAATCTAAAGACACCAAAATAAACACAAAATGTGCCTTTCCAAGCATTGTTAAATACAAAAGTGCTACGAGACTAATCGCGAAATAAGTTGACAAACCGAGTAGTTTTAGAGAAATAAACGCGTCAAACAACTCCGAAAATGAGCGTATGAATGACAATATTAAGCGTTTATCATGGACATAAGAAATGGGACTTTAATGGCCACTCATCTAAGAGTATACCACGTTATAGCTCTTGTTGATGACATTAAACTGATGATTTATAAGATAGTCAACCGTTGGCCGGCGGATGACTATAGGATAATCCAACAGTCTCATGTTCTCATCAAGTAGTAGAACTAATCTCGAGTACAAAACGCATGTATGAAATAAGAGATATAAGAGCCAAGGATTTAATTAGTTACCAAAAGAGGCCAACAATTTACATAAAACAAGAACTTTGTGAACAGATGTAGCCAAGACAAACTAACATCTTACTTCACAATTCTCCCATTTTCCAAGTAACCTAGTGGCAGGAAATACTATTGCACGAGAGCGCGACAATGAAAAGGGTTATCACCTCATTATACTAGGAACTACCCATGAACCCCGCAAAGAAATATCGAACCTATGCCTCTGATACCAAATTGTGACGCCCCGAATTTTGTTAAGAGGTTTACACCTTCGGAACCCAGTTAATCACGGTGCCGTACGCGATGGCGGGTTTGAAATACATAATTTAAAACTTATTTATTAGTAAATTACATGTAAGGCTTCAGTTTTAGAAAAATTTGGCATATGGAGTTCGTATTTTCAATAAAGCCAACACCTGTAAAGAAAATATAAGTCTTACTAGAACTTTAACTCCACATCTTAAAAACCTTAGGTAAATATAGATATCAAATAATCAATCTCAACACAAATCCTCTAACGAGGTCCCAACAGTTAATAAAAGGCCTTTACATAAAATCTCAATAACTTTACAAATGTTATTAATACATAAACTCATAAAAAAAACAAGTCGTTTACGAACGACTAAGAAAACCTAAGGTATTCAGAGGCCTCTAAACTCCACACTCGTGCCGTCCCTTTTGAAGTACCTGCAAAACTAGTTTGGAAAATAGGACTGAGCCAAACACGGGCTCAGTGGAAACTATAAGAGTTTGGATAAGAAAATAATTTTAGGAATGCACATGCATCGTGAGATTATGAAAGTAATTTGAACCATGTGTATGTATATATACTTATACTATATCTAAACATATACATAGATATAAATAGTACTCTATGAAAATAACTTGGAAACCATGTTGTATGCAATGCACGTTAAGCACCGCCCCAAACCCCAAAAATACATTAAAGAATATACCATCAGAAGCTAAGTAACGCATAATAATAGAAATACACATCATAAGAGAAGCGTAGGCACTAATCTCATAACCGTCAATCTCATCTCACGTCAGACATCTAGGATTTACTCTACCATGCACAGCGATCGCGATCTAAGGTCCCAAGGCTAGGGTATGTAGCCCCCAAGGCTGAGTCCCCCCGTGGACCACCTAGATGGGGTAGGGTATGCCGCCTCTTGGGGTCCCCCTACGGACCATAGAGTATGCCGCTCTCAAAGCGGGGTCCCTTTACGCGGACCAGGGTATGTAGCCACCAAGGCTAGGTCAACCACATGGACCATTAGTGCCTGTCCGAAAATCTAATTATATCATTTATGCAAATTGTTCAAAGTATCAAATATCTAAGCCTCATAATAGTTAGGTTACCAAATAGCTATAAAAATATTATAATTATAATCCATAGAGATCAAAAGATATCCACCAAATGATATACTCAAACATAATAATCACACACACACATATACATATACATATATAACTCAATACATATTATATATGATATTATTCTTTTACTTTGAAATATGCTTGCCACGTCCGAAACTAGTGGTCCGATTAAAAATATCGCTTACTAAACCTTCTAGCTTGAAGTTTTAGATTGATTTATTATTCAAGCTCCAAGTCTCGTATAAAAGATGATTTATAACAATTGAGCTTCATATAAACACCCCTCACACGATCTCCATACATATATAGAATAAAAGTATATTAAAAGTCTGACCAGTGTAGTTACGGACTGGCTGGTTATCTAAATAGGCTCATGAGAACCAATTGGTAGTTCACGTACAACAAAAATATCATATATAATAGAATCTTGATCAATTCACACCTTAAATTCAATGATATATCAATACATGTATATATTTATAACCTTTATCAACCATCACATCTATATAGGTGGGTTTCGCATCCACAATTGTCAATCTTAACATATAATTGGGGGTTTTTGTTTAATTATCAATCTATAATGATATTAAGTCCAAAACAACCAAACAATCAAGAGAAATCAAATCCAAATCCCATGATAATGCATAATTTCGAATTTATACTAAAAACTCCGAATTTGATTTGAAATCAAAGATACAATACATAATAATTTAAAAAAGGGTTTAAGTATTAGTGTTCCCACCTCTATTGGAGCTTTAAACCAAGATTGGAGTGTTGGAATGATGGATTGAAGTGTAGATGGTTAGAATTCCGCAAGCCCTAGCTTTTCGCAAGCTCACATGGAGGAATGGTGATGAAAGAGATGATGAATAGTGATCTTCATATGCATAAATCTTGTAATAGCTTGAGTCAATTGAATAAAACCATCAAAATCTCTCTATTTCTCTCACTAGGACACTTTTGAGGGGTATTGGAGGTGGTGGCTCGAAATGGGGAAGAGAGGGGCTTTTGGCTGTATGAAAATGGGATCAAAATGCTAGAAACTTCGAGTTTTGACCTCTCAGCAGCTCATCAGTCGACTGAGCACAGTCCATCAGTCGACTGATGAGCACTGATGCCCACTGATGCTGTTTTTTGGCAATTCGTCCACTTTACGTTGAGTTTTGGCCACTATAGAGTTAGAATTGGGTCTCGGTCAAAACACGAAAGTTTTATATAATTGAATTACCTTTACAATGGAGAAAACAAGGACTCATTTGGACTTTGGATGAATAAGCTATGGCTTTCACAAGCTAGAAAGGTCACTTTTCGGTAAAAGCTATTTGGGCGGCAAATTTTCGAATTTCGCTTGGACCACCCGAAATGGATTACGACCTATTAGGTAAGTGTAATAACATATAAATGAAGTGTGAAAAAGGTCTAAACCACCCAAGGATCACCTGAACCAACTCTTGCCTCCCGAACTAAAATTTGCATCATTAGAGGTTATAAAAAGGAACTAGCAAAGAAATCACATAGCGGGTGTTACAATATCCCCTCCTTAAGAAATTTCTCCCTCAAAATTTTAATAAATATACAAATGATCCAAGATAACTCAAACAATCATCAAGACTTTCTTTCACATATAATAGAGAACGGGCATTTAGATGTGTGTCAACAAGGTAGGGCATGGACTTCACCATCAAGAAGCTACCATAGTAGGTGTCCAGTACTGAAGATGCGGATTATATTATTAAGATAGACATTACTAAGTTAATTGGGTCAGCAGAAGTAATTTGAATTTGCAATGGTAAGGGGGTACTCAAGTCATGATACGTGGCAAGTGGTGGGATGAAGGAGCAGAATTAAGGAACAGACGGATGAAGTTTTAGAAGATAAAAGGAGGAACAATTCGATCAAATAACAATTGAAGTCTATTGTTGAGTTACTAGCTTCATAGCCTTGAGGCTAAGTTAAGAAATTTGGATCATCTCGACAACCGTCGAAACTCATTGTAAAATAATAGACCATATCTATATTATTTTCATTTTAGGAGGGTTAGTTACCTTTGGTGTGAATCAAGGTTATGGAAATTTTCTATACTTTGGAATTACCATTTTTGGATACCCAAGATTTTTCGATCTGCTTTGAGTTGTGGTTGAAGTCCTTATTGGAATCAGCTGTAAACGTTGCGTCCTGTTGGTTACCTCCTCTGCTACAAGAGTTATATAAAAAAAACCTGGAAGGATTTTTGTGAAGATTTTACCGGTTCATCTACAACACACCGAATAAAAGACTAAAATCAGAGGATTTGTTCACCGGTGTGTTAGCTAACAGTTACTGTTAAATTTTCTAATTCTTTTCTGTTCAGGTTGGCAGAGTATGCGTCGATCCTGTTTTGATTAGAATATAGTGTTCTAGTGTATCCTTGAGTCTTCTTTCATATTGGTTTTGTACTTGTTAGTATGTTTTACCTCCTTAGTATGATTCTTAGCAAGCAATGGTTAGAGTTTTTGTTTACTATGAAATTTTCATCAATGTCAGGTTATCACTACTTTTCTCTCTAGGCGTTACATGTTGGTTGTTTTAGCATTGGTATTAGAACCCTTCTTGAATCATTTTGTAATTCTCAGACTCACTTAGGAGTTGTTTCTTTGAGAGTTTGGATTACCGGTTTGACTTATGTCCTTTGGCTTCATTGCGGTTAATTTATGTAGGTTCCAATTTTGAGGACAAAATTTCTTAAGGGGGGAAGGTTGTAACACCCCGTCTTTTGATAGGCGTATTTTCATTTATTTAGTTAGCTACTTCTCCAATTCATTTATGGACTTAGACAAGTCCGAATGTTCCCACACGTCACTTTAGTGGTACGGATAAAATCTGAAAATTTTGATTTAATTTGGAACTAGTTTGAGTAATTTGGTACGTTACTTGGAAAATTTGGTGTATTCTTGAATTTTCTATTTTCCTACTTTTCTTATGTTCGGTTCATCGACCTAGGAAGGTTTGAATTGAGTTTTTTCTTTTTCAATACGTTATATAATAGTTATTAAATCATCATGTAAAGTTTCTTTAAATTCGGACTTCATTTAAGGATTTTTTAAGTATTTAGTATAATCGAATTTCCTTCTTTAAACGTTAACAATTTCTACAATTCTCGTTTGTGGTTCCGGAATATTCAGATCTCCGAATTTAGTTCCATTTTTTCTGACATGTCATAAATATGTGTTAGAAGTAATCTGGAGCGGTTCGTCACGTTCGGATTTGAAATGAGCAATTTCAGAGGCGTTTTTAGAATCGGGAATATTTGCTCGACGTTTTAGATTAGTCAATTTTGGAGACTCGTAACTTTCTCATCTTTTATCCAAATACCACTCTGCCAACTCCTATAGCTTCATCATATATCCGTCTACAACTTTTATGTTTTGGCTGAAAGATAATTCACACTCCTCGTTGGTCAAAAGTGAATGCAAAACTAGCCGGTCAACCAAATCTGATTTTCTGTAGCATCTCGGCACAGCGCTGTCTTCAATGGAATTCTGGTATTAATATGTCCATAATTTAGTGTAACATCCTTCAGCAAAATTGTAGATCTTTGAATTACCTTTCCGTTGATATAAAGATCATCCCGATCGGAGTTCCGAGTAAAAAGTTATGATCAAAATATAAACATTAACTCCATAAATTCGTTTATATCGCCTTGACCAACTTTGACCCATTTTTAAACCTCTTCCACCTCCATTTCAGTCCATTTTTGACACAAGTGAGCTCAAAGATATTCTAGAGAGTGGTTCTTGGAGTACTATTGGGGGTTTATAGCTCAAAATTGAGAGTTTCATACCGAAAACTCAGATTTTTCATCTTCTTCGCCTTCTCAACTCATTTCTGGGCTTGCATGCTTGATGTGGGGGACCATTTGAGCTCACTCCAGGTCATCCAACCTCTGTTTTTCTAGTTTCTAGGTGGGAACTTCCCTTCTCTATTTGATTCTTGATAATCCATAGTTGATTGAGTTGAAATACTATATTTTCGGTACCAAATTCATTGTTTCTCTTGCATGCCTGATGTATAACCATGGATAAAACATTCTGAGCCTTGTTTTTGATGGTATTTTGGTTATTTGAGAGTTTGGTACCGAAATGGCTAGAAACGTCAAATACATGTCTAATACTTAGGATCTTTACTAAAATTCCTAAATTTGCAAAATATAAATCACTCCTGAATCATATTTTAACTTGTTATTAGACATGTATTGATTTCTTGATGACAATTCTAACAAATCTAGCGTTTACTCTTAAATTTTTGGATGACGAGACCGTTGGATTTCATATTATTACTGTATATTGTTGTGTAAAGCATGGTATATACATATCAAAACTTAATTGTTATATTGTTTTGAAGCAGGTATATTGTGTCAAGTAATTTTGCGAGACAACTTTTGATGAAAACCATGAGTTAAATATATGTATATATTGCTGTGAAATATTGAGATTGTTGGAACCGGATAAGCACCGGTATAGAATTGCTTGAGTTATGTTATTACACAGACCCATGGTAAAGATGAGGTGCCAAAAATCTGGTTACCAATGCACAGACCCACGGAAAGATGGGGTGCGTTTGTGAGTATCTTATTCCGTCTAGTATATGTATTAGGTCGAGAAGGAGGAGGAGATGGATGGACGTATATCCATATATATTATGTGTGTTACATATGGACCATAATTGGTTTATAATGATTCTTAATAAATGATTTTCTTTCTATGAATTATTAACAATTGGGGAATTTTGTTAATGACCAAAATTATGATCCTTTATATTGTGGAACGTCCATTTCATTGCATATTCCCTTCCCCTATAGTTCCCACTGGGCCAGTATTGGCTCATTCCCTCTTTTATCTTTTAGGTACACCCCGTGGTACAGGTAGAGATCGTGAACCAGGTCCGAGTTCATCTTAGAGCCCTCTCTGATGCCCTTATGGATTTAGCTTATTGTATTATTTTGAATTGTGGGAGTTGTAGTTTCTAATTAAGTTTGAGAACTTTAGACCTTCAATGTGTGTACTCGTTGCATTTTCAGTTTTGTTAATTCAAATTTGAATTGTAATGGATTTGAGAAGTATTCTATATTTTCACCTTTTTTTTAAACAGGATGAATTTCTTAGTATGTACGAATACTTCATGCCAAATTTTTATTAGATTTCTCTACCTTATTTAATTTATTGGTTATGTCTATTAGTCTATCTATTGTTAATTTGACACAACATCCGTTAATACCTGCTTATATGGGCAGGATGTTAAAGTTGGTATTAGAGGGTTAAGTTCGATTTCCTATCGCCGTGGGAATGGGTAATTAGGATCTTTCATATCCGTTCTACGTTAGCCTAAAGGAATTGAGCTATACTCCTAGTAGGCTCAGGTGACTTGTGAATTACATTATAGTTAATCGATTGATCAACGACTGACTATCCTGTAAAGCATTAGTCTACTGTAGCTAACTAGAGTCGAACTTGATGACCACATCTATCTTCTAATTTTGTGTTTTCTTATCGGTTGTATTAATCGAATACTAGAGACGTCTGAGGTTAGAATTGTGGTGTGATCAATACGGAGTATTCAAATAATTCCTTTGGATTTGATTTTAGATTGATAATTATGGTATGGCTAATTCGCCATAGGCCAAAAACTTCAGTTTGGGTGATCTATGTGTTAACTTGGTGATGCTCACGTGCATTGTGGTTAAGTCTTCAGTTGGGGTTGGAGTTAATTTAGTATTCCCTTATCCAGTATGCATGTTGTTGTGGAAAATTCCTAGAACCGTGTAGCATACGTGAGAGCGGGCCACCTTGAGAAATCCCTGTAATTTGAGATTGGTTCTTTTCGTCCGTCGGATTTTAACGAGTGTATCTTCTCTTTTTCCTTATAATAGTGTGTGTTATTTCTTACTAGCTCATTGAATTTTTCTTAAGTACTAAATTGAATCATTTCCAGTACTTATTTGTTGATTGGTATTACATGCATAACTATTGAATGTGTTTTCTCAATATTCACCAAACTACAGTGAAAGTGTACGATTCTCCTAATTTGAAAATATTGATAGGTATGCATGTAATGCTAAGGTGATTTATAGACCTACAACGAAGTTGTGTTATACAAAAGCCTTTTGTCATTGAAAAGAAATGTGAAATTTTATGTTGGCTACAAATTACCTTTTGAACCTATTTTAGCATGAATGTTTGACACAAGCATAGTTGATATCAATATAAGTATCGGAAAGAAATGTTTGGGCCATGTACGTTCCTGACTTGTTTACTTCAACTTCAATAAAACCGTGTACAGAATGCATATCAATGATTTTTGAAAATCCCCTTTATAAAACATATGGTCCAAACGAGAATGGGTTGACAAGAGTTTCATAATCTACCTTATGAATGCGAGTATTATGAATTGAAACTACCGAGTAATTTTGATTATAGTACAGAGTGTATAGTGATAGTATTTAAAGGATTCCATTCGCGTGTAAAACCAAGTTTATTATTCCTTCACGTTCCAAGAGTCTTTCCTTTCTCATTTCTTGTCCATTTTATGAGGTTACTATTCATTGGGTCTATTTGAAGGTCTTTTGAGTTGATAATTTCTTATGATATCGGTGTCCCAAATCATAACACTCTGTGTTCTTTTTATTTTTAAGTTTAGTGTTAATTGTAACGAATTCTTTTCTCCGTATTCAATGATTTAAGCACCTACAAATTTATTTGTGTTTTCTTCCATAAGTCACTTTATAAGGTTTCGTTGATCTAGTATAATTTGGTGAGAAAAAGAATTGGCTTGACCAATTTAGCATGCTTGCGGAATTTGTAGTTTAAGGTGTTTTTTTTAAAACGCTTTCAAAATTCGCAATTTTGGGTCCATCGCTTTTAGATCCCCGAAATGAATTTTGTCTTTTCTAATAAGTCATAATAGGCCATTAAGTATATTCTAGAAAGTTTCCTAGCGATCGGACACGAAATGCATATTTCGAAACATTTCTTGGAAGTGAGCAATAGGGACTAGAGTTGATGCCGGACCAACATCCATGAACTCCATACTAGTCCATAAAGTTTTTAAAATTTAGAACTTGGTGCCAGACCGGTCTAGCCAATTTAGTAGACTGATCCGCAAATCCTAAGTGTTGAAAATTTCCCTGTTAGGCGTATTCCCTCGAGTTGTCGGGTAGCCCTGACATTCATGGATTTGATTTTCAAAGTTTGGTATTGGAATATACTTTCAAGCCTATAAGACTAGCATTAATGCCTCATTATTAGTGTTACTATATTAGAGACGCCTTGTAGTTCTCGTTGTTTTATTCCTATTCTTCTGTTGGGCATTTGTTTTAGTCATCTTGGACAGTGGGCTAGTAAACATACTTCGGATCTGGCTTTAGAGCTTCTATGTGGATAGTGCGTATTAGTGACTGTGGGTGTTTCCCTTTTAGTATGTCCAATGATCGTTAGGAGCTCAGCTCGGGTGATTTAGTCTATTAGTGTATGATCTACTCTTATGATGGTTCTTCCCTTGGTTGAGCGTCTAGTTGTTTTTCTTATGGCAAGTCTTAGAAACTGATTATAGTGATAGTACTCTTTCTCTATTTGTAACTTTGGTGACCATCTCTTAATACGTTGGGGAATTGTGTTCTAGTTAAGGAGTTATAAAAAGTTGTAAGTTGTCTCGTTCCTTAAGTCTTCTTCTAGTGTTGTTGGTCCTTCTCTTTTGGTGTGTGTTATTGAAGCCTTGTGTCGTAGTCATTGGTGGATCATAATAGATATTGACAATACAATGAGTAACTTGATGACGTAGTTATGTTGGAAGGCTGGTAAAAAGGGTAAATTGAGGAGCTAGTACTAAATTATCGACTGTAAGGAGTTAAAATTGTAAGAATGAGAGTAATATATTGATTGGATGGATGGAACGACTACTGGGGGTGACGGTTATCTATTAGATTTCAACCAATTGTATGGGTCATAAATATGCTTCATAATGATCATGGGCTGCCATTTTTAATTTTGGGAGAATTAGAGCATTTAAAAGGAAGCATGGCAAAACTTTCATTGGTAAAAATTTTGTTAATCAGAGACTTGAACGGGCTCAATCATTGAAATAATCACGATTGGTTTCAACCATCAAACAATCCATTCGCTGAGCTATTCAAAGAATTGTAAGGTGTTCGTATTTGGGATTTGTAAAGTTGTTAATTCTTGAATAGAAGCTAGTATGGATAATGAGAAAAGTACTCTAAGGGTTGACGGAGATTGGGGAGACTTCTTCTAGACCACGTGGGTACTTTGGGTGATGGCGAGCAGTAGAAGTTCGGTGAAGTGGTATTAATCTCATAAATAAATTGTGAATTTTCCTTTCACATATAGTAGACAACGGGCATTTAGGTGTGTGTCAACAAGGTAGGGCATGGACTTCACCATCAGGAAGCTACCATAATAGGTGTCCAGTACTGAAGATGCGAATTATATTATTAAGATAACCATTACTGAGTTAATTTGGTTAGCAGAAGTAATTTGAATTTGCAATGGCAAGGGGGTACTCAAATCATCATACGTGGCAAGTGGTGGGATGAAGGAGAAGAATTAAGGAATAGACGGATGAAGTTTTAGAAGATAAAAGGAGGAACAATTCGATCAAATAACAGTTGTGATGGAGACATAAATACAGGATCGTTTAATATTGTGTATAGATTGAACAAAAAACTTTTGCTAAAACCCTATAAGAATAAAGGGATTTCACCTTTGTGGATCATGTAGAGGATCCATATGAGGAGACTAGGGTTTGAAAGCATCAGATTGCGATTTGGTCAGATTTTTTAATTCTCGCTGGGCTGTGAAAATCGATTGTTTTTGCCACCAAAACGACTCTGATCATCCTGATTTTTATTACTAAAATTGTAACTTTGTGTTCCGAACGACATATCCAAAAATCATCCCGATCCAACGGTGCGATCAAAAGTTACGATTGATTTATGATTGCTATGCTGAAAACCTAAAGATCTTCTATCGTATTCCTTCCGCCATCAAATCTTGCACCGAGTGTGGGCTACGGTATCACCAAGATTTTCTCCTCTCTCAATAGAACAAACCCTAACTCATGAGAATTATTGTTATTTGAGAAGAAACAAGGTCGGCATATATATAAGGCTACGATAGGGACCTTAAGGAGAAATAAGTGTTTGGGCTTCCTATGGAAAGTTGGAATCCTAATTCCACTATGAATTAGTTCCTTCCATAAATTATAATTCACACCACTAAAGAATTATAATTTCAATCCCGTCCTTATCTCAAAATTATATTTCGAGCTCCTTATTATTAAATACTTATTATTCTCCCCACGTTAAGATTACAGATAACCGTTATTTAAATTAAATTACTGACAATTATATTTAAATGACTTCTTAATCCTTGAGCCTACCACTTAACTTATTTGACATGTCGGATTAACATAATCCACCTGCAGGGTTTGATATGATCAAAACTTATAAGCTTCTTAAGGGGCTATCATCAATCCCTATACCGGGACGTGGATTCCATCAATAATTAATATTCATCATACATATAGTGTCGTCATCCAATTCATGAAGATTATTGATCCATAAATGAATCTCACTCTTAATGAGTCAAAACAACAAACACTACATATACATATGTCTATTAATTATTTCAAGATTAAGAGCATAAGTAATCATAATAACCATGGGTTTTTAAATTGTTTGATATAGAATGCCATATCAATGAGTATCATTAGCTTAAAGCAAGTGCGAAATAGAATAAGTTTTCTAAGCCTCGAAGCCTCATTTATTTTCCAAATTGAGTAAGTATCTTAGATTTATGTAAAGTTACTTATTTGATAATCATATATAGCTCAATTACATCATACATTATGATTTGGATGATTGAAAACAAGTTTGAAACAAAATCCTTTGAAAAACTTCATTTGAACAAAAAATATGTTTTGTAATTAATTCATAATTAATTCAAATTAATTATTTTTTGAGTTTTCTCTTAAATAGAGGTCTTAGGGATATATTCTTAATGTCCCTGCGCATTAGAATCAATTTGGAGCTAAAATGCAAAAGTCCAAAAATTGAGATTTTGGCTGGCTGGGCCTTTTGCTTAGTCGATTGATGATCTGATTCTAGTCGTTGGAGATTTTGAAAATGTTCACTTTTGACCCAAAACTTTATATTATTACTCCCAATGGACATAAACTTTCTCCACCTATAAAAATGAGTTCTTAGACTCATTTTGAACAACTTGAATCATTATACAATCCTATATTTCATAAATCCACAATATTCAAGTTTTTATTTTATACATTGATCATATTATTCATTCATTGAGCTATATATTTTGATCAATCTTGATAACTATAGTGTGAGCTTTATTTGTAATCTTCAAATACACTTGAGAGTTATTATTCATTGGTGTTTGTCACAAAAACAATTTTATTCATTCAAATTGTGAGAGGTCTTTCTAATAAAAATTGCAAGAGGATTTCTTGTGTTGAGTGTGGTGAGAAGAATTTCACTTGTTGAGTGTAGTGAGAAGAATTGCTCTTGTAAAGGTTTGATTTTCACTTGAACAGAAAATCGGTTTTTAGTGGAATTTCTCAAGAGCCTACTCGGGCGCGGACGTATGATCTAAACAACCGAACCGCGTAAACAAAACGTCATTGTGGTATTCGGTTCAATCTCTCTAAACTTAAGCTCTTTATTATCTCTCATTTATATTTATTAATTGCTTGTGTGATTGATTGATTTACATATTCCTTGTTATACATCGTATTAAAAGTTTTATTATTTAAACTTTATTTAAAACTTATTTTAAAATTCCATTTAGTTTCAAAAACCCTATTCAACCCCCCCCTACGGTATTTTCCGACCTACAATTGGTATCAGAGGTTGTACTCTTATTTTGATTTAACAATCTTACAGTTTTACAATCATGTCTATATATCAAGGACCCGGTTTTTTTGGAGGTCTTTTCACCTCTAGACCACCACTATTTGATGGAAAAAACTATAACTATTGAAAAAGTATAATGAGTATATTGTTACAATATGGTGATTTTGAACAATGGAGAGTTATACTTTGAGGACCTTATGAAATTAACAAAATCGATGAAAGTGGAAAGATTGTTCCCAAGAAAATGTCTGAATATGATGAAAATGATGAAAATGATGTTGAGAAAATTCAATTTAATGCTAGAGCTCTAAACGCTTTAAATTGTGCATTAAGCATAGATGAATATAATAAAATCTCTAGTTGCAAAACTGCCAAAGAGATTTGGGACAAGCTTGAGATTACTTATGAAGGAATCACTTAAGTTAAAGATGATAATATAAACATGCTTGTTCATGATTATGAACTATTTAAGATGGAGCCTAATAAATCTCTTGTCTCCATGTATAGTAGATTTTTTTTTATTACTAATGATTTAGATCTTCTTGGAAAGGTTTATTCTAATGAAAATAAGATAAGCAAAATTCTTAGGATTCTTCCTAAGAAATGGAGACCTAAAGTGACAGCTATTCAAGAGGCCAAAAATCTCAAGACTCTAAGCATGGATGAGTTTTGGGTTCTCTCAAAATACATGAGAAAGAACTAAACAGAGAGGAAGAAGCCGACTCGAAGTCAAAGAAGACTTTAGCCCTCAAAGCAAGTCAAAATGAGGATGAGGAAGAGTCAATAGGGTTGTAATCTCATTCCCCTTAACAAATCATTTGCTTTCTAATTGGGGGATCTTTATTATTTGTTAGGCATAACGTTATCATTGTAATCGAAAATAGAAATCAATTACTTATTGTATTATGTCTATAATGTACATGTCATGACCTACTATTTTTTTTTTGGAATATCCTCTTTATATTGGCGATGTCACTAAACTTCTCACGTGCTTAGCTCAAATCAATAATTGCACACGAAGATGTAATAATAATTATTGTTTCAACGATTTCCAAAACGCAAATAATTATTTAAGTATATGTACAAAATTAATTTACACATGTCAATTTGTCTTTTGAATCAAATGAATATAGTTCCATGAATATTTCGTTTACCTTTTCTTACGTTCTCGTCACAAACACATTGTTACATATATATATATGATCAAAAAAGATTTTGATTTTCCTCAAAGAAAATTATATGCTAGGATCAAAGAAGAGTTGTTGTTGTTGTTATTGTTGTTGTTAACCCTTTTTCTCACTTAGCTCGTACACCTAGAAGTTGTGTAATATTACACTTTTGCAGAAAGATGTATTTCAATTCTTACTTATATTCCATTTCTTTATATGAATTACCACATTGGCTATTCACCGCCACATTTCAAAAATTTAAATCAAATTCTCAAATTAACTTAATTGGAGAAAACTCATATTGAGAATAAAATCAATAATCCCCCCGCAAGTTATCAGGTGATTATGATTTTCTCAAGTCACCATATAACTTATCACAAATTTATTATGAACTAAAAAGGAGGTAGATATATCTTATATTTATTATACTAATGGTGGTTACAAAATTTAAAGAGATTATAAAGTGGAACAAATTCAAATCCTACGTTGTAATGATTTTTAAACATTAGTCACCAAATAAGTCAACAAAGAAAAACATATTATTAATTCATATCGGACTTTTCTTGCGGATTTAAATTTTGTCAATTGAAAATTTATATTTCCAACGGTCTCTAGGTTGCCAAATCTTAACAGGGATATTTATTTATCTCTTATATAAATACATAAGAATTGTAACCACCACGGTTCTCCCTCAAAATGGCTAGTCCAAGTTGTAAGTTAGGTTCAATGTTCCCACATATATACCAAGGACCTTCCCATTACACTACCGATGTGGGATATTTTGGGTCGTTACAATCTCCCCTCGTTAAATCCTTAATATCCCCATTAGGTCGGGGTCACGCACAAAGAATCAGTTACAACTAGCCACATTTAGCGATTTCGGTTCATTGTCAACCACACAAACCTGACCCGCAATATTTGCACCTCACATGGTAGTGGTTCTGGGTTTGCTTTGATACAATATGTAACCACACGGGGTTCTTCCCGTAAATGGCTAGCCTAAGTTGTAAATTTGGATTATTGATCCCACATATATAACAAGGACCTTCCCATTACACTGTCGATGTGGGATATTTTAGGTCATTACGATCTTCCCCTGTGAAATGCCTAACGTCCTTGTTAAGCCAAGGTCACATACAACTAATCTCGGCTCTAGCTAGTTGCATCCAGTGATTTTGGCTCATTGTCAGCCACACAAACCCGACTCAGGGCCGCACACAATCAATCTCGACTATAGCTAACCACATTTAGCTATTTCGACTCGTCGTCAACTGCACAGATCCAACCCATAATATCCGTACGTCATGTGGTACTGGTTTTTGGTCCGCTCTTATAACATATAACCACCCAGGTCCCCCCCCCCAAATGGCTAGCCCAAGTTGTAAGTTAGGTTCATTGTTCCCACATATATACCAAGCACCTTCTCATTACACTACCGATGTGGGGGTATTTTTGATCATTACATGAGTATCCTGCTATATGCTATGTAGAATTTTTAAGATATAGAAGTCATTAAAAGTGTAACTTATCCGTATAATAATACAAGCAACACTGAATTATCATAAGAATTGGTTGAGATGATTATATCCCTAGTACTACTGGCGAAAAATACAGGAGATCTAGTTTTCCTTTTAAACCAAGATCTTGGGATCTCTAGTCACTAGGTACAGTGTCATCAAAGTAATATTTATTTATTAAGGTTATAATCTCGATCATTCCCCTCGACAAACTCTTTGCTTTCCAATCGGCGGATCCATATTATTTATTAGGCCTTATGTTATTATCGTAACCGAAAAAATAAAGCAATTACTTATGGTATTATGTCTATGAATTATTGTGAGAATCCGGACCCGCGACCTGAGAAGAAAAGAGTCCTCGTTCTCAGTTTTATTTGAAAACGTGTTTTATAGAGTCGCCAGTTTGTTTTTCAAGAAAACAAACAAAAGATCGTACGAAGGACAATTCGAAAATGAATTATCTTTCATACGTTTGAAACCAGAGTTTTAAAATATACTTTGCTAGGGTTCGGGAACTACGTTACGAATTGGGAAGGTGTTAGGCACCCAATTCGCCCTTTCGGTCTCTTAATGGATCATGTACCTAATTCCTATTTTAGATATCTTGCAAGTAGCTTGAATTGTTTTCAGGATAGTCCTTTCCGGATAAATTTAGTTTAAAACAATATTTTGAAATCAGACTCGAGCTTTGCGAGCGCCTACGTATTCATTCGTAGAATGAAATCAGAGTCTCGTAGTTCCTTTCTTTTGGAAACTGTTTTTGTATTTTTTGTTTGTTTTGAAAACGTGTCAAAACAGATTTTAGATTTCTTGTAAAATTTAGAAAGGATTTATTTTTGAAAGCAGTGAACTTCTTTGCAAGTTATCTAATTTTCTGTATTAAAATTGATATAGAAATACAATATCGAAATTTAGAAAAGTGGTAGAAAGTTATACCTGATGCGCTTGAAGAAGATAATCAGAACCTTGCCTTGATTGCCTTGCTTGCTTCCTTCTCTCTCTAGAACTTTCTCTCTCTAAAGCTCTCTCTCTCTAGAAATTCTCTCTCTAAAACTCTCTCAGAATTTCTCTAAAAAATGACTCTCTGATAATTTTGACAGAATTTCTACTTACTAAAAACACTCTTGAGTGTTGATGTCCTCAAATGAGAGCCCAAGGATCCTATTTATAGCGAAAATCCCGCCAAAAAACGCTCCAAAAGAGGCCAACCGCAGGGGGTAGCCGCAGGGCGTGCGATTGGGGGTAGCCGCAGGGCATGCGGCTGGGGCGTGCGATTGGGGCGTGCGGCTAGTGGCTTGCGGCTGGGGCGTGCGGCTAGGGTGCCAACCGTACGGCTAGCAGGTAGCCGTACGGCTGGGAGCTTGCGGCTGGGGGCTGCGGTTGGCTCACAAAAATCCCCGTCCTAGTAAGCGAGGAAGCAACAAAAGTTATATCAGACTCCTCACGCGGTCGGAATTGGAGTCTTTCCTAACGGTCTCCTATATGTATGATGACTCAACACTTGATGTAAGATGCTTGTTTTTAAGAAAAATAGAGTTCGCACGAGAGTCGTGGATTGGGGTGTTCACAGACCCTCTCGTCCCGGGATTCTTGTACGCAAGAATTTCGGGACGATAAGAAGACAATGATTCACGACTCTCGGGTGAATCTCAATGAGGTGATAATTGAATCAGAGTGTACCCTTTTCTGGCATATGGATCTCGTTGCGTGCTAGGCGATGCGATCCACGATCGCCCCTTTCCTTTCGGCCAGGCGACATGATGCATCAATCTTTCCTTCCGTCTACCCTCAGCAGTACGCTACCCTCAGTGGCATACCACCCTCAGTGTACAGGACTTCACGTGAGAAGTTTGGGCACTTATTGAGTCCAAATAATCGTAACGGAAAAGTGCTTCAAGGGTTTCTCAATTTTTTTAGTAAAAAGTGAAAGAAAGAATGTTTTGGGTTCTGTGATATATCCCTTCGTGGGGATCTGGTGTTTAAGAAGAAGTCAATATTTTTTTTGAAAATTTTGAAAACTCCCATCGTGGGGAGTATGGGGATAAAGTTATTCCCTTCGTGGGGAATGTACGGTAAAGGTTATTTCCCTTCGTGGGGAAAGGGGATCGGAAAAAATTCCCATTGTGGGGAATGCGAAGAATTCCTAACTTTGAGGAATTCAGGAAGAAATTCCCTTCTTAGGGAACAAACGGTAAAGGTTATTTCCCTTCGTTGGGAAAGGGGATTGGAAGAAATTCCCATCATGGGGAATGCGAAGAATTCCTAACTTTGAGGAATCCGAAAAATTCCCTTCGTGGGGAACACGTGGAGTCGTTATTTCCCTCCGTGGGGAAAGTGATTTCGGAAAAATTCCCATCGTGGGGAATGCGAAGAATTCCTAATTCTGAGGAATTCGGAAAATTCCCTTCTTGGGGAACAGACGGTAAAGGTTATTTCCCTTCGTGGGGAAAGGGGATTGGAAGAAATTCCCATCGTGGAGAATGCGAAGAATTCCTAACTTTGAGGAATCCGAAAAATTCCCAACTTTGAGGAATCCGAAAAATTCCCTTCATGGGGAACACGTCGAGTCGTTATTTCCCTTCGTGGGGAAAGTGATTTCGAAAAAATTCCCATCGTGGGGAATGCGAAGAATTCCTAATTATGAGGAATTCGGAAAATTCCCTTCTTGGGAAACAGACGGTAAAGGTTATTTCCCTTCGTGGGGAAAGGGGATTGGAAGAAATTCCCATCGTGGGGAATGCAAAGAATTCCTAATTTTGAGGAATCCGAAAAATTCCCTAACACTGTCTCATTGCCATGATTCTGTTGCTCAGACACTGCTTTAATGTTTTTCAAATAAATGATATGCTAGGGATAACTATTTGCAAGTAGAAGTGCTTTTTCTGTTCCTTTTTTACCCTCAATTTTGACTTCTGACATTATTGGGGAATCAGACCTTTTGAACCAACTTTTTCCCAAAAACATTCGAACCGCTGTGCATGGATTTTTGGGATTTTGACATCTCTTTACCCTCAGTTTTTCTCTCTTCGGTCATGGGAATAGAATTTCGCTTGGATTTCTCAATCGTTCTCAAGCTACCCTCTGATTTCTTCTACAGGGAAGATGCTGATCCTGTATCGTTTTCTGTTTTTCGATACCCTTATTGCTCTCTCTTTTGATTATCCAGCCCTCTTATTGTGGGCTCTCGGACTTTACCGTGCCTTTTTCTTTCTTGGCTTTTTCCAAAACAGGAGCCTTACTCACCTAAGATGTAGCCCTCCGCCTTTTGGCACAGCTGTCACTCTTAGTGTGGCTCTCCCTGTCGATTTTTTTCATTTTTGTTTTTTCCTCACTTTTTCTCTCTTAGACCAACGGGATTTTACCCTTTTATACTCTTTCAATTTTTTCTGGTACCCGATTCCACTTTTACACCTTCCCTGTTTATTAATCAGATTCGAGCCTTCCGGACAATGGATCCATCCTATTGAATTTCGGTTCCTCCACAGACTTTAGAATGTCAAACTTCAGGCATTGATCAGTCATCTCGTGCGTATGTGTGAGTCTTGGTCCTTTTGTACTCCGGGAGAAGTTGATTCATGGCCTTAGTCCCCCCCCCTTTTTTTTTTTTTTCAAAAATGAGGGTAGCCGCATGGGGTGCGGCTAGGGTCGTGCGGCTGGGGGTAGCCGCACGCAGGTTTTGACCCCCCAGCCGTACGGCTGGCAGCCAACCGTACGGTTGGGGGCTAGCCGTACGGTTGGCTAGCCTACGACTGGCTCCTATTGCCTATAAATAGTGGCCTGTTGGTTCATTCTCAGCACTTCTTCTTGCAATCTTCTCTCTAGTCTGTAAATTTCTAACGTTTCAAAAAACATTTAGCGAGTGTTCTGAAGAGTGTGAGTGATGGATTTCGCGAGACTTCTTTCGATCTTCGTGTACATGATGATGGGGGGCCCACCGGAAGGAGGGGAGGCGCCGGAGCTACTCCCGGGAGATGAGGTGGAGTCGATTACTGCGATGATGGATGGGCGACTAATCTGCGCGACACATCACGACGACTGGGAGGGTGTGGCCTGGGAGGGGCCACTGGGGGCAGACGGATCACTACAGCGGGCGATGTACTGCGACGTGCCGCTGATCTCACCAGGAGAGGGACGAGAGTGGCTACTGATGGAGCCTGCGGCACACGAGATTCGCCGCCGTACTTGGGTATGCTCTAATTTCTAGTATTTACATTATGTGATTTTTAGGAAGAAAAAAAAAATAAATGCAATGACATGATATGCATGAAATGTGTTAAATTCAATAATTACTTGCCATAGTAAGCATACTTAACATAGCTTATATTTTTTTAAAATTTAAAACATGTGATGTGACAGAGGAGTGGACGTTGCCGCGGTATCACACGTGCCGCACCCGAGCTTCGAGATCAGCTACCCCCGTTGGTGAGGGTTTACTTGAGCGCGACCCCATTCGGACAATTCATCGAAGTGCTGCCCGGCGGAGAGTTCCAGCGATCAGTGAGTCTTCCTACGGTATTGGGGGAGAGATGGTGGGACACGACGCATACCTTTCATTGGAGTTGGGGAGAGATGACGTTGACCTAGAGGACGTGTTCGTGCTGACGGGGCTGCCATTTGGAGGGGAGGCCTTGGTACCCAACCCCCGTTTGCGGGTCACGTTAGATGGGATGGGAGCGGCACTAGGTTGGAGGCCGAGCCGGATTGTGGCAGACGGGATACCCCACACGGCGATGGTACAGCACATCGAAGCGGAGAGTGAGAGGTTTGGAGACGGACCGATGACACGGCAGGAGGTCCGGCAGTTATCACAGTGTTTTCTACTGCTGATGATACACGGCTTCTTCTACGCACGGGGTGGCGACAACCTACGGTTATGGTGGCTGCCTTACTTGCGATTTTTCGACCAGCTGTACACATTCGCGTGGGGAGGATACGTGCTAGCAGTGCTGTACGAGTCGATGGACTTGGTGTGCCGTCATATGGAGCTCAACCACCGCGGACTGGTCACGCTTTGGGAGGTAATTACTTAAATTAAATCTCAATTTTTCTTTTTGAAATATATGTGATTGTTGAATAAAAACTGATGGTTTTAAAAATTGTGATAATTTGCGACAAATGTGGTTTATCGCGCATACCCATCAGGGTATCGGTTAGATCCACCTGCACCCGACTTTCGCCGATGAGTTCCTGCTCTTCAGATGGTATTATAGCGGGAACATTGTTGGGGTGTATCGATATCTGACCCCGGACGTCAGTGCAGGCGACGTTTCAGGTCTACAGCTTGACCAGGTATGAAATTAAATTAAGAAGAGTGGAATTATTCCTGAAAAAGAATAGTTAAGTTATTCATGGTGTATGTGCGATGTGGCAGGTTCAGTGGAGTCCGTGGCCTGCATACGTGACGCAGCAGTGGGGGTATGCTAATGCGCTGACGGCTGCGCGATCGAGGCGGCTGTTCACGCACGAGTACGGTGCAGCATTCTACCTGGGGGAGTGTGTAGTGCGGCAGCACACTCCCGGGCTAGGTTTCAGGGTTCCGGCCTGGCCTCCAGCGGCGATGAGGCGGCCGGGCATGCTATCTGCAGAGGAGCGGGCTATACTCTTGGGAGGCGTCCCGATGGAGGGCTTGCTGGTGGAGGGAGAGTACGGGACTTTCGCGCATCGTTACCTGATGAGATAGATGAGGGGGGTGCGAGGCAGGGCGATATACGCGAGGTACGCTGCAATCGGGGGAGACCCGATGTTCATCCGTGGACAGCTCTACCTCTCACAGCGGGTCCTACATCCGCATGGAGAGAGGGACGAGGAGCCACAACAGGTGGAGGAGGAAGAGGAGGATGGAGGGTCGGAGGAGGTGCCTTTGGGAGGAGGCAATGATGGGGCATCACCAGTTGGTCCAGGCGGGGTTGTCGGTGAGGAGCCGACTGTCACGGCTTCACCCGGACGCGACAGGGCGACAAGGGGTGGGAGGAGTCCTATTGGAGGGCGGAGTCCGGTATCGAGACCACCCCTTCCGCCAGCCATGGTGGGAAGGACGCTTCAGCTGTCGTCGGAGGACATCAGGCAGATGCTGGAGTCAGCGCAGACACCCGAGGGACGCGGGTCGGTGTCGGGGTCGTCGCCCGTATTTGGATCCGGAGACATGGATTGGGCTCAGCATGTGTCATTCTCGCCATTGCTGCGTACACCTGTTGGGTCGCCTGGTGCCGGGTCAGTGGGGCTGAGGCCGTATTCGCTGTCGACCCCATCATCAGGAGCTGCTCGCGGTATAGTCTTCCGGGAGCTAGGAGAGAGGACAGCTCAGCTGGAAGTGGTGGCGGGTATTGGCCAGGCTTCGGCAGGCGAGGGTGGCGACAAAGGGAAGGGGAAAGCAGTGGCGCCCGAGTCGGAGGGGGGAGAAGATACCGGGGAGGACATTCCCCCGGTGGGTGGTGCTAGCGGAGCTGGTCCGGCACAAGCTCTTGCGGGTGGGGCGTTGGCGTCTTACTCGATCCCAGAGTACCCCCGGGATATCCCTTACTTGGATCTCGGTCTACCCAAACAATACCGAATCCCTGATGTACCTGTGGGCGATGAGCGGATGGGGGACCTAGCACACTTCTCGGGCGAGGAGGTAAGGTTTCTTCTCTTCTAAAAAAGTTTCAGTACATGCGCTGGTTTATAAATGTTACTGACTGGTAATTTGGTTTGGGCAGAGGGGTTCATTCCTACTCCGTGAGGTGGCTGAGCTACTGAGGAGCTATTTCAACATGTACGGACTACTGACGTTTGCGGCTCCTTTCCCGACGGAGTACGGAGTACCATCCTTCTCGCTCGCGGTCTCGGTCGGTGGCACCCTCGCAGTCAGTCCAGCAGTCGAGGCGCACCTCCCGGCTTGCTCCTTCTCCTCATGGCGAAGGTCGTACATTTTTGGAGAGTCCAGCGGAAGGTGCTGGAGAGACAGAAGCGAAACGACCGCGCACGATGGATCCTCCTCAGCGTTGATGGTTTTAGCGTTTGTTCCATGTTAGGTTTTATTTAGAAAAAACATTTTAATTTAAGTTGTTTAATTTAGTTATGTTTGGTTTTAGCAAAGATTTTAGAAGTTAATTTAAATGTATTTGTTTTTTTTTTTTTTTAGGAAAAATGTTGGTTGATTAGTGTAGCTGGTTTTAATTTATCAATAAAATATTTGTGCTTTTTGGAGAAAACATGTTTGTGATGCTACGTGAATGTTAGAAAATTATTGTAATTGTGGTTGGAAAAAATGGTTACATAACACATGTTGGCAAAAATCATTATGAGCTTGATTAAAATAAAATGATTAATTGTATATATTAGCGAACATATCATGTATGCGAAAGAAACTGTTAAGAGTGGCTAAATTTAATTACAAAAAAGGTCAAGTATGCGTGTTGGCAAGTAATTATTAAATTTATATGCATGTAATGCTAGATCGTTCTTCCTGAATAAAGTCTGGCAACATTCATATCATGATGTATCGTGAAGAAGATTTGGAAAACAAAGATTTTTGACCAAGGGGAAGAGCCAACCGTACGCCCCACCCGCAAGGGGTTGGCAGCCAGCCGTACGGTTGGCAGCCAACCGTGCGGTTGGCCTGTGCATTTTTGCTATAAATAGAGCGCGAATTTGTCCTTTTTTTCCCATCAAAATCACTATTCACTCTATCCTTCTAGCCTAAAAGTAGATTGTCTTTCTTCGGCCGTTATGTCTATCTTCCGTACCAGTGCTGCCTTTTCCCTCTTGTCTGATTTTGTATCTTTGGCCGAGGCCGACTGCGGTCTCAACTGGGGCGACCTGAGCCACCTTCACCGTTGGTGTTCGCATGAGATCAACTATTCGTTCCTGCTTGGTTTTGCTGAGTTCTGGGATGCTGAGGATCATTGCTTCCGTATCGAGTTAGACGAGCTCTGCCCGACGATCGAGGAGTTCACCTCACTGATGCGCCAGGACCTCTCATGGCCGTTGGCGTCTTTGCGGGATTCTAGGAGCCCTCGGGTCATGCTAGCAGAGTTTTTGGGTTTACGGGAGAGTGAGTGCCGGGCCATGATTGTAGACGGACGTCTCCACTTACGTTGCCTGGCTGATTTCTTCACGCAGCATGGCGATGATCCGGCTTATTTTTCAGGTCGGACTGCTGCCTATATGATCTTTACTTTTTCTCAGATGCTTCTAGTTATTGATGATGCTATCATGGTTGATCCCTTGATTATTCGGGTGGTGTCTGAGGCTAGATGCAGCCATTTGGTGACTCCCATCTTACTGGCGGAGACACTGAATGGTCTGGATGCCGTGGTTCAGTGCTGACTTAGCCACTTTCGGGGTAGCCCATATCTACTGTATATGTGGGTTACTGAGAGGTTTAGGTATCCGAGGACTCGACTTCCCTGGGATTCTCGGCACTTTTTTCTTCGTCCCGACTACGCCTTGATCCATCGTTTGTCATCCTTCGATTGGGCTGTGCGTTTTTCTGAGTCTTCTTTGTCGATTCGTTGGGATATCCCATGGTGGCGTATGAGGACTATGATCCTGAGTATGGGTGGGCAGAACTTCCTCCGGTTCCGTGGTTTACGAGAGACATCGTTCTACATACCCAGCCGGTTGACTAGACAGTTTGGTCTTCCTCTGAGTATACCCCTCCCACTGAGAGACTTTTCTTCGGTTGCGCTGCCTATTACCCCGAGGTTGGAGACGACCCTACGAGGTCTTTGGTCTACTCACTTTGTCCGACGATTCCATGGGGGAGAACTCGGCATTACCCAGGTGACCCGGTCTGACGTTGTACTGCATGTTTGGCGTCGAGTTCGTCAGACCATCGAGCACGAGCCTATGATGATGAGGTGGTTTCGGTTTGCGGACTCACATGTGACAGAGGAGATAGTACTTGCTTCATATCAGACCATGGATCGAGAGAGGATCTTATATTCCGCTTCTGACTGATGCTTTTGCTGGTTAGGTTAGGTTTGGTATATTGCTTCTTTATGAAAGCTTTTTGGATGTAGGTAAGTGAATCTGTAGGAAAATTATGTAGGAGCTTGATGTATGGAGGTTGTTTTTGTATGAAAGGACTTTGATTATGTATATGGAAAATCTCTTTCTGCCTGTTTTTTCTTTCAAATGGATGAATCTTATTGTAATGAATAGACCGGGCCTGCTATTCAGGTTGCCTACGTTTCCCCAGATAATAACTTTTTTTTGGGGGGCTCAGGTCTTCATAGTTCATGAATACAACTTTTACTCATAATACTTCTTCAACCGATCGAGGTTGACTGGTGAGTTTAACTCTTGGCCATCAATGTCGGTAAGGAGAACGGCACCCCCGGATAGTATCTTAGTAACAATGTAAGGGCCTGTCCATTTTGGCGAAAATTTTCCTCGTGGGTCTCGAGCCAGTTCGCGAATCTCTTTGACTATTAAGTCCCCAACTATGATGCCTCTTTCTCGAATTTTCTTATTAAAGGCTTTTGCAACACGCTTTTGGTACCCTTGATGTTGATAGGAAGCTTTCAATCGTTTTTCATCAATCATTGCCAATTCTTCATACAGAGCCTTTATCCAATCGCTTTCGGTGATATGATTTTCCAAGACAACCCGTAAAGAGGGTATTTCCATTTCCACTGGTAAAACCGCTTCCATTCCGTATGTGAGGGAGAAAGGTGTAGACCCGTTGAGACTCGTTCAGTAGTTCGATACCCCCAAAGTGCATACGGGAGTTTTTCGGGCCAATCTCTGCCGGATTTTACCATCTTACTAATGATGTTCTTTAAATTCTTGTTGGCAGCCTCAACAGCCCCATTAGCTTGCGGACGGTATGGGGAGGATTTGTGGCGTTTGATCCCATATTCTTCCATGATCTTGTTGGCTTCATCCTCAAAATGTGTCCCATTATCGGATATTATCTCAAGAGGTACCCCATATCTGCATATAATGTTGTGTCGGATGAATCGAGCTACTTTCTTGGCATTTAAACCTTTGTAGGATTCGGCTTCAACCCATTTGGTGAAGTAGTCGATAGCGACCAGAATGTATTCATGCCCATTGCTTCCTTTTGGAGAAATCTTACCAATTATGTCGATACCCCAGATGGAAAACGGCCAAGGAGATGTCATGGGATACAATTCTTTCGGTGGGAGCTTTTGTGCTTTGGCGTATATTTGGCATTGATGACACCCTTTGACATATTCAAAACAATCTTTCTGCATTGTTAACCAATAATACCCTTGACGAACTATCTTTCGTGCCAATGTGTGACCGCTCATATGTGGACCGCACTCTCCACTGTGGATTTGTTTCATCATTGCTCGGGATTTTTCCTCGTCGAGGCATTGAAGATGTATGCCATCGTCATTTCTTCGGTATAATTTCTCCGCACAAATGATAAATCGTGATGCAAGTCGGCGAAGCGTGACCCGAGTGGTTTTATCCGTATTTGGTGGGTATTCATTGTGCTTGAGTAATTGCCAGATATCATAATACCAAACACTTTTGTCAACCCTGCTTTCACTTTCAACCTTGAGTGATAGGCAAAATACCGGATTTGCCCGTTTCTGAATTTGGATATGGATCTCTTCTTTCTCTCCTGGAATTTCGACCATCGAGGCCAGAGTAGCCAATGCATCGGCGAAATTGTTTTGCGTTCTTGGGATATAGAAAAATTCAATACAATCGAATTTTTCAGAAGTTTCTTCGAGTTGGGCTAAAAATGGCACAAGTTTTTCCTCTTTGATCTTCCACTTTTTCAAAATCTGATGGATAATGAGGGCGGAGTCTCCGAATACTTGGATTTTGCGGACCCCTTTCTGCAAAGCGATTTCTAATCCAACAATGCAAGCCTCGTATTCCGCGATATTATTAGTACAAGGAAATTCCAGGCGAAAAGACATAGGGGCATGGGTTTGATCTGGGGAAATTAACAGGATCCCGATTCCATTCCCATTTCGGTTGCAAGCCCTGTCAAAATACATTTTCCATTCATCATCTTTCGTAATTTCCATGATACCTTCATCAGGAAACCCAAAGTCCTATAAGTCAGTATCAAAAATACGATTACTTGCTAAGTGGTCTGCTATGATTTGCCCTTTGTCCTATATGTCGAACTCTGAAAGTAGAAACACCCATTTAGCCATTCGATTAGTCAACACTGGCTTTTCGAACAAGTATCGCAAAGGATCCAAGCGGGAAATTAAGATCACGGAAAAGACCAACATATAATGTCGCAATTTCTGGGTGGCCTAAACCAACGAGGCACACGATTTCTCTAAAGCCGTATAGTTTTGTTCTCCTGGAGAAAACTTTTTGCTGAGGTAGTATATTGCTTGTTCAGTTCTTGTTTTCAACAAATGTTGCGCTAACATTGCCCCAACTGATGAGTCGTTGACCGACATGTATAGTATTAACGGAGTGCCTACTTGGGGAGGCCCCAAGACTGGCGGCTTGGCCAAATATTGTTTAATCTTATCAAATGCTTCTTGGCATTGCTTGTTCCATTGCCCATCCGAGCTTTTTTGGAGTAGCTTAAAAATTGGTTCACATGTTCGAGTCAATTGTGAAATGAATCTGCTGATGAACTGTAATCTCCCGAGGAAACCCCGTATTTCCTTTTTGGTTTTAGGGGCTGGCATTTCTTGAATAGCTTTAACCTTTGCTGGATCAACCTCGATTCCCTTTCGGCTGACTATATACCCCAGCATCTTGCCCTTGGTGACCCCAAATACACATTTCTGAGGATTCAAACGCATTTGAAATTGCATAAGCCGTTCAAAGAAGACACGAAGAGTTTCCACATGACTTGCCCGGTCTAAGGATTTGATGATCATGTCGTCGACATACACTTCTACTTCCTTAGGAATCATATCATGGAACAGAGTAGTTGCGGCTCGCTGATATGTGGCCCCGGCATTTTTCAACCCAAATGGCATGACGGTGTAACAATAAGTACCCCATGGTGGGATAAAGGCCGTCTTTACCTGATGACCAGGATGCATTTTGATTTGATTATACCCGGCAAATCCATCGACGAATGATTTTAAAGCATGATTTGCAGTGTTGTCGACAATGAGATCAATGTTTGGCAGTGGAAAATCATCTTTTGGGCATGCAGCATTTAAATTGCGATAATCGACACAAACCCGTACTTTGCCGTTGGCTTTTGGCACTGGCATTATATTGGCCAACCAAGTAGGGTATTCAACAACCCGTATGAATCCGACATCCAATTGTTTTGTGACTTCTCCTTCATAGGCCTGATATAAGCATGTAGTCCTTTTAGTGCATGAATTATTACTTTCGGACCTTCTGAGTTGGCCCAATACTTCTAGCAAATCATATTAGTTGTATTAATCTTGCAGGAGTAATCGTTTAATAAATCGGGTAATTTGAATTGAAATTGGGATGTCAATTGCAAGTTTTCAATTTACGCAATTTCATAATTCGGGCCAACTTTGAGGAAGCGTAGCATCTCATTCCTCGCCAAATTGAGTTTTCGTCCTTGCTGGTGTTTATATTTGTATGCAGTCTACAACTTTCGTGTTTTGGTCGAGAGCCAATTCAGGCTCCTACATGGTCAAAATTGAGCACGAAGTATGAAAGAGATATGTCCTAGGACTATTCATATATTGTGATTTGTACTTGGATATCTTATGCTTATTGTCATTAATAAAGTTTATTTCATTTTACTTTATATTCTCTTGTTAATAATATTTATTAATACTAGCTCATCAAGTACGTGACTAGATTGTGGGATGCTAGTAATGTTATAATAATATTGTTTAGATGTCCCTGATCATATGTCAATAATCTAGGATCACATTGATATAATGATTAGAGTATGGGTCAGCTAATGACTATGTTCCACAAGTCATGAATATGGAGATATCAAGCTGAACATACTGATACTTGTTAGTGAACAAAGTATTGGACCGACCCGCTTTGGGGACACTGCGAGGAGTGTTACATAATGTCATCAGTGATGTTCCCCATTTGTGATATCGTATTATCCTCAGACCTGAGATCGTCATGGTTACCAACATAGGGATTAGCATGTTAGGCATTATCAAACGTTGCTCTTGACCGAGTAATTGTAAAGATGATGATCAAGCATACTATGAACTATGTAGAGGTATGTGGTTGATCAAGATGGGATTTGTCACTCTCATACTATGAGAGAGATATCTTTGGGCCCCTTGATAAGTATAATTAATATTTGCATGGCCATGCGCAAATGAGATGTCATTTGTATTAAATTAATTATACTTAGAGATCAAGAAATAAAGATTGAACTATACAAGAATGACACTTGCCTAGTCTTGTGTTCAAACTAGATATCGGTTGACAAAAGGAATTAATATGTGGAATATCAATTTAAGGTTGTGTCGTTTTGACCTTTATACCTTTTGGGTAGTAGTAATGTTTTACTAGAGACCGCTTACTATTCGTATAATAAAACGGGCTTTTAATTATACTGCCAAAGAGTATAAAACCTACAGGGTCGCACACCAAAAACGAGTTAGATCAAAACGAATTAAAACGGGCCAAGTTGGACTTGGGTCTAATTCGTTTGTTGCTTAGGGTTCTCACTAGGGTTCCCCTTTAAAAGGGAACCTTTATTCTTCTTGGCCGTAAAAAGAAAACTTGGAGAGGCTAGAGAGTCGAAATAATTGAGAGAACCCTAGAAGGCGCTAGTACACCAAGCAAGGATCTCATCTCGTTCGTGTGTGGATACCGTAGAGGCGTCGTAGTTTCTACGCTAAGGACGACAACAACAGAAGGATCCGATCCATCCTGTTCGTTTTATTGACACCAAATCGCATATAAGGTATGTCTTCTATCGATTTTATTGAACAGCATAGATCCTAGGGTTTAAAGATTAGTGCGTAGATTAATGTATGTGATGCATGATTACTGCCCTAATTCCCTACAGTGGTATCAGAGGGAGGTTATTGTTGTTCTTTATTCTTCGATCATGTTTATAGTCGTTTTATAACTTGAAAATCTGTTCTCGTTTAAAATTTTGATTATTATCATATTTGGATTTTAGTATCTTGCTAGGTTTTATTAATATCGATTAATGGGTTAATCGTTTTCTGTAGCATGTTTTTATTTTCGTTAATCAATTTGCATATACGATATGCCCTTTGATTAATAGAGATCTGATATGTCAAAAACGTAATGAATGGATATGTAACATTCTGTATTTTAATTAATGTTAATTATGTTATATTAACTCTTTTATATATATGAGAATGATCTTTTTATAATTCGGGTGGTCCGAATGAATTTCGGTTGGTAAATAGGAAGTTTTGGGTTCTTTGTGATTCGTTAATTTGAGCTAACTTTGGGCTATCGTAAGTCCTCTGTTATTTATCCGATTGAAGTTTTTCTCGCGAATGTCTCTAGTATTTGCATCATTCTACAACTTTCGTGTTTTGTCCGAAAGCTAATTCGCACTCCTTGTGGATCAAAACAGGGCACGAAGTAGGCCCATCGCTAAATTCTGGTTTTTTAATAGTATTCGGCAGAGCGCTGTCTTCGGTGAATTTCTGGGAAAAATGTGTCCATAATTTGAGAAAACTTCCTCTTATAAAGTTTTAGAACTTTGAAATACCTTTCCGTGGACATAAAGAACGGCTCAATCGGAGTTCCGAGTCAAAAGTTATGGCCAAAACAAAAACAGTGCTCCAGAACCAAAAACCCACGCGCGGTTACTGTAGCAACCGACTTAAAGTCGGTTTTAGCTCGTTTTAAGCCATTTTTCAACCATTTTCGAACCAGCCACTTCCACAAAACTCTAGAGAGTTCTAGAGAGAGAGAGATAAGTGTTTTTGAGCGTATCTTACCTATTTTCACTTCCGATCGAAGGATTACACATCGAAAAACATCCGAAACACTTCTTAGCTTGCTATTCATCATCTTCTACCTTGAGGACTCTTTGGGGAAGCTTGAAGCATCAAATTTCCATCTTCTTTCTCACTCATAAACTGAGGTAGGGGTATTTTCTTGGTTTTTGACACTTCATAAACTTGTTTATATGTTTTTAAATAGGTTTATACACATATGTTGGGTTGAAAATCCCTAAACCCCTGGGGGAGCAACATTTGGCCGCCTATAAGCCACCGGTGTGGAGCCCGGGAACCTAGGCAAATTGGCAAGGCACTATGGTTTTGCGATTATCTATATTTATATGGGATCGGGGTGAATGATCCCAGGGCTATTGTTATCTATACTTGTGTGGGATCGGGACAATTGATCCCAGGTTATCATATCTTGGCAGCAGTGGAACCTATTCATCACTCATGCTTTCTATTATACGGAAATCGGTTGACACGGGAGGTAACCTGCATTAGCATGTTCATGCATGATCACTTGATGAATTTTGGATTTTCTGTTGATATTATTGATATTACCATGGTCTAAAAAAAAATATGTTTACAAACTTGTTTTTAAACATATGCCTGGTACCCCCTACTGAGCAAATGGCTCACCCCGATTTTTCTTTAAAAATATTTCAGGTACTCACGAGTCCCACGAGGACAAGGACACGACTGGGTCAGGGACGATATAGAGGCTCTGATACTACGTGTATATTTTGGTTTACTGTGATGTATGTATATTTTTCCGGGAAGCCACGGCTAGCCCGAGGAGTTTATATACTTTGGTTATTCATATGGTTTGGATTATGTGTACTTGATACATGCTGGAATGTATAATATGTTTGATACCCTATGCAGCGTGATACTTGTTATATATGTTGTTGTTGACTTATTTCTTTCTATATACCTATCTTAGTCTTACTAAGGTAGGTTAGTAACGCTCCAGGCCTTAATTACAGGCGTTATCCTGTACATTAAGGCGGGGGTGTTACAGGATAACTGTTATCGACACGTTCTTGATTCTGTTTGACAGTTTCGATTAGGGTTCATGTTTTGACATATTGTTCGTTTAAGTTTCATGCTGTCATGATTTTAATTCCGCATTATCATGTTTAGCGATTCAGAATCGTTCTGTTAGGGTTTACGCAATCGTTATAGACCTGATAAGATCACGGCTATAGGGTTCTTAACGATTAATTTGATTAATGAGATAGGACAGATTAATATGATTAATCTAGACGAATCTGTCTAATATGATTAGACACGTTTCTGGAGGAAATAATTTGAAATCGTTCAAATTCTCCACGGTGGCAGAAGTGTGATTCTCTTGCAGGTCATACACCGGGGTGTTCCCCCCCCCCCCCCGGACCCCGATTGGGGCGCTGCCCCAAACCCCGCGAGGGCGCAGCCCCTCGACCCCTCAGTGTTTATTTAATAATTGATTAAATTTAATTTTCGCATTTATGTGTATGCAATGTGTTGTGTTATGGGATAATACTAACTTGCAGGGTTATAATTTAAAGTGATATAGTATGGCCAAACTAAATACGGCCTGCGTGTCGTCTTGTTTTTATTGTAATAGATAAATACGGCCTGCGTGTCGTTTTGTGTTTTGCAATGTAATTTTAAATTACTAGTCTCTTGTATTAGGCTGTACAATTTTTGTATATTACCTCGCATAGAAGATGGAGGATCCCTCATCACAACAGAAGATAGCCGAGAACTTTGGAGTGTCCAAAGCTACAAAGGATGGAAGCAAAGTTAATTAGTAGCTTTATTTCTTTGGCCATGCTATATCACATATTTATTGTTTTATGCTTGTTTAAATATTCTGTTGTATTATTTTGTAACTGCATATTTATGTCCCTAGAACAAATGAAATTATTTGTGCCTTTCCAACACTGATAACTATTAATTTTATGATTATTATAGAAGACGCCTGCCAAAGCGGGTTATCTTAAATCATCATAAATTAATAGTATGGAAGTCGGACATCCATAAGTCAGAAAAGTGTTGGATTGATTTCACGAGGCCATCAAAACGGTTTTGGGCCTTGAGGCAAAGTGTTGAGAAGCCGAAACATAAGATGTAAAACTCAACAAACCAAGAATTACATATAATGTAATTAACAAATGTTGCTTACCTAATTAACAAAGTTTAAGTGAAAAGCCAAAGCTTTCTTAATACCTTGTGTAATATGGATCTTGGACCTACTATGTCCTATTGGGACAATTGTGTGTAAGGAATAGTAGGAATTTTTTTAAAATAAGCATATTAAATGTTTGCATATGTTATTTTGCTGTAGATAGATGACTAACAATAACACAACCGCTTTTTCGTTACGATCTGTCCTTGAGAAGGAAAAACTAAACACAACCAACTTCCTAGACTGGTTTAGGAATCTGAGAATTGTTCTCAAACAGGAGAGGAAAGATTATGTCCTCGAAAATGCTATTCCTAAAGAACCGGCAGCTAATGCTCCTCGTGCACAGAAAGATGCATATCAGAAGCATCTCAATGATGATTTAGATGTTTCATGTCTCATGCTTGCTAGCATGAATGCTGATCTGCAGAAGCAGTTTGAAAATATGAATGCATTCGACATGGTTAAGGAACTGAAGAGTTTGTTTCAGGAACAAGCTCGAGTCGAACGCTTCGAGACTACTAAGTCTTTGTTTTCATGCAAGCTTGCCGAGGGAGGCTCAGTCAGTCCTCATGTACTCAAAATGATTGGGTACATTGATCACCTAGAAAGGTTGGGGACAACCATTAGCCAAGAGTTGGCCACTGATGTCATTCTCCAGTCGCTGCCTGAGTCATATGATGGTTTCATTATGAACTTCAATATGCACAGCCTGGAAAGGACATTAACTGAGCTGCATGGGATGCTGAAAACAGCTGAGCAGAACATTGTTAAGAAAGGTAAGAATAATGTTCTGATGGTTCAAAAGGGAAAGGGTTTCAAGAAAGGTGGAAATGGCAAAGGAAAAATCAATGCCAAAGGCAAGGGTAAAGCTCAAGTTAAGAACTGGAACAACAAGAAGAAAAATTCTGAGCCCAAGCCTAATCCACAAGCTGAAATGATATGTTTTCACTGCAATGAAAAGGGTCATTGGAAGAGAAACTGCAAGAAATACCTTGACGACAAAAAGAAGGGACTAGCCCCTTCGTCTTCAGGTACTTACGTTATAGAAGTAAATGTTACTTCAGCTTCTTCTACTTCTTGGGTATTAGATACTGGTAGTGCATCTCACATTTGTGCAAATGTACAGGGACTCAAAAGGAGTAGGAAGCTGGCTAAAGGAGAAGTGGACCTACGTGTTGGAAATCGAGCAAAAGTTGCTGCTCTAGCTGTAGGAACATTTGAGATTCTTTTGCCTTCAGGATTGATTTTAGAATTAAATAATTGTTACTATGTGCCTGCTTTTAGCAGAAACATTATTTCTATTTCTTTGTTAGACGAACAAGGTTTTGAATTCAATTTTAAGGACAAATGTTGTTCATTTTCTTTGAATAATATGCAATATGGTATTGGACAATTATTGGATGGTCTTTATATTCTAAATCTTGAAATACCTGTTTATAACGTAAATAACAAGAGAATCAAGTCTGATGATTTGAATCCTACTTATTTATGGCATTGTCGTTTAGGCCATATAAATGAGAAACGTATGTTGAAGCTCCATAAAGATGGTCTTCTAAATTCATTTGATTTTCAGTCTTTTGAACGATGTGAATCTTGTTTGTTGGGAAAGATGACTAAAAGCCCTTTCAATGGTAACAATGATAGGACAAGTGATCTTTTGGCCCTCATTCATACTGATGTATGTGGACCACTAAACACAACTGCCAGAGGAGGATATCAGTACTTCATTACATTTACTGATGATTTCAGTAGATATGGTTATGTTTACTTGATAAAACATAAATTGGAGTCTTTTGAAAAGTTCAAGGAATTTCAAAATGAGGTACAAAATCAACTTGGCAAAACTATTAAAGATCTTCGATCAGATCGAGGAGGAGAATACTTAAGCCAAGAATTTAATGATCATCTTAAGAGTTGTGGAATTGTTTCACAACTTACTCCACCAGGAACACCACAATGGAATGGTGTATCTGAAAGGAGAAATCGAACACTGTTAGACATGGTTCGATCAATGATGAGTCAGACATCTCTTCCAATATCATTTTGGGGATACGCTCTTGAAACCGCAGCGTTCACACTAAACAGATCTCCATCTAAGGCTGTAGAAAAGACACCTTACGAGTTGTGGACTGGAAAGGTTCCAAGTCTGTCTTTTCTGAAGATTTGGGGTTGTGACGTTTTCGTCAGACGACTTGTAACGACCCGGTCGCACCTCAGTACGATATTGTCCGCTCTGGGTAGCGTCCTAGACAGGCCTCAGCCCCAGGACATCTACCCTCACGGCTTTGTTTCTGGGAGCTCACGACCAGCTTCCCAGGGGGTCACCCATCCCTGGATTGCTCTGGTCCAAGCACGCTTAACTTCGGAGTTCTCATGGGATCCGAAGCCAGTGAGCTACCCAAAAGGCCTCGTACTTAATTAGCGACCATATCTTACTTATATGGGTCTCCAAGGATCCCCCAACTTCCGGTGTGGGATGCCCCCTTTGAGCTACCATTCCTCCACACAAGGGAGTACTCATCACTCAGGGTGTCACATCCTTCCCCCCAAGGGAATCGACGTCCTCGTCGACACACCGTACTCTGTGGGGTCCGCTCTGATACCATTTGTAACGACCCGGTCGCACCTCAGTACGATATTGTCCGCTCTGGGTAGCGTCCTAGACAGGCCTCAGCCCCAGGACATCTACCCTCACGGCTTTGTTTCTGGGAGCTCACGACCAGCTTCCCAGGGGGTCACCCATCCCTGGATTGCTCTGGTCCAAGCACGCTTAACTTCGGAGTTCTCATGGGATCCGAAGCCAGTGAGCTACCCAAAAGGCCTCGTACTTAATTAGCGACCATATCTTACTTATATGGGTCTCCAAGGATCCCCCAACTTCCGGTGTGGGATGCCCCCTTTGAGCTACCATTCCTCCACACAAGGGAGTACTCATCGCTCGAGCTACCATTCCTCCACACAAGGGAGTACTCATCACTCAGGGTGTCACACGACTAATCACAACTAAATTGGAACCCAAATCTGATAAATGCTTCTTCGTAGGATATCCTAAGGAAACTAAAGGATATTATTTCTATAATCCAACCGAGAACAAAGTGTTTGTAGCTCGGAATGGAGTTTTCTTAGAAAGAGAATTTCTTTCCAAAGAAAACAGTGGGAGCACGATACATCTTGAAGAAATTCGAGATGATAGTAATCTTAATGAAGAGCCTCAACAAAGTATGCAAATAGTTGCAGAAACCCCTGAAGAAGTTACAGTCTTACGAAGGTCAAATAGGCAACGTCGCGAACCTGAGAGATTATCACTTTTCATCTCAGATGAGCAAGACATAGTGTTGTTAGACAACAATGAGCCCTTGACTTTCAAAGAAGCAATGGAGAGTTCTAGTTCCGAGAAATGGCTAGAAGCTATGAAATCCGAAATGAAATCCATGCATGACAATCAAGTATGGGACTTGGTTGACATGCCAAATGGCTGTAGAGCCATAGGTTGCAAATGGGTTTTCAAAATTAAGACTGATAAAGATGGTAAGATCGATGTCTATAAAGCTCGATTAGTTGCAAAAGGATATCGACAAATTCATGGTATTGACTATGATGAATCCTTTTCGCCAGTTGCCATGTTTAAATCAATCCGGATCCTTTTAAGCATTGCCGCATATTATGACTATGAAATATGGCAAATGGATGTCAAAACTGCTTTCCTCAATGGATACCTTGAAGAGGATGTGTACATGACACAACCTGAAGGTTTTGTCGATCCAAGAAATGCTAACAATGTATGCAAGCTTAAGAGATCCATATATGGTCTTAAGCAAGCATCTCGGAGCTGGAATCTTCGTTTCGATGAAACTATCAAAGAGTTTGATTTCAGAAAGAACGAAGAGGAACCTTGTGTATATAAGAAAACTAGTGGGAGCGCGATAGTCTTTCTGGTATTGTATGTAGATGACATACTACTCATTGGGAATGATATTCCTATGCTTGAGTCTGTTAAGACCTGGCTGGGAAATTGTTTCTCAATAAAAGATTTGGGCGAGGCAGCCTACATATTAGGGATCAAGATCTATAGAGATAGATCAAGAAAACTAATAGGACTGAGTCAAAGTAATTACATTGACAAAGTTTTACGTAGGTTCAACATGCAAGATTCTAAAAGAAGGGTCTTGCCAATGACACATGGTACAACACTCAGCAAGACTCAGTGTCCTCAGACACAAGATGAGCGAGATCGCATGAGTAGAATCCCGTATGCTTCGGCTATAGGTTCTATCATGTACGATATGTTGTGTACTCGTCCCGATGTAGCATGCGCATTGAGCGTGACTAGCAGATACCAGTCAGATCCAGGTGAGAGTCACTGGACCGCTGTCAAGAATATCCTCAAGTACTTAAGAAGAACTAGGGATATATTCTTGATTTGTGGTGGGGAAGAAGAGTTGGTTGTAAATGGGTACACGGATTCTGGTTTTCAATCAGACAAGGATGATTTCAGATCACAATCCGGTTTTGTGTTTTGTCTCAATGGTGGAGCTGTGAGTTGGAAGAGTTCTAAGCAAGCCACAGTTGCTGATTCTACAACAGAGGCTGAATATGTTGCTGCTTCAGAAGCAGCAAAGGAAGAAGTATGGATAAAGAAGTTTATGTAACACCCCGTTCATTCGTTTTCTCGTAGTTGCTTTCATTCGTCCGCTTAATTCACCTCGGGTGGTGAATTTCTTATTCGGAGGGACTCGTAATGTTATAGAACTCTTTATTGTCCACATTAGCCTCCTTCCACTCATGGGAGTGTTCGCTGAGTGATTCGAGTGGTTCGGATCGAAACCGAGGCGATAATCGCGTATTTTGACTTTTCGTGATTCGTCAATTTCTGACCAACTTTGGGAGGCCATAACTTCTTCATCCGATGTCCAAACGACTCTCCGTTTGCGGCCATGTCTTCATTTCTTTTCCCTCTACAACTTTCGTGTTTGGGCCGAGTCGAGATTCAGCCGTTTTGAGGCCCGTTTTGGGCTCAGAAAGTCATTTGCTGTTGCAGTGACTTCCATGATCGATCATGGAAGGGCCATGATCGATCATGGTCCTCCATAGAGTTCCAGAACGGTTCATGATCGATCATGGGGGACCCATGATCGATCATGGTTCACTAGTAAGTCGGTTTTGAGCGTTTTTCACTCGTTTTTAAGTCGTTTAACACCCCCACAACCTCATTTTCGAACATCCAACGTAGAGAGGGAGTAAGGAAGGGTCTAGAGAGCTCTAGAGAGAGAGAGAAGAGATCATTCCCATCTCTCATCTCCCATCCAAGATTTGAGTTCCGAATCATTCTCTTCTTCACTATTCTTCATCTTTCCCGCTTTCTTCCTTCGTTGGAGCTTGCGTTGGAGCTAGGGCTTTGGCGGTACAGCCTCTACGCTTCATCAACTTACGGATTCGGCTTATCTAAGGTGGGGACACTAGTACTAAAACTTGTTTTTCAATGTTTGATTGATGAATTAGAGTCTTGCACTCAACTTGGGGATTTTAAGCAAAATCATATGTTGTCGACATCTCTTGGGGATTGGGCTAGATAATCTTTAGATTAGTGATAGATATTGATAGATTATCACTCCTACAGCGTGATTGATCCTCTAGTCCCTCGATTTAGCATGCGTACCTAGAGGTTTATGTGAAACATACTTCATAGCTATTCGTATGACTTATAAATTGTGATTTATAGGTCTTGTGCTTATGGATGAATGATTATGGGTTATTAATGGTAGTGTTTGTACATAAAACCCGCTAAGGCAGATTAATACGCAATAACCCATAAGCTTAGCACCGTATATGGAATATGGTTATCCCTAGCAATGAAAGAACAACCTCAGTATACTCTGGCAGCGTAGAGAACATACTTTGGTGGGGCATGGATTGCCTCGGTCATGAATACAAACATCTAGGCGAGTTGTATTGGTATGCCGGGTGAGCTAGAATCGTAATAACCAATACATAGCTTGATAGGATGTTAATAATGAACCAATTGGTCTTATTATGAGAATAATCATGTGACGATAAACATATGGAGTATACGAATGATGAATACGCTTGTATAAATGATTAACGATGATGTTAATGATGGTAAATGGATGAGTGGGCGCTTGTATGATTATATATATGACGATGAGCCATATGTGTGATGTATGATTAATGATGATAATGATGTTCATTGTGGGAAATGAATGAATGTGATGTATGTTACTGTGATCACACATATGGGCTGGATATGATGATATACCGAGCACCGGGTAGCTCCCCGTGACTCGAAGGAGGGCCGCCTATTGCCGCCCATGGGTGAACAGGCCCTAAACCGTGCACGGGAAAATGAAGTCGGTGACTCCGCCGGTGGTTGTGTTGCCCACAAAGGAGAGCCCACTCTAGGTATCTTGCCTTCCAACTGGACTATGTGTCCTTGGTTAGATGAGTTTCCCCGGCAAGCGGAGCAGGTCCTGTGTGCCACTACTTCCCAAATGGTGAGTCCCCGGGAAGTAGTTGGGCTACTAATGGTCATCACCCTACTAGGGTATCTCCTGGTGTAGTTTCTCTAGGGTGTCGTGGAAGCTTGTATGGGCGTTCACCTCGTTAACTATTCGGAGTGTTGTTCCCCGGGAAAGTGACCGTCGCGTGGGCTATCTCCGAATGACCTACTTGGAGAACCAAATCCCTGGGCCGCCACCTCACCTAGAGGAGACATGGACAAGAGCTTTGGATCCTTCGGGACTCGCTGGATTCTCTGTTCTGGGCCTGGTCAGACCGCGGGGTGAAACTGAGGCACTATACTGGAGATATGATACGGATCGATATGTTGTGGATGTGTATTGTTTATATTATTATTGTTATTGTATTGTATCATATCTTGTATGGCATGGTTAGTGCTATGTTGCCTCGAGCGAGTGTGCCTTTAGTAAGAACAATGATATAGACACTATCGTAAATGACATAATATACATAGGAGAGCGTTGGCCACTCATAATGTACTAACAGATAAAGTGGAAAGCATTATTAGCTAATGGCCATAGAAACCTGGTATACAAGTGTGAGTACGCGGTTTAGTTGTGAGGACGAAATAGGGATAAAGCCTTGTAGGCGGCCAAGTATGGAATTCATAACGTACTATAACTAAAGAGAAAGCTATAGATACTTGGCCAATTGTCACAACTTACGGTCTAGGTACCGAATAGCATAGTATATCCTTGAGTTACACTTGAGAACGAACTCAAGTAGGTCTATATCTACGATTCTCTAGTAAGGTGAGATCGACTTAGGATATTCCAAGGGAATCTAAGGATGGAATAGGTTGATCAAATAGTCAGCTTCCTAGTGACTAGGATGGGATTCCTAGTGGGTTTTGCACACACGGGTGTGTGAGTTGCATTGCACTGCATGGTTTTCAAACTGCTGTATTAAAGTAAAACAACTATTTCTATATAAAACCTATATAGTTCCCACTGAGCCCGGATTTGGCTCACCCCATTTTCTAAACAGTTTTGCAGGTTAAGCATCGGGGATTGGCGCGTGGTCTACGAGTCTAGTAGCCTCTGATGTCTTATAACTTTTGAAGTCCTTGAACTAAGGAGTTGGTTGTATATGATCTTATGTTGTATTAAACTTTTTATAATTATGTATGGACTTTACAATTATTTTGGGTAATGAACTTTGGATTTGTATAAACGGTTTTTATATGTATATGTGTGGAGTTGAGTGTGAATGTGCCTTGTAATCCTCACGAGTTTGGTTTTTATTTAAATAAACTCCACATACCGAGTTTTAGTAGAACGGGACATTTTATTTAAGAAAAGTTTTTAAAAAAGTTGTGGATTTTATATTTCAAACCCGCCGTCGCGCACGGCATCCGTGATTAACCGGGTCCCGGAGGTGAAAATCTCGGAACGGGATTCGGGGCGTCACAGTTTATCACTGAACTTGGTGTCATTCCTAGTAGCACCAATCCAGTGGATTTGTATTGTGACAACAATGGAGCTATTGCTCAGGCTAAAGAGCCAAGGTCGCACCAAAAGTCCAAACATATTCAGAGACATTATCACCTCATTCGTGAGTTTATCAGTAATGGTGATGTAAAGATATGCAAGGTTCCCACAGACGAGAATGTAGCTGATCCTTTGACTAAGCCACTTTCTCAATCTAAACATGATCGTCATTTTAGTGCACTAGGCATTCGTTTTATGAATGAATGGTCCTAGTACAAGTGGGAGACTGAAAGAGATATGTCCTAGGACTATTCATATATTATGATTTGTACTTGGATATCTTATGCTTATTGTCATTAATAAAGTTTATTTCATTTTACTTTATATTCTCTTGTAAATAATATTTATTAATACTAGCTCATCAAGTACGTGACTAGATTGTGGGATGCTAGTAATGTTATAATAATATTGTTTAGATGTCCCTGATCATATGTCAATAATCTAGGATCACATTGATATAATGATTAGAGTATGGGTCAGCTGATGACTATGTTTCACAAGTCATGAATATGGAGATATCAAGCTGAACATACTGATACTTGTTAGTGAACAAAGTATTGGACCGACCCGCTTTGGGGACACTGCGAGGAGTGTTACATAATGTCATCAGTGATGTTCCCCATTTTTGATATCGTATTATCCTCAGACCTGAGATCGTCATGGTTACCAACATAGGGATTAGCATGTTAGGCATTATCAAACGTTGCTCTTGACCGAGTAATTATAAAGATGATGATCAAGCATACTATGAACTATGTAGAGGTATGTGGTTGATCAAGATGGGATTTGTCACTCTCATACTATGAGAGAGATATCTTTGGGCCCTTTGATAAGTATAATTAATATTTGCATGGCCATGCGCAAATGAGATGTCATTTGTTTTGGATTAATTATACTTAGAGATCAAGAAATAAAGAATGAACTATACAAGAATGACACTTGCCTAGTCTTGTGTTCAAACTAGATATCGGTTGACAAAAGGAATTAATATGTGGAATATCAATTTAAGGTTGTGTCGTTTTGACCTTTATACCTTTTGGGTAGTAGTAATGTTTTACTAGAGACCGCTTACTATTCGTTTAATAAAACGGGCTTTTAATTATATTGCCAAAGAGTATAAAACCTACAGGGTCGCACACCAAAAACGAGTTAGATCAAAACGAATTAAAACGGGCCAAGTTGGACTTGGGCCTAATTCGTTTGTTGCTTAGGGTTCTCACTAGGGTTCCCCTTTAAAAGGGAACCTTTATTCTTCTTGGCCGTAAAAAGAAAACTTGGAGAGGCTAGAGAGTCGAAATAATTGAGAGAACCCTAGAAGGCGCTAGTACACCAAGCAAGGATCTCATCTCGTTCGTGTGTGGATACCGTAGAGGCGTCGTAGTTTCTACGCTAAGGACGACAATAACAGAAGGATCCGATCCATCCTGTTCGTTTTATTGACACCAAATCGCATATAAGGTATGTGTTCTATCGATTTTTTTGAACAGCATAGATCCTAGGGTTTAAAGATTAGTGCGTAGATTAATGTATGTGATGCATGATTACTGCCCTAATTCCCTACAAAGTAGACTAATCGTTAATAGTTGTTCATTCGGTAACCTTGTAGTAACGTGCCGAGTTCAACACATTTCTGGGAAAAATTTATCAATAATTTGGAAAGTTTCCTCTTAGTAACTTGTAGAGCTTTGAATAAGCTTTCCGTGGACATAAAGATCACCTCGATCGGAGTTCCGAGCAAAATATTTTGGCAATTTGAAATTTAGTGCTGCAGAAAAACTTTTACCCGCGAACTGGTACAGAGGAAATGGTGTATCGGTCTGGCCTTTACAAAATGGAAAACTTTTAAGCTACAGACCGGCCCAGAAAACTATGATGTATTTCTTGTGTAGCACAAAAACCCACTTGGAACCCCTTTTAATGGTTAACGATTTATATTGTATTGGTGAATACTTATTCTTAAGGGATCATGTGGTGGCTTTTATGTTATAAAAGGATCATTTATGAGTTGTTGAATATATTGAAATGGTTTATATGATAATGTCCCATGCCGATTACTGTTTAAAGTTATATTTGATTTATGATAAACATTAAATGGCACAATAGTTTCTTGTATGAGCCTATTGATAAATTGTTGAGCGTCTATGCTAGGTTAGTCTATGATAGGTCCCGGGTTTGATCCCTAACGATTGGGGCCGGAATTTGGGACAGAGTCTCCTGGGTGCAAGACCCAAAACTGTGCACGGGAAAGAATGGGAGGCACTGCAGCAGCGTGGTTAAAAGGCCACAAAACGCAGACCCGGTTGTATGCTTGGACGATGATCATGTTACGGTTGGTTATTACGAATGAGAAAAGAATGGGAGGCTTTGCTGCCGCGTGGTTGAAAGGCCACGAAACGCACACAAGGCTGTGTGCTTGGGACGTGTGGGATTTGAGAGAACGTGATGCGAGATTTATAAGATAAATAGACATACAATTTAAAAAGGGTATTTCCTCAAAGTCTTATCGATGCTTTAAGAATAAGACTGGCTTTCTTTCTAAATTATTATATACATATAATTGTAAACAAGTTACTACATATTTTAACACAACAAGGGTTTCCTAATACTGTACAAAATGAGATTTCTAAACTTTAATTTCATACTATGTTTCTATATGATTCCCACTGAGTCCTTCGACTCACCCCACCTCTCCTCTACTCAGTTTCTTTTGCAGGTTCGCCCGGGGAACAGTGAAAGTGAGGACGCATTTCTTAGTTTGCCTCTGTACCATAGCCTTTAGAGTCTTGTCCTTAAGATTTTTTTTAGTCGTTTGTATAAAGTTTAAGTCCTGTAATGGCATTGATTATATATGTATGGAACTTTTATTAATATGCATTGTATACTTCATGGAGATTATATTTTCTACATTTAGGACCTCGTTGGAGGCATAGCTGATGAGTAATAGAAAATTTTATTTGGTGTTGGGCAGATGTAGTGTATTGGGTAATGTTTATAATTGTAAAGTTATGGAATTCTTAGTGTCTGACCAGAATTATATCTAGTTATAACCGCCGTCGTCGCACGGCACCCGTGACACACCGGGTCTCGAGGTGGAATCTTCTAACAGAATCTGGGGTGTTACAAGTTGGTATCAGAGGCATAGGTTTCCATTTCCTTCACCGTGAGTGGGTCTAAACACCCCAATCCACGACTCTCGTGTGAACCTGATTTTCACAAGTCTTGAGTCATCATTCATATAGGAGACCGGTTATGCCAGCAAGATGTTGCTACAGGTGCCGACCCGACCAGTCTTGGTAACCAATAACATCCTCCCAATAATTAGGGAGTTTTACCACATGGTTATGACAACAAGATAGTGCGATAGGAGCAAACCCCCGTTACTCTTGGTAACCATTTATTCCCGAGAAGAATGGGAAGTTTTATTATGACGAAGTCAAGAAGGTGTCATTCTGAAAGAATCCAAATTCCGAGAACTTTTTCAAACACATTGCAAAGAATGAGAAGTATTCATGAGGATAGCCCAGTCAGAGGGTAAATGGTAAGATTAGTGCATCCCATAGGCTGAGGGTAAACATCGATAAGCTAAAAAAAATTAAAAAAAATCTGAAGAAGGATTGAGATGGATTCCCTAAGGGTAGACGGGAGAATAGATTGATATATCAGAGATATCTTGGCCGAGAAGAAGGTTAACCGTGGATCACATTGCCCAAAGCACCACAAAATTCCCCTGCCATGAAGGTACATTTTGATTCAAAGATTTTAATGAATAAAACAACAAGTTGAGATTCACGCGAGAGTCATGAATTGTTGTCTTCTTATTATCGTCCCGGAATCCTTGCGAGCAAGAATCCCGGGACGAGAGGGTCTGTGAACAACCCAATCCACGACTCTCGTATGAACCTGATTTTCACAAGTCTTGAGTCATCATTCATATAGGAAACCGTTAGGAAAAATCCTGACTTTCAAGCGCGTCAGGAATCTACCACAACCAATGTCGCCGCTTCGCTTACTAGGACGGGGATCGCCCCGTTAGAAAAAATTAGTTTTTTAAGAGCCAGCTGCACGGTTGGCTTCAAGTCGCACGCCTTAACAGCATGGTTGGCTTTAAGCCGCACGCCCTAGCCGTACAATCGCCTCCTAGCCGCACGGTTCACTCCCAACTGTACAGTTGGCTTCGAGCCGCACAACCTAGCCGCACCCCTGCGGCTGGCCCCTTCTAAAGTGTTTTTGACTGAAATTTTGCTATAAATAGGACCCTTGGGGTCTCATTTTAGGCATTAACACTGAATATAGTTTTTAGAGAGGAGAAGCTTTGTCAAGATCATTAGAGAGAGTTTTTAAAGACAAAAAATTCTAGAGAGAGAAAGTTTTTAGAGAGAAAATTCTAGAGAGAGAAAGCTCTAGAGAGAGAAAAAAGCAAACAAGCAGTCGTCGGTCTTCTTCAAGCGCTTCAGGTACGCGTTTCTATAACTTCCCTGAATTTCAATACTGCATTTTTTATACAGTTTTAATACAAAAAATTAGATAACTTGCAAAGAAGTCCACTGCTTTCAAAACAAGTCCTTTCTAAATTTTACAAGAAAACTAAAATCTGTTTTGACACGTTTTCAAAATAAAAACAAAAATACAAAAACAGTTTCAAACATATGGAATTACGAGACTCTGATTTCATTCTATGAATGAATACGTAGGCGCTTGCAAAGCTCGAGTCTGATTTCAAAATATAGTTTTAAACTAAAATTATTCGAAAAGGACTATTCTGAAAACTATTCAAACTACTTGCGAGATGTCTAAAATAGGAATTAAATACATGATCCATTAAGAGACCGAAAGGGCGAATTGGGTGCCTAGCTCCTTCCCAATTCGTAACGTAGTTCTCGAACCCTAGCAATGTAAGTTTTCAATCAATCTCTAGTTTCAAACGTATGAAAGATAGTTCATTACCGAATTGTCTTTATATGATCTTTTGTTTGTTTTCTCGTAAAGCAAACTGGCGACTCTACAAAACAAGTTTTCATAACAAAACGAAAAGAGAAAGAGGATTCTGAGGGTCGTAAATTAGGGGGATTCTCTTCTGTAGTGGTCTTATTCATCTTTCTGTTTTGACAATTTGGGAAATGCTCGATAAATTGATTTCGGTTAATAGTGTGGTTGTAGAGGGACTAGTGGGTTACATTATAGTCAGCCGCAGCGCAAGGGATGACTATAGTATAAACCATTAGTCGACTGCTACTAACTGGAAGTGAAACTCAATAACTAGTGAGCTCTACCCAAAATGTCCATTCCTTTCATTCTTCAAACTTCTGCCCTATCTTCCTAATCCCACGTAACTTCATTATCTTCATTGTACACGCTCCTCATAATTCGAAGAATAGTTATGACATTCCTAGCAGCGTGAGTCTCACCTGTACCAGAATTTTGAGAGACACTCTAAACAACGACAGGGGTGTAATAATGGTTTAGCGTGATTCTTAAGATGGGAATAGTAGTAAAGCTTATGGCTTTAAGAAGTTTTATATCCCACGACCACCTTTGTTTAGTGGGAAGACTGAACCACATCGGTTTTCAATTTAAGATTTTCATTCCTTCTGAAAGTAGGTGGGTTAGTTTCTCATTTAGAACTTGAGGTTCGGGCACCGCATTAGTGGATATATTTAGTGAGGCCAATGTCATTACTAGGTAAACCACACCTAGTAAGACCGTCCGCGATATATATGCCCGATGCTTGCTGCAAAGCAGAGAGGGGAGAATTTTATATTCCAATTCGGAGTAGGATGGCGAATAAGAGTAACTGTCCTAGGCTCTGGGAATTGAACAGGTATATGGAAAGACACATGATAGATTAACCATGTAGGTTCTAATGGTGTGCATCCTGATCATTGTATGAGAACCGGACTCCAAGCCGGCTCCAGTATTACGAAAATTTCCAAATTTTCATAACGATAACTCACTTGATGCCTACATTAACCACAGGGCAAGGAAAGCCTAGTTGGCAAAGGTTCAGCACCAGCTTGGTAGTACACTAGAAGAATCCTATAGGGACGAAAGGTCGTCTTAGTCTACTAGCATCATGTTTAGATTTGGTTTGATGGAAGTGTGTCTCTTTTATTTGTTATTGCTACGTATGTTGTAAGTTTAAGTTCGAGCCTGAGAAAGATAGAATCCTTCATTAGTAATTCACCCTACTGTTTAACTCCAACGGAGCTTGGCAAGCTTAAGACCCTTGTAGATGATTTGATAACTAGCCCCCAGGAACAATTATTCTTTAAAAATTAAATTGTTATCGTATCACCCCCAATCGTGCATCTGTGAGGCGAACATTCTCAAAAGGTGTCTCGTATTCTTTATATAGCTTTCAGAGTTTTTGGTTGTGCCATTTAGGCCAACTAAAGTACCCACCGCTTAAATGAACCTCATGTATGATAGTCCTGATGATCGTCAGAATGGTAGTACCCAAGTAACCATGAGGAAATTGCTCTCGACGGTGAAATATCTAATCTTTGAACTCGTTTCCATTCCGGCAAAACTATTAGAATCCTTATATTTTAGTTTAGATGCCAATAAGGAGAATTAAAGCCTTGTGGTGTTGGAGCGATTAAGGGATCTGTGAACACCCCAATCTGAGACTCTCGTGTGAACCTAATTTTCATTATACATCAAGTCTTGAGTCGTCATGCATACAAGAGACTATTAGGAAAGGCCTTGGTTTTCGAGCGCGTCAGGTATCTACTGCAACCTTGTTGCCACTTCGCTTACTAGGACGGGGATCGACCTGCGGCTCCTAGCCGCACGCCCTGCGGCTACCCCTTGCGGTTGGCCTCTTTTGGAGCGTTTTTGGCGAGATTTTTGCTATAAATAGGACCTTTGGGCTCTCATTTTGGGACATCAACACTCAATAGTGTTGTTAGCAAGTAGAAACTTTGTCAAAATTATTAGAGAGTCAGTTTAGAGAAATTCTGAGAGAGAAATTCTGAGAGAGAATTTCTAGAGAGAGAAAATTTTAGAGAGAGAAAATCTAGAGAGAGAAAGTTTTAGAGAGAGAGAAGGAAGCAAGCAAGGCAACTAGGCGAGGCCCTTATTTCTTCTTCAGGCGCATCAGGTACGTCTTTCTTCCACTCTACTAATTTCAATACTGCATTTAAATTCATTTTAATACAGAAAGTTAGATAACTTGCAAAGAAGTTCATTGCTTTCAAAACAAATCCTTTCTAAGTTTTACAAGAAATCTAAAATCCGTTTTGATATGTTTTCAAAACAAACAAAAATACAAAAACAGTTTCCAAAAGAAAGGAACTACGAGACTCTGATTTCATTCTACGAATGAATACGTAGGCGCTCGCAAAGCTCGAGTCTGATTTCAAAATATTATTTTAAACTGAATTTATCCGGAAAGGACTATTCTGAAAACAATTCAAACTACTTGCAAGATATCTAAAATAGGAATTAGATGCATGATCCATTAAGAGACCGAAAGGGCGAATTGGGTGCCTAACACCTTCCCAATTCGTAACGTAGTTCCCGAACCCTAACAAAGTCAATTTTCAAAATAAATCTCTGGTTTCAAACGTATGAAAGATAATTCATTTTCGAATTATCCTTCGTACGATCTTTTGTTTGTTTTCTCGTAAAAAAAACTGGCGACTCTACAAAACACGTTTTTTTAAAGAAAACCGAGAACGAGGACCCATCTTCTCTTTTCTCCTATCTCGGGTCGCGGGTCCGGATTCTCACAGGATCGAATTAAGAGAAAGTATGAATCATCTTAATATGTTGTTTCCTTTATATATATCAAAGGTATGCTTGGGTTATGAGAGTGGATGTGAAGGGGTTTCTGGTAGGATTCCCTTGGTGGGTCAATCGTATGAGAGATGTACATCTGTTTTATTCTGCCCAAGACAAACTCTATACCTAACTGGAGTGTAGTGTCCATTTCCTCCAGCCTAAGGAATTTGTCAGAGTGCGTAGCGGAAGAGTGTGATTTGATGAATTCCTGTTGATATAACTTTTTAGTTAATACACCAACATGTTTGACCTAGAATGTCTTATGTGGTTCAGCATGACCATTAATTAATCCCTTGAGCAAGTAATTATGCATCATTCTAGTCTAGGAGTGGTTGGTGAAACTATGACCATCCCTTTCAGTTAAATTTTGTTCTTCAAGAAGTATATGGAGAAGAATGATAGAACTTCATTTATATAGCCAACATCCTTATGCTATAATTCCTGATATTGTATAACATACCTTTTAGGAGTGTAGATGGACAAGGTGATTCATATATGATTCCCTGGCCTTCCTCTAAGGCGTTGGGGAGGCAGGAGTGACACTTTGAATTTGGATTGCCCGGTTGATGCAGGATAATGACAAATTATTTTAGGAAGGGTGGTAGTTTGTGATCACAACGAGTGAGCCCAATATTCTCATAATTCCTATCTATTCAGTGCATTCCCTACTAGAAAATTTGTGATCTCAATTGGTTGAATCACACCAAGTAATCTAATTCTAAATACTTCACCTCGGAGTATAATGATAATGGTAGAAGGACTTACCTTAGACATGCAAAATTCGACAATGCCCTCTTCTTGTAGAGCACAGTATAACTCCTCTTTTGAGCAATGTCGTGTACAATGAAACATATCCTATAGAATCTTGGAATGCATATTTTTCTTTTGATGTAGTCCGGTTGGGAATGTGCACCCGTATGTGAGAATAAGATGGTTTAAACTCTGGCTACAAGATGATTGCGCATTCGTAAACAAGAATGGCCGATTCTCAAAGAAATCCAATGATATTCAAGGTTTCCTGAAAACCTTCTTTTGCATAGGAAATCGAATGACCTCATTTTTGAATTGCCTTAGTATTTTTGCACAGATTATAAGATCCCAACTCATTCTAATCTTGTGATCAAAATTCTTTATTTAGAAACCCCTTTGGAGATCGGAGTATTCAATTGTGGTGAAATCTTCTATATCATTGACTAGATAATCTAGTGCCAATTAAGGATTGAAGTGAACTCTTTCTTTTCTTTGCCATATGTGATCATATGAAGTGATGTTCAAAGGAACTTGTAACTCGGACTCGTGGGAATTTTATTTATAATATCTCCTTTTCATGAAGTAACCCACAGGGTTAGTATGAGTATGAAATAACATTTTCTAGTTATGGCCATTAAAAGGTACATACGTGTGTGAGAATCCGCAAATGCGACCCCCGGGTCTCGTCCCCGTTCGTTGGGCGTCTAAAGCGTCGGAAGGGATTCCGTCGTTCCATTTGCTTGGAGTTTGTGTTGATAATTCATATCGGGTGTCCCTACGTCTATTCTAGATGCAAAGGGGTTCGTTCAGAGTCGCCAGTACGTTTTACGAGAAAACGGACAAAAAGGGGTGTGTAAGGGGAAAGGCTACAGATAAGCCTTTCTTTACACGTTTGTCTGCGAAACCAGGATTCTATAGGGTTTGGGAACTATATTACGGTTTGGGAAGGTGTTAAGCACCCATTCCGCCCTTTCGGTCTCTAGTGGTCTTATATGTTTATTTTATGTTGAAAAACTTGGATGCTTTTAGTGACAGTCTACTACATTTTAAATGAAAAAACCTAATTTCTGGGGAAAAACGGGAAAGGGATAAGAGCCTTTGTGTTTCGAGATCCGATGTTTTATTTATTGAAAGATGTAAATACAAATGACCAAAACCTTTTATTTTGAAAGAGTATCCCGTATTATTTCCTCAGATAATGACGGTTTTCTCGTGTTGTGATTACTTTTGTAAAAGTTCGGATCTATATCGGGACTGATTTAATATGGAAGTAGAACTCTTTGAGGAGAGTTTATCAGACACGTCGCAGTCTATAGAGAAGACAGGACATGTTGATTTTAATTCCTAGATAAGTCTTATCGGTCCGGGTTTTGAAAACAGAATTTTATGCAGATGATAATATACTTACACTTCTGGTTTTGCAAACGGTTTTATCAGGGTCTTTTGTTTTGAAAACGGTAGACTACTTTGTAACTTGGCAATAAGTTTATTCAAATAAAACGTGGACAAAACAACAGAAGTAAAACAAGTACACAGATAAACCTGATTTTCGAGCGCATTAGGAATCTAGCACAATCATGTTGCCACTTCGCTTACTAGGACGGGGATCGAATTCTAAAAGTTTACAATAAAAAAATCGAATTCTAAAAGTTTACAATAAAACTATCATGCAAATATCTTATTTAATTACTAGAAGAGACTTTATTTACCTTCCCGACGAGAATAATAATAAGAAAGAGAATATAATACGGCAGAGAGATCTCCGGCAATAATAATCTTCTCCTTCTTCAGATATTTCCGAGAATTCGATTCTCGAGACTGGACACGTCGAGTGTTGAGAATAGATTCGATGATTCTTCAGAAATAAGACGATAATCGAAAATGCTTGTTGCTGATTTCTACACTGTTTTCGGGTGTTTTTTTAGCTCTGATCTTGCACTGATGTTCTTTTTCAACCTTGGGTGCTGCTGGCCTATTTATAGTGACGAAAAGGTATATGTCGCGCGACATATTGGTGTATGTCGCACGACAATCTTGACTGTCACGCGACATTCTGGTGTATGTCGCGCGACATTCTACTTTAATGATGATTCTGACTCACTGCTGAGTCAGAAAGTGGAGTGGTGGGGTGTTTGTCGCGCGACATGTCCCTCAAAAATGGGATTGTCGTGCGACATAGTGGTGTATGTCGCACAACATTCTTGACTGTCGCGCGACAATCTTGAATGTCGTGCGACATTTCGCTTTAAAACATGTTTATTTGGCCAACAGACGCTTTCGGGGCAGTCTCGGGTGTTTGGGTGGGTCCCGGAGTCCAGAAACAGCAGTTCTCGAAGGTTGTTAGGGTTCTTGCGGGGGTCACGGATCGGGGTGTCTACAACGTGTTAGAATTTGTACAACTCAACGTGATAGATCGTGGTTTGGAGCAATAGATATATGTATATCTCTTACTTATGTTTTCATCAACAATAGCGAATGATCTTAATGAGTTTTGTCATAATATTGGTTTGATAAGTCGTTTTGCATTACAAATTGATTTTCGGGTGTGCTTCTAATAGGAAATTTGTATTTCTTAGAGTTCATTACTCATATATGGTTCGAGATGGTGATTTTTGAAACTCTCAACCGTTTAAGGAGGGGAGAACCTCTAATGGTAGATTGTTATGTGTGCCATCGTGCAATGCACTCCTTTCCTCATGAATTTCGAGGACAAAATTCCTTTAAGGAGGGGAGATTGTAATACCCCGTGATTTATTTACAGCCTAACATCCTTCATAGGCCTGATATAAGCATGTAGTCCCTTTAGTGCGTGAATTATTACTTTCGGACCTTCTGAGTTGGCCCAATACTTCTAGCATATCATATTAGTTGTATTAAGCTTATAGGAGTGATCGTTTCATAAATCAGGTAGTTTGAATTGAAATTGGGATGTCAACTGCAAGTTTTCAATTTATGCGATTTCATAATTCGGGCCAACTTTGAGGAAGCGTAGCATCTTCGTTCCTTGCCAAATTGAGTTTCCGTCAACGATGGTGTCTATATTTGTATGTAGTCTACAACTTTTGTGTTTTGGCCGAGAGCCAATTCAGGCTCCTACTTGGTAAAAATTGAGCACGAAGTAGACTAATCGTTAATAGTTGTTCGTTCGGTAACCTTGTAGTAACGTGCTGAGTTCGACGTGTTTCTGGGAAAAATCTATCAATAATTTGGAAAAGTTTCCGAGCAAAATATTATGGCAATTTGAAATTCAGTGCTACAGGAAAACTTTTACTCGCGGAACGGTACAGAGGAAATGGTGTATCGGTCCGGCCTTTACAAAATGGGAAACTTTTAAGCTGCAGATCGGCCCAGAAAAGGGCCATACCGGTCTGGCTTTTGGCTGGTCCACCGACGTAGCTTTTGTGCGGGATTTTAACCCCATTTTCTCTCATTTCTAGAAGATATCAATGGATGCTTCAAGAGAGAGATGAAGGATGCCTTTGAGGGAGATTCAAAGAGTGGTTCACCTACACGTCTTCCCCACTCTTAATTCCATAAGACCCACACCAAATCCACACTTCCTAAACACTATTCGTCATCCTCTTCATTGTCCTTCATCACCATGGCTAGGGGTCAAAGGGGAGCTTCAAGATTCTTGCAATTAATGAACTTTGGGCTCGATTCAAGCTTCCAAACTCAGAGATTAGACTTCTTAGAGGCGGGAATCTAACTCTAAACCTTGTTTCTTCAACTTATTACTATGAAATTATGATTTTGCCTCTTAAATGCTTAGAACCCTAACTTTTAAAAAGGGGACTTTTGGTATGCGCGAGTATCTCGTATTTCCGTTGAGATTAATGATTTAAATAACCCCAACAACATTTCTATTGCATGATGATGATTGAAATTTCATTTATCCACATATTTTATGCACAATCCTAGCTTTCTAGGAAATGGGTTTTCAGTATAAAGAGATGTTTGGCTTTAATAAGTAAATTGATGGCTTAGATAGCCTTTATACATATCCAAATACATGATTTGATAAGAAACTATGATGTATTTCTTGTGTAGCCCAAAAACCCACTTGGAACCCCTTTTAATGGTTAACGATTTATATTGTATTGGTGAATACTTATTCTTAAGGGATCATGTGGTGGCTTTTATGTTATAAAAGGATCATTTATGAGTTGTTGAATATATTGAAATGGTTTATATGATAATGTCCCATGTCGATTACGGTTTAAAGTTATATTTGATTTATGATAAACATTAAATGGCACAATAGTTTCTTGTATGAGCCTATTGATAAATTGTTGAGCGTCTATGCTAGGTTAGTCTATGATAGGTCCCGGGTTTGATCCCTAACAATTGGGGCCGGAATTTGGGACAGAGTCTCCTGGGTGCAAGACCCGAAACTATGCACGGAAAAGAATGGAAGGCACTGCAACAGCGTGGTTAAAAGGCCACAAAACGCAGACCCGGTTGTATGCTTGGACGATGATCATGTTACGGTTGGTTATTACGAATGAGAAAAGAATGGGAGGCTTTGCTGCCGCGTGGTTGAAAGGCCACGAAACGCATACAAGGCTGTGTGCTTGGGACGTGTGGGATTTGAGAGAACGTGATGCGAGATTTATAAGATAAATAGACATACAATTTAAAAAGGGTATTTCCTCAAAGTCTTATCGATGCTTTAAGAATAAGACTGGCTTTCTTTCTAAATTATTATATACATATAATTGTAAACAAGTTACTGCATATTTTAACACAACAAGGGTTTCCTAATACTGTACAAAATGAGATTTCTAAACTTTAATTTCATACTATGTTTCTATATGATTCCCACTGAGTCCTTCGACTCACCCCACCTCTCCTCTACTCAGTTTCTTTTGGAGGTTCGCTCGGGGAACAGTGAAAGTGAGGACGCATTTCTTAGTTTGCCTCTGTACCATAGCCTTTAGAGTCTTGTCCTTAAGATTTTTTTTAGTCGTTTGTATAAAGTTTAAGTCCTGTAATGGCATTGCTTATATATGTATGGAACTTTTATTAATGTGCATTGTATACTTCATGGAGATTGTATTTTCTACATTTAGGACCTCATTGGAGGCATAGCATATGAGTAATAGAAAATTTTATTTGGTGTTGGGCAGATGTAGTGTATTGGGTAATGTTTATAATTGTAAAGTTATGGAATTCTTAGTGTCTGACCAGAATTATATCTAGTTATAACCGCCGTCGTCGCACGGCACCCGTGACACACCGGGTCCGGAGGTGGAATCTTCTAACAGAATCTGGGGTGTTACACGGCGGATCCTTATTATATATTAGGCATAATGTTATTATCATAACGGAAAAAAGAAAGCATTTACTTACGATATTATGTCTATGATGTATATGTCATTACCTACCATTTATTTTGGAATATCTTCTTTATATTTGTGAAGTAACTAAATTGTGCCCTTACTTAACTCAAACCAATAATTCCAAACAATGATCTAATAATAATTATTGTTTTGAGGATTTCTAGAACTCGAATAATTATTTTTTAAGTGTGTGGACAAAATCAATTTACCCATGTAAATTTGTTCTTTGAATCAAATGATTCAATTTCACCAATGTATCTTTTACCTTTTCTTAGGTAAAAATTATCACAACTACATTATATATATATATACATATTTGATCCTTGAAGATTTTGATTTTTCTCAAAGAAAATTACAAGGTAGGATCAAATAGTTGAGGTGATTGTTGTTGTTGTCGTCGTTCAACACGTACAATTCAAACTTCTGTAATATCACACTTTTTAAGATTTATTTCAATACTTATATTCCCGTTCGGTATAAGAATTACCTCTTTGGCTATTAGTGATGAAATTTAATTGTGAATTTGTGGTCCTACTATGTAGACCAATCAATTTATTTTTTTGAGAATTTCCAAATGTATACTTAATTAAAGATATAATTTTTATATAATAAACATGGTTTTGTGCACAGGTTGATGACTTCAATACTGAGAAGTTGCGAATGGTGGTGAGAGAGACCGGAGTAGGAGGAAGATATAATTTATGTTAATCCAAGGAGTATTAATCAGAAAGACTACTTTATGAATATTCACCTTTTTGGAGCTGTTAGATACGTACGTAATTAAATAATATTGCGCATGTGCCAATAGCGAGTTTTTAACATTTTCGTCCCTTAAAGTTTGACCGAATTGTCACATTCGTCCTTGATATTCATTTCTTCACATTTTACACCTCAATGTAGATTCCGCCTGTCATTTTGGTCCCTCAAGCCATCTGCCGTCTGTTTTGTAGACGGAAAACGTTTGATGGAGGGGTAAATTAGTCAACCTACTGTTATAAAGTAAGAAATAAAATAAATAGAGAAGGATGAGAGGAGAGACCCCAACCTTGTTCTTCCAGCAACGGATTCAAGGGATGAACCTCCTCCTCAGCCGCCGTCGGCACCACTTGAAGAAAAATCTCATTCTCCTCAACCGCCACCACCACCACCTCCTCGATTCGATCCCGGCCGAATAGCTTGATTATGCAAGCGAAGTACAAGCATCGTGGGGGAAAAGTGAGCGAGAGAGAGATTATGGCTGAAAAAATGCAATCGACCTCGATCCAGTCTGATCCTACTCTTGAATGATCCACCTCTTTATCTCCAAAGTGATTTTACAACAGAGCACGAAGAGTAAGAAAGGCTTCCTCAATTGGCCGCGAATTTACGGCTTCGATTGCAATTTGGTAATTTTGATTTTTCGTTGAATTCGCTTGGATGACTAACTAGATTGAAAATGGAGCAGATTAGTATGTGAGTAAAAAACTCACAAAGATTGTGGAAGTTGGGATATCTGAGGGAGTATATGGGATGCTGTGTAGGGTGTGGGTAAAACAAGCCCCTGTGCACAGCATATTAGTACGTGAGTAAAAAAATTTTCCTTACCATGTTCAGTTTCACTTATAAATGACAGTCCCTTTTGTCGCCCAAAATAAACATAGTGTATTTCTCCACTTTATAAACTAGAGTGATTAGTTTGGTTGCCTTCAATTATCTTCCAACACTTTTTTGTTCTTTAGCAATAATGCTAAAAAAACAGAGCATTAAGTCTTTATTATGTACATCATCAAGCACCCACTCTTTTCTCTCTCTCTCTCTCATTCTCTTTTTTCTTTATCTGATTTCCTCTATTTTGTTGTAATAGAGGGAAACACATTTACCCCGCCATCAAACGTTTTCCATCCAGAAAATAGACGGCAGATGGCTTGAGGGATTGAAATGACAAGCGGAATCTACATCGAGGTGTGAAATGTCAAGAAATGAATATCAAGGACGAATGTGACAATTCGGTCAAACTTTAAGGTACAAAAATGTTAAAAACTCATGTAGTATAGTGATAGGCTGATAGCTCCTGTGGCTAACAATATTTATTGAAAGGAGGGGAGTAATTAGTTTGATTTCCTACTGCTGTAATTAAAAAAAAAAAGGTAAGGAAACAAATATTTATAACATGCATGTCTTATTATATGTTTGTATTTTCTCATATACATATATATATATATATATTTGAAAATTAAAGTAGGTCTAATTCTCTCCCTTAATCTTGCAAATTAAAAAAAAAAACCCTCTTCCATTTCCATGAGTCGAAACTTGACCTCAAAATAAGAGTGAAAGTCGTCTACCACTGGACTATTCCATCTCCTCTCTCATATTTATACTTAATGTTCCCAAGTGTTTGATTTTAATTTTCCTATGTAGCTACTACAAGATGTGGTAACATTTATAGACACTTACCATTTCTAGACATAAAAATGTATGTATCAATTGATCACTTGCTTACTTTGTGTAGGATCCACATTTAAAAAGTTCTGTTTTTATTTAATTTATTTCTAAATTTGTGGTCTTTGTCTCAGATTAAAAGTTGTTGTTTAACTTCTAAACTTTTGAAAAAATTATTAATTTTAAAATAATCAGTGGTAAAAAGTAAAACTTTTGATCCATACAGATATGGTAAATTGATAACGCTCTAAAGAGTATAAATGACTTTTAATTTGAGTCATCTCAGGAAAAAAAAATCTCTTAATTTAAAATAAGGACAACAATAATCAACAGTGTCAAGTTTATCTCCTCAACGGTATCTTGCAAATATTTTTCTTTATTCTCTAATATTAAGCAACGCCTTACGTATTTGTCTATTTGAAATTTAAATCTTTGCAAAATTGAGCAAGTGGGGGCTTAGCTTGATGGAAAATGCGCACTTTTGGACCTGAAAATACCTGGGTTCAAGATTTATTTTTGTTATTTTTAAAGGGTAATGATATTATAATTTCATAAAAAGTACCGTAACACTCCAAAATCATCTTAAGTGACAAAAAAATGTTCGAAAATAATTATATAAATTGTCACTAAAAATAATTTTGAAATGTTAGAGTACTTTTGGTTCAGGCCAGTACTTTTTTAGATTTCTTTTTTAACCAATTTAAAAAAATTCAGATTGCGCTTAATTCTGGTCCAGGCCAGTACTCCAGCTTCGCTCCTGGCTGGATTGGATCAAAATTCACAAGACAAAGCAAAAGCCTACTAATTTTGTTCAAACTAATTTTTATTTTATTTTATTTTATGTAAAATCATAAAATTTATAAAGTTACAAAACAATAATGAATTATTCCTAAATGATGAAAACTAAAGTATTTACAAATATGAATTTTAGTAATATAAATAAGAAAAGTTTTGTATTGACTTTAAACTAGAAAGAATTTTTTTTTGAATAAAAGTAAAAATTATTGAATTAAAATATATTTAAATTATTACTGATAGACTATCAGTAAAAAAAAATAAAAATTATACACAATCCACTATTAGTATTAATAACACAATTATTATTGAAATTTTTGTATTTATTATAATTGAGTCAATCAAATTTACATGATTAGATATTGTTTCCGTAACATATTGAAACTACCAAACCACTCTATCTTAGTATTACTAATAATAAAAAATAATGAATATATCTCATTATTGGATTGAAATAAGCATTTATATTCTCAATTACCGTCATCCAAATGAGATGTAGGAGTTAATGATGTGTTTTATTATATTTATCGTGTCATATATTACATTTTATATATGTTATATATATTTATTCTGTGATCTGTTTAATTATATCGTGATGTATTATATTTTATCATGTGATTTATTGTATTTCTGATTTTAGTCAGTGAAAATGCCGAACAAAGTTAGACTCATAGGTAGTGGAAGTTTGGTTAGAATCGCAAATTCGACTAAGAAAAAAGTTTAAAATGTTTAAACGATATACATGGGATGTTAGTATAGTAGAAAAATGGTTGAGTTTTTCCACTTTACGCCAAAGTTCGTGTTGCGAAAATGCGTTTTTCTCCCCCCCCCCCCCCCCCCCCCCCCCCCCCCTGATTGAGTATCGTATATATCTATATAACGCTTGCATAGAAAAACAAAAATTAAATAAAATGTTGGAACAAGATATCTTGTAATTTAGCCCCATCATAATTAAGGGCCGGTCGGGTAGCGGTACCATCAATTTTCATTTTGTCAATAAAAGACCGTCAAAGAGGGAAGCCGTATATCAATTTATTTACCAAGTTAACAACCAAATTAATAGTAGATGGTACTATGGTAGGCCTACTGTCACCAGATGCAATTAATTATTTAATTACTTTCTTTTCTATCAAGTCCAATGAAATCATTCAGTATCGTAAAGTCCAAAATTAAGGGTGAAGATATTGGTACTCCTAATATTTTTTGAAAATATTCCCACTTTTCATTCGGTTCTTAACAATCGAGTAAAATATATGTTGCTTGGTTGTAAAGGACTGAGTATAAACTTGATAATGCCTTACTTGGTTGTCAAGTACTGAGTATATACGCTTATACTCAGCCTTGAAGAATTGAGTAATATGCACCTTACTCGGTTGTGAAGGACCAAACGAAAGTGGAAGTACCAATATCATCACCCAAAATTAATCATCTTACCTTGTTTTTTTTTTGTTTTTTTGTTTTTTTTTGTTGTTTTGCTAATCATAAACTCGTACAATCTTGAATAGAATTGAAACCATAGACGGGGGTAACTTTTGAATATATTTATGTCTCACTTCCACCCACCCAATTTGTTGTAATTATATAATATTATAAAGGTATTTATAGAAAAAAAATATTATAATTAAATTGGGTTGATCTAACAAATTTTTGAAATAAGAAATAAGCTTTAATTGATTTAAGTACATCTAGATAAAAATTGAAAAAAATAGTTTTGATACATTTATATTATAATTTTTTAAATTATGAAACCTATTTTAATAGTAAAAACTAATTCATGAAAATATTTTTTACTACTAATATTTCATTCTTTTTTGGAAACTAACAAATAAAAATATTTCTAATTTACGATTGCTGATATTAATATTCGTCTATAGTTAATTGAAAATATATTAAAAAGCATTTGTGATTTATTAGTAGATTAGTTATTGACCGTGCCGAAAGGTATGGCGAAATATAAAATATTGATAGTTAGAAAATACCGAGATCGAAAAAAAAAAGACCTAGTGCCTAAACAACTACCCAAAATATATGTACAGCAAGAAAATTGCATATGCAAAAAATTACTACAAAATAGACAAATACTAAATAAAAGATGGTTATCATTGGGATGAGAACAAGTTGGTCTTTGTTGAATTCAATAAATAAGCTATCATAGATAAGGATGGGAATGGGTCAGGCTTGGGGGCTTTTTTTCAAACCCAAACCTGACCCACCTAATGAAATGTCGAACCCGCAACAACCCACCTCAACCCAAAAAAAAAGGGCCCCAAACAGTGAGAATCAGCGAATGCGATCCCCGGTCCTAACATTAAATTAGGGGCCTGAAATACCAGAAGAAGTTCCAATGTTCCATTCGCTTATATATGGTGATAATTCATATCGTGTGTCCTTATATCATGTTCTAGATGTAAGAGAGTTCACTCAGAGACACTGGTACGTTTTACGAAAAAACTGACAAAAGGTTTGTGTAAGGGAAAAAGACTGCAGATAAGAATCTATCAATCCGGGTTTTGAAAGCTTAGTTTTATTCAAATGATAATTATTTTACTTCTTATGGTTTTACAAATGATTTTACCAATGTTTTGAAAAAAAGCTTTGTTAAAAACGATTGAATATCGGTAATTTGACAATAAGTGTATCCAACTAGAAAGTGGACAGAACAACATATATAATAAGTCTACATTGTAGATAATCATGAACACTGATAAGTGCCCAAAAATGTTATTTAAACCCGCAAATAATTCTTTGTTAGTATATAATTAATGCTTAAATTATCGAGGAATAATATTTATTTTGTCTTTTTGTATGGAAGAATTAAATTGTGATAAAAAGTCTAAAAATGTGGAAGAAGTCAATTAAAGATCAAAAAGGAAGATAAAGAAGAAAAAATATTCCAATTCCATATTCTCTCCAAATTCAAATACAACTGCTTATTCTCTCTCTTAATTAGAATCCTAATTGAACTCATATTTGTTATTTCTTCTATAATTATAGTTTCCTAAACCTTTTAAACTTCTATCTCTTCTTCCTATATATAGACCCATTCTCTAGAGCTAAAGATATGAAAAAAAATATAAAAAAAGTAGATAGAAATATATAGTTAGAATATAGATATTATTAGAAAGTTCAAGAGAGAGAAAATCCTCCATATACTAGTTGCCGTGCTGCCGAAGTATTGAAGATGAAAGAGTGGACAGCGTAGATCCGTGCGGTACACGCTAATTCGAGCATCATAATTTTCTATTGTACTCAAGGGCTTCAATTTGGACTGAATATGATTCAGTAATTTTGGCTATAAGGACCAACTTGGCTTCCTTCTCTTACGTGTTCCATAAAAATTAAGGTAGTGAGTATTAGTTCAATGTTTTTATAAAGGTTGCATTGATTATTGTTAAAAGTTTTATATTTGTAATATATTGATGATATATTGGTTTAATTGCTTTAATTGGTTGCAAAATATTATAGTAATTTATATGTGGGCAAATTCTGATGTAACCTTGAAGAATATCGATTTATATATGGGTTTCACAAATTTTCCTAAAATACTAGGTTTGAGATATCTAGAAAAAGTGATAATTTTTAATGGAAAATAGTGAAACTATATAAATTAGATGCTCGAAAGGATTATATGTTATAATTTGTCAAGAGATATTTAACTGATATGATTAAAGAGATTTTGGTAAAAGTGTTGTATATGTGAGAATGAGATATTGAATATTGTACACGAAAAATTGTAAAATGTCAAATTAAGTGCATTGCATAACATGACATGACACTTCTTGGCACTTGGTTGTGCTCTATATTGTGTTCAAGACTCAGTGTATCTGACGATATTATGGTGATAAGATTAAAAGAAACAAAGCAGAGTTTATGTAATATATTATATTGGCAATTTATGAATCTCTATATTGTCTGGTTGTCTTCTGTAAGTATAAGTTATGTGTGTATTATTATCGGCATTCTATTGAGATCGTTGACAGTTTCAGTATTATGTATATATCTGCGGTGATTTTGTTATGTGAAAATATGATATATTATTAGTGCTATATTAGTATGGAAATAAATGGAGTGTGCCATTGGGTTGAAAATTCTTAAACCTCCTGAGGGTAAGTAAAACGTTGTGTAGTCTAGAGCGAATGATGTGTAGCCTAAAATCTAGTCAACAACACTAACACTAATTACTTTGTGGGATAGTTTACTTATGAAAGACACATTCCATTGACTTAATATTAGTGTAGAAGTATTGTTTATCTGACAGGATATGATGGACTGCTATTCGTATATTATATTTGATTATTCTAGATTTCTCTATTAGCATCAGACTTCTTATATATGTCCATAAAGATGGATGTGATTATTATTGGCTACAAATCTTAATTATGACAGGTGATATGGCACGAGCACATCATACAAAGTATGCGATGATTTACTTGCATCTAGTGAATGTTTTCAGTATATTATTAATGTATAGAGATGAAATGTTTTAAAGGATTATTTTTACATTTAAGTGTATACATGTCCTGTCACTACTGAGCGTTAGGTTCACCCTGTTTCGAAATGTATATATATGTAGGTACCAAGGCTGATATAACGTGTAAGGAGTCATCGGGTTTAGATTCTGGTTCGAAATATAGTTATCTGATATCACCTACGTGTGTTGGTTATGTACTCATATTATTGTGGGATATGCTATAGCGTATTTAGAAAACATATATGTTGTTTCATACACTTGTTGTAATATGTTTTGAATTGAAATGTAAAATATTGTTAAATCTCATATTATGGATAGCAATGATGACAGGTGACATGTATTGATGTATTAAGTTAACACAATGTGGAAGATAGAGATATCATGTTGTAGATATCTCAGTTACATGAAACATATATGGAACAGTTTTCTTCATTAAATTATAAAAGCATGTTTACTGGTTAAACATTTAGTTATATAAAAGATGCACGTTTACATTCTTAGCTTAGCTTATTTAGAAGAAAATATTCATGGTACTTATATTTGAGTTTCGATGTGATAATTTATTTTTAATTGGCATGTTAAAAGTATAATTGCCACATCTATTGTTTTTAGTTGAACATGTCAGCATGTTGTTTTATTTATATCTATTATTTGATCAACCTATTTTAGCTAGTCTAAAATGGGTTAGTAACTTTCTTGGGTTCCAATAGCATTGTTGGTGCACTAATGGGACCAAGACGTTATTGGCTCGTTTGGTTCAATATTTAAACCATTCCAAGAATGCTACATTCCATTCCGAAACGATTACCGCGTTTGGTTCAAATTTTAAGTCCAGAATAAATGATTCCAGGAACAAAGTTTCCCCCAAGTTCTCCCATTTAAATCATAAGGAATAAACCATTACCAATGGGCATCTTTTTTAATTTTTTCATGTTAGGAGTAAAATAACACTATTCCTTATGAATAAATAATTCTTTTTCCATCAGTGTATGAAAATATTGTTTGGAACTTTTTTTTTAATTACACTACTGCACAAAAATGAAAAAAAAAATATTTGGAACTTTTTTCTTTTTTTTTTCCTGTTGTAATTTTTTTTTAATTACAAAAATTGTAATTTTTGTAGGATAGTTATTAGCTAGGCATGTGTAATTTTTGTAATTTATTATAGTAATTGTCTCTTTTGAAAAATTAGTAGGTGATGTCTTCTCATCTTATAAAAAGAAGGGTATTTTTGTAATTGATACTTTATTTCATTCCTATTCACGGTTGAACCAAATATCGGCATGGCATCATAGATGCCAGGAAAATAACTTTCCAGGAATCAAGTATTCCCATTTCATTCCCAAAACTCGAACCAAACGAGCCCTATATGTCATGCCATATTAGACGCCACTCATCAGTCCATTTCTTTCTTCTTCTTCTTCTTCTTCTTCTTCTTCTTCAGGGTTATGATTAAAACAAAATAGAAACTTTAAGGGTAATTTTGCCAAAATTAGGACATTAGGGGCAAATTGAAATCGGCATTAAACTTTAGGATTTGTTTTGTCGTTTTCCCGGATTTTAGGTTTCAAAATTTCCTCATTTTCTGTCTAGGGAATAATTATTTTCGTGAAAGATTGATTTTAATTGAAAAATAAGCGGAAAAAAAAAAAAAAAAAAAACCCTTCTATGGGATCAAAATATAGTCGTGTTTTCTTAGCAGAATCCAAGGAAATGGCAAAAGTATAGTCATACAAAAAAATAAAAATAAAAAATATTGTTGTCCAATCCCACTTAAACAAGTGTAATTCACAAAATTTCCTTACATAATAAGATTCAAAACAAAAAGAAGGATATCGCAAAGAAATTATATAGTTCCGACTCAATAATAATTCTTTATGGAGACACAATTTTGAAAATGGTTGTTTAAGGACGTAGTTTTCGGTTATTTGTGCATTATTAGTTATTTTGTAAATTTAAGATAACTTTTAACCAATGTATATAGAAAACTATCAACTACAAACACGTTAATGTCAACTTTTCAATCATTTGTTGGAAGTGGATAGAATATTATTGTAAAAGAAATGTCTAATATTTCTTTTTATAAAAATACTATAAATTTTATAGTAAGGCAAATGATACCCACAACCTTCGAAAGTGGAAAGTTAAAACAATGATAATTGAACTAAGCTTTTGGACAAAGGTTTACATTACACCTCACTTCGTCTTATATTGGAGAGTAATTATCGAAAATGACTTTTAAAGTTTGACCTAAATCTCTCATTTGTCTCTAAAGTTCAATTTTCGGTTGAAACATCTTTAAAGTTTTTAATTTTTCCTCATTAGTCCAAAACTGGATACCCCGTTAAAAAGAAGGATGAAAAACGCGCGTGATTGCATGAGTAACTCTTTTATGGGATATTTTTGGATTCTTTAACCGAAATTATAAACTTTAAAGATGTTTCAACCGAAATTAGAAACTTAAAGGATGTTTCAACTGAAATTAGAAATTTTAAGGATATTTCAACGGAAAATTGAACTTTAAGGACGTGTAAGAAATTTGAGTGATATTTTAGAGGCCATTTTTACTAATTATCTTATATCGGAAAGAAAGGTAGACCAAAACCTAAATATATACAATTATATTGCGTGAACGTAGCACATTAGCTCACGTAGGTCACTCCCCGTTATTTATCTTAGCCTAATCTTGGTCACACACTCCCTCCTTATCTTGGCACTACACCGAGAGATTCTCCCTCTCAAGGCTAGAATTTTAGCATTGAATAGCAAATAGTATCCTCTTTTCCGCTACATGCAACACAAAACTTTATAGGCTCCGGCCGCTTGATTGAGTTTTTTAGTTGAATTGTTGGGAAGTGTGAAAATAAGTTGAAAATTTTATAGGCCCTGTTTGGTTGTGTTTATAGACCCCGTTCGGTTGAATTGTTGAGTTTTCCACTACATGCAACACAAAACTTTATAGGCCCCGTTTGGTTGAGTTTTTTAGTTGAATTGTTGGGAAGTGTGAAACTGGGTTGAAAAGTGAACCCTTTTTTTCTATTGGAGTTTTTTCAACCAATTCAAAAAAACGTAAAAAAATTGTGAGAATGAATTTTATTTTATAGATCTCGATTAGTAGGATTCAAATATTTTTTTTATCTAATTCCGATTTTTAAATTTAGTTTATGATATTTTTAAAGTTATATGAGAGAAAGTAAAGTGAAGTAAATTTTGGAAAGTGTAAAAGTAAAGTTGACTTTTTGGTAGAAAGTTAAATAAATTGGTTTTTTTTAGTTTCTCTCCCAAACAGGGGCTATATTTTTCAATTTTATCGAGCTTTAATTAGATGTATCATATATTTTATTCCTAAATATTTTGTTTTTATCGAAAGAAAAAATTAGGATCCGGTCCCTACTCTCAAATATTTTTTGGATACTATCCTTCTTCTTTTTTCCGAAAGCATGCGGTCACTGCTTTTTTATAGGATGCGGTCCCTCATGTTTGGTTTATGTGATTTCTCGGTCACATATATTGTATCTGTCACCATTGAACCGAGATTTCTTCATTACAAATATTGTAAAAAGCAACCAAGAAATCACATACACCCAAATACTGTATATGTATATTTGAGTCATCCCCATATCTAAAGGACTGCAAACTTTAAAAAAAAAATTAAGTGGAGCGCATTAAAAAAATAAATCTTGTAACAACATCCCTGATGCTAAAAGACGCTTATCAAAATTTACATGTTATTCTTCACGATAAAAAAGATTGTTGCGTGTAAATTGGTAAAAAAAATAATGAAATTATTACTTGTCATTTTTAAAAATTTAAGTTACATGCCCTATGCTTTACAAAATCCAAAAACTTACCTTGTATTTTCTGTAATTTTACCAGACTTGTTAGCCACCTTTAAATATTTTTAAATGACAAAAGAATCTTAATCGTTCTGATTAACCACTAAAGAAATATTTCAAATGAAGAATTAATGGAGTCTATTTTTACAATTATTTGCTAATTTTATGCAAATATTCTGTAATACACAACAAATAATTGTATAAAAAGAGAGGTCACTCAAAAGTCTAGGGAGTTCAGTGGTGCTTTACAAAGACAGGGTTCTTTCTGACTTTTGGTTAAAATATAAGTGGTTGTATTACTCTAAATTTGTTCTTGGCTACTTGATTATTTTAAAAATTGTGTTCTGTCTTAAAATATATGAAAATCAAAGTATGATTTGTAATGCGGGACAGGTGGAGTAATTAATTTGTTAAACTAATGAAAATGTTCTCATATATATATATATACATATTTTCATTTGTGCAGGTTTTGCGATTAGCGAATGTTATACTTCAACAAAATCGTATAAGGGGTTTGTACATGAACTCTAATAGAAATGTCAAATTTGTGATGCGTATGAGAAAGTTATACAAACCCTACTTGTTCTTCAAAGGAATGTAAGTTTGTTTTCTAACTCTAATTAAAATTATCTTTAATAAAAAAATAAAAATTGAAACCCAGTGGTTCACAAAAGATTTAGGAGATAGACGTATATTTACTTTGTACATAACAAAATTTCAATAGAGAGCTTATTTGTAATGCAAATAATCATTAAATCGATATTGATAACATTTAACATATATGTATATATACAGAAAATTTCTCATGCGGACCGGTCTGTACGAACCGGGATCTTAACATATTCCCAATGTATTCGTGACGGAAAACCGATATTGAAGGTCCCGATCCATAGAAACCGGTCCACATAAAAAATGTATTGTGTATTTATATATAAATATTTAAATTTTAAGCATTAACAATAAATTTTCTTTTTCATCTAGCTTTGATGACACAAACACGGAGAATTTGAGAAAAGCAGCAAGAGAGAGTAATATGGAGGAAGAAGTGTTTAATTTTGACCCAACGAGTTTTGATTGGGAAGACTACTTCATGAATATTCACTTCCCACGTATTGTCAATTACATAACCAAAAAGTAAACATATTATATATATATATATATATATATGCAATAAGTTTTCAAGTCGACTTTAGGTTGTCCCGGTGACAGTCTTATACTATTGGGTAAAGAGGCTTGATTAAACATATTATATATATGCAATAAGTCTCCTGTACATGTAGATGATTTGTACTAGGACCAAACTTTAACAATCATTGTTTATTGGAAAATGTATTGGCATAAAGAGATGTTGAATTGTCGACGGTCTGCGTTAAAATGGTCCATACTAGAAACGTATTTAAAATATATATATATATATTTTATTTATGATATATATATATCTTATTGTTTAATGTTCACGTGATTTTAAGTGGGCCTTACTATGCAATATATTGTATTGGGTTTTTCTATTGTATTCAGCTTTGTACCGAGACCCTGAGAAGGTTCACTCTCTCTTAATTTTATGTTTCTGCTAGTAAACAATACTAAATTAAGATAGTCTAATTAAATATATTTGTTTTCGTGCCATTGACTAATTACGATCAAATTGGTGTATCAATTGTGCTATTGGCCAGCGTATTTAATATTTATTCTTGGATTTAGAATAATGTGGTGTTATTATCAAAACAATTATGATTATTGGTAAAACAATATATAACTTTAAAAACATATTGTCTTGTATCTCTAATTATATCAAAATTGCAAACAAAAACTCTTATATGTGAAAATCTAGTTAAGCGTAGTAAAATGTGAAACAAGGGGTCAAACCAAATCTCGGGGTAAGGAATAGAATATTTTATAAAAAACTTAAGATTGTCAAATTAAAACTAATTTTGATTTTAAAAACTAATTTTCTTCTCTTTTAATTAAAATTAAAATTAAATAATAACTAATTATTAAGCGCGCAAGAGATTAATCAAATACTGAGAGAGATCAAGAGTTAAGAATCCACAACAATTACTTTGGTTTAACTATTTACATTCTACAAGTATTTACTTAAGATAAAATAGAAACGCTAATTTAATTAAACGCTTAGGAGTCACCTATGATGTGTAGTGTGATCCTGGTATTCAAATAAAATAGTAATTTCAAGATATAACTTTAAAATCAATTTTTTTATCTTTTAAATTTTATGTAAAACCAAATTTTCTTCTATCATAAAAAAATAACATGGATTGAAGTAAGATTCCAGTGAATCGCAATTTAAAAAAAACACAAAGGTTCAACACTCACTATATTAACAATCAAAGATGCGAAAAAGACTTTAGTAATTAAAATTAACTCAAGAAAATTCTATGGTGTGTAATTTTTTCCTTAAATCCATAGTAACACTAAATTGGATCACCTCTTTTAAAGGTCAATTAAAAGGATTTTTTTTATTAAATTAAGCACATAGGTCCAACATGTAGTAATATAAGTCAAATAAAAAATCCGTGCTTCATCTCCCTCCTGAAAGGATATTATCCTTCTATCACAAATATTGAACACAAAAAATATATTAAATTCAATTATATTATTCAGTTAAATGTTATTCTCAATAATATTCAAAGAAGAATTACAATAAAATAAATAAAACTCTCCTAAATTCTAGAAACCTCCAATAAATGATTCCTCCAGCAATGGTGTACGCGACTCCTTCTTTCAATCTCTTCACAAGTTTTTTTTCTCTCTTGTTTATATCTAAAATGGGGGCTAAAGGCTCTTTAAATAAGTGATCGAGAGGATTAAGGTTTAAAGGGAAAAATATGAAAGGCTTTAAGAATGGAATGGTCGTGCTTGGTTAGATGCATTCGGTGATAAGATGAATGGAGATCGCTAAAGGTTTAAGGGGACTTAATGAGTAATGGGCCATTAGGTAAATTTTTGGTTAATGGGCTTAGGTGAATGCAAGGAGGTAGAATGTGGATTATGGATTAGGAGAGAATAAGGCCTCACATGTGTGTGCAAGGATTGCATGGTTGAGAGAAGTGGGCTTGCATGCAAAAGAGTTGGGTCCACAATTATATAAAATTCTCATTTTTACGCTTGTGCACAAGCAGTAGGTTTCGCGCGACCTTTTACCATCAAGATGCCATAATTTGAAAATTGCCAAAACACAAAAATTATATTTCTTTTGAGTCTTCTTTCCAACCATATATAGTATGTAAAATTATGAGCTTTGAGCGTTGAAATATGATCAAAATACCGAACATACACCAAAATTGTCAAAAGCTTAACTCTTACGCAATTTATTTTTAATGCACTTCTTCTTGGATTTAGAATTCCACACCACCCAGAATATGATTAATCTTTGCTTTGAAGCTCGCCTAACCACTAGAACAATTGTTACTTTGCTACTTGACACATTTTTGCTGTATTGCTAGTTAAATTTTGCACAAATTTGCACTCTTTTCACTTTTCACTTATCGTGCAAATTAAAGATGATGTTAGCACATTTTAGGCAATAAACGGACTATCATGAAACTTTTGGGATATAAAATATGACATTTTGGGTGTTTATCACATATGAGTGAACTTCTAAAACTTGTACTATACTTTGATAAATTCATAATTGCTTTTGGCATTAAGGATATCCTATAGAAAATGCAAAAAAAGGCACCTCCAATTGAAAAAAATCAAACAATATAGTTTACTATAGCTTAATTAGTTAATGGTTTCATTAATGGTTTACGCACGAACAAGTAATCAAATAATATAGCTTGCACTTATTAATCCAACAAAATTTGACTTGGATGGTTTACGACTTACTGGATTCGGTTAAGTTGTTGACTATTATTCACAATTTTATTACTGATCGATGGAAATGTATTCTTAAATTTATATACCGACTCATGGAGATGCGGTCATACACCACATAAATTAATTATACACAAAGTAGTTAATACAAAATTTAAGCACCACATGAAACATATATATATATATATATTTACTTAAACCCAAAGCTTATACAAGTTAAATTCATTACAATAAAACTCTAAACGAGTTGGATATGGTTCAAACAATTTTACATGAAATATAGGCGCGCATCTATGGCATGATTTAAGACGGATGTGAAAAATTATCAAGCCTAAATAGTATGGGTGGGCATAATCTAGAAGGGAAGGGGTAAATGAAAATAATTGGTGTTTTGACAATATTGCCCCTCTCCAAATTGTCATGTGTGAGGTACATGGCATTTTTCGATCACTAGCTTTTTAATGGATTATTACTAATTAGACCATATCCAAACTATATTAAAAATGTGTTGTGTCACATTTTTTAGATGTCTATTTTGTTTATATGTTTTTTTTTCAATTATGTTTATTGCTTGCAACCCTTAAGCAATCTATGTACACTTAAGGCTATATTTGGAAAACTCCGAATAGAATAAAGAACCAGGTTAATTATTCTGACTTGATGACTAAATAATCCCAAATTTGCGATTATTTAATTCGGTATTTTATACCTATTTAATATTTTAATTGGTGCGCTAAACAGAACCTTATATTTATCAACTACTCTACTTTTTTACTTTTGTTAAACCTCTATCTAGACTTGCATACATGATAATACAACAAGTATTGGTGTGCACAAGCACGTCCTAAGGGTATGGTGACAAATGGAAGCCATCTTGGGCCTCAAAATTTTGAACTTTTAGGTGGGCTTTCAAATTTTTGTGTCCATGTATTTATATGTGGTATTATGTAAAAGTTTAAAAATCCACTTATATTGTATAAAAGCTTAATCTTTATGAGGAAAAATGCCCCACTTAAATAACAAACCCAGAAATTAGGCAGCCATTTAGTTTAGTGACCAAAACAAATAATAAAAGCCATGACTAGTGACATAATACTTCGGCAGTCACTTTCCTCTCATTGGCTCTTATGACAATTAAATTAATTAGGAAAATACCAAGAGCCATTAAAAATTTTAAAAAAACAAATTATTTTAATATATTTTAATTTTCTCATTAAGATGATTTTAATTTTATATTTGTACTATCAATGGGGCCTATTTTCAAAATTTTCTTCCAACCCTCGAAACATATGGATCAGTCCTAGTTCTGCTAGTTAGGGATGACAAAAATCTTCTCAAGTTTGGGTACTCGCAAGAACCCGACTTGGGGAGGGTCGATATAGGGCGAATTTGGGGTTCGGGTTTAGGTTCGACATTTTTGAAATTCGTTGGGTTCTGGATCGGGAACGGGAATAGGGTACTCACCTGGAACTCGTCCTCAGTACCATATATTACAAATATTTATATATAAATAAAGTAGCATGATAGTATATCCTTTTCACCACTAAAATTCACACATTTATGTTTCAACAATATTATAAAAGTCAATTGTTGATTTTGATATTTTTTCAAAATTTTAAACAATGCACTTTAGAATTGGAAATTTAAAGAAGGGATATTATTGATAAACACATAATATTGTTATTCATATGCTCCTTCGCGGAGTCGTTTGATGCGTTTATTTCTTTAAAACTTCCTGTTTTGCCACTTTATCTCGCAATTAATCTTGTTGCATGTTTTGTATTTAGCATTGCTTGGAAATGGATGTTTAGTAATTATTTTGGTGCCTCTAGATCTCAAGAAATGTATTGGACAATAAAAGAATGACCAAACAAGCAAAATTGGACTTTCGAAGCAAAAACTCAACAAAGTCAAAAGCCCAAGATCGATCTAGCTTAACCTATGATCGATCTAGGTTGGACATTCAGGGACCAAGATCGATCATGTGGTCCCCTAGATCGATCTAGCCCTTGGTTTTCTGCTTTATGTCACTTCTCCCCTTTTTCCATTTTTGGTTGCTTCTGAGAGATAGATTTGGCAATGTATTCTCAATCTCAAGGGAGATTTTTTTTGTATAAAAACATTTCATTACCCATTTGTTAAGGGGTCAATTACTCTTAGAAAAAAATAGCTTAGATAGAAAGAGAAGCTCGCGTATATTTATTTTCATTTTACGTTTTGTTTAATTTCCATTTTAAAGATAATGGAGTTCACTTCTATAATCTTTGTCTCTACATCTATTATGGAGTAAATTATTGCTAAGACTAAGTTTGATCTTATTTTTTTGTTAGTATTGTCAAATATCTGTAAATCCTTCCTCTTCTTCTTCTCCATATAATCAATCATTTTACAATCTTACAGGACATACCCATATGATGATTTGATTTTTTATGCCAAGTATATCTATTTTTTAAGCATAAATGGGGAGATAATACACTTGTGTATTTCTTGAAAGATTGTGTTTATCTCATCTATGAAAGATTTGCCTATTTATATCAAGTATATATATTGAGTTCTTGACTTTCATAGAATCATATAAATTTTGAATTGATTCCAATCCTTGACATTCTTAATGATATGATGAGTGCTTTATACACTTTATGTGACGTCTTAGACTCATCATATTCTTATTTAAGGTATGACCAAGGAGGATCTTGAAGTTTATGTCATAAACAATACCGCACCACTAATCAATGATTCATTGTATATTTATCAAACAAGTCTAACCCAATTGACTTTGTCTCCATCTAGACTTTCCAAACTTAGACAAAGGAATTATTAATTAAGATTCTTGTTTTAACTTTTTAGTTGACCACTTTCTCAAACAAATTAATTGCCTAAAAGGAAACTAACCATGAGTTCCTAAATGCTTAGTTAAATGTTATATCTTTTATATAGTGAATTTCGTATCGATATCTTGTTTTAGCATTATACGAGAATGAATTGCTTTTGCTTCACACCCTTTGCTACGAGATCAGGATTAGAAATTCATGCGCGGTAGAATTTTGATTACGCCCTCTCTTGGTATGGCATTATATGTGAATGAGTTGCTTTTGCTTCGCACCCTTCCTTTAGAGAAGTGTAATACGCTTTACATTTTGCAATCGCATTTGGGAAAGATGTATGAGATCAATCTCAATTAACTTCGCTAGCAAATCGATTCTGATTGCCTTAGCCCATTCTCAAACTTTATTACATTCACTTTCAATTCACATTTACTATTCTAACCAATCCACATTACAAAGAAGAACAACACTAATCCGTGATTCACCCCCACATCTTTCTGACTATCCTTGTGGTTCGACACTTGGACATACCATGTTATATTAGAACTTGATGAACTTGCACTTGAGTTTTTGCAATGCGATATTTTCGCAGTGTCAATTATATTTTGAGATAATTTAACATTTATATATACAATTTGTTTCAGTTAATTCTCGTCTTAATTCATGCCTCACATATTTCGTGTATTTGATTTTTGTGGTCATACAGTTATAAATTTGTTTAAAAAAATGTATATGTTTTAACAATTGCAAAAATATATTGTGTTTAATTCTAATTAGGTTTTTAAATTCAATTTATAATAACTTTAAAGTTAATATATAATAATATCTTATGCTTATCAAGCAATGTTCAATTTTAAATTTAAGAGGATACGTTATTTTTGTTGAGTGGGGTGTGAGAACATGAAATTCGGATGTTACAAACTATTACCACGTTGGATATTAAATTTAGTTTTTTTCACTACTTTTGATCGCACAATTAGATAGGTGCAATCATGGTTGACATTTGATGGAATTATTTCAGAAATTCATTGTAAACAAATTTAATTAACACATATTATCTTATAATCACTTGTGAATTCCTTACACTTGTGTGGTTTTATAGTAATTCATGTTATATATTACATTAGATTGGACTTGGCTCCTCTCCATTACTTTTCAATCCAATTCTATCTAAGAGAGTCTAGTTAGATTGGGCATATCGATATTGTTCTAACACATTGTACGGGGGTTATATAGGTATTTAACATGCTATTGAGTATGTTGGTCATTTATAATATAGTTTTTGATAAGCTAAATAAAGGTTGTCAATATACTCATCAAATACATTAAATTTTAAACTTTGATATTCCATAACATTAGTAATTATTGATAGTTACATAGATGTGTATATGTATTCTAATATTCACAAAAATCTTACCTATAGTGTAGTTGGATTAGTTAATTAGTGAGTCACATTCGGAAAATCATTTTTGATAAACATGTTTGTATAATATTAGATTATAAATCTGTTCGGATATTTGGTAAACGGATATTTATAATATTAGGTTGTGTTTGACATGCAAGATAAGAGGATGAGATAGGATAAATTTATCTTATCCCGTGTTTGGTGTTCTTCAAGATTGAATATTTAGGCAGATTATTTATCCCACTAAACCTTCTTATCCTACCGAGAGAAGGATTAACGAATAGTTAGAAAGATAAATGAAGGTTATATGTGAGCAATCAGATTAAAACATTAAAGCTCAAATTAAATCTGATCCACCAGTTGAGAACATAAGTCAAGAGATTCCTAACATATTGGAACTGACCTAATTTATTAATAAACTAGTCAATGCCCGTGCCTACGGCACGATTCAATTGTGCCTATATGTAATTAGTCACACTATCTAAAATTATATTTATTACTACTTTTTTGTATATCTATAATTACTCGTAATTTAAAAAAAATTATCTCATATTAAGAGTTCTTATTCCAATTTTGTTATTTTTCAAAGAAATTAATTTTAACATTATCCTAAAAAATTAGTAGTATACTTTTAATTTGAATAAGAGGAATTAAATTTTCCCATATGGCACTAATTTTAATTTTTAATCTTAACCAAATTTTAAAAATATAATTGCATGTCTATTATTCAAATAGTGGTAGAGTAAATTAAATCTGACTAATTGCACTTTCGTTATAATTAGGGATGGAAAATGGCTTCATTCGACGGGTTTTCGACTAAGCAAACCCTAATATAGGGCAGACTCTTTCTATTTTATTTTATAATCTGGAAAAGTATGGGTGCTAAATGGCTTAAGTTCGAGTTCACGTAAATTCTGTCAATTTGTCTCAACTCTACTGAAATATAACATTTTTTTTAAAATACCCTCATGAAACAATCTAATTACAACTGGTAAGAAGAAAATAGTGAATTGAGATTTATACGTATAGTATAATAAACTGTGTAGAATTTTTTATTTTTTTAAATAAATATACTTTTAGTCAAGTTTAGTTTTAATCATAGTTTTAGGTATATCGAATTCGAATTTGAATTTGGTAAAACCCTAAACTCAACTATTGATCCCCTAAAGTTAATTTCAACATAATCCGTTTATATATTTCCATTAGTACCTTTTGGATTTTTGAAATTTAGAAATTATTAATCATATATAGAACAAACGTATGCCAAGACAATAATCAAGTAAGTTTAAATTAATATATTTACATTTAGATAAATTTAAATTGATATGTTTATATTTAGATCAACATAATATTTCAAAATTATAATTAGTTTCCAGAGAAAATGTAACCATCCGGGTTCTTCCCTAAAATGGCTAGCTTAAGTTGTAAATTAGGTTCATTACATCCACATATATACCAATATATATCAATGACTTTCCCATTACACTGTCGATGTTCCCATTACACTACTGATGTGGGATATTTTGAGTCGTCACAATCTCCGCCCGTTAAATCCTTAATGTTCTCGTTAGGTTGAGGTCACACACAAAGGCTTAGCGTTAGCACACAAACCTGACCCATAATATCAGCATCTCATGTGATAGTGGTCCTGGGTCCACTCTGATACCATATTTTAATCACCCGGGTTCTCCCCCAAAATTGCTAGCCTAAGTTGTGATTTAGGGTCATTGTTCACACATATATACCAAGGATTTTCCCCTTATTCTATCATTGCGGGCTATTTTTGGGTCGTTACAATCTTCCCCTGTTAGTTAGCCGCATCCAGTTATTCCGGCTCGTCGTTAGCAGCACAAATCCGACTCACAATATCAGCACGTCACGTGGTTGTAGTCCAGGGTTCACCCCAAAATGGCTAGCTCAAATTGTAAGTTCGGTTTATTACATTTACATATATATCAAGGAACTTCTCATTACACAACGACGTGAGATATTTTGGGTCGTTACAATCTCCCCTCGTTAAATCCCTGACTTCCTCGTCAGGCCGGGCACAGACCTGACCCGCAACATTCATACGTCATGTGATAGTGTTCCTGGATCCGCTCTAATACCATATGTAACCATTCGGGTTCTCTATCAAAATGGCTAGCCCAAGTTGTAAGTTAGGTTCATTACGCCCACATATATTCTAAGGAACTTTCTATTATAATATCGATGTGAGAGATATTTTGGATCACTATAGAAAATAAATTATTATTATTTTATTTTAAAAAAACAATAAATATAATACATGATCTGCTCTAAGTTTTGGATATGCCATTATTACCTACAATTAACTTTTTTATTTTTTTATCTTTTATTATAATTAATTATATTTTCTTCGTTCAACAAATTGATATTGTAAATATCACTACTTTAATCCGGAGAGATAAATAAATAAATTCCCGAGTTTTAAATTTTTTAATGATTAAAAATGAAGTTGTTAATATATATATGACATGATGCCCTTTGTATTTGTTTTTTAGAAATAAAAGGGTGTTAAAAATTAAAATTCTTACATTCAAAAAATTAATTTTTACTATTTATAATAAGAAAATAGAATTAAATTTGAAAACTTATAAATAATTTTGAGCAATTGAAATTTACATTGAATTTAATATAACTATATGTTAAAATATTAATAAATAATTGATATTGATAGTAAAAATTACTCATGCATGCCTAATAATTGAATAATGGTAGGGGATACAATATTATTAGGTATTTTTAGACATCACCATGGGGATCGTCAAGGCTCCAAAAAGATGACTCTCCTTCCCTTGATATATGAGTTTGTTTGAGTTCAACATGCTATATTTACATGGAGCTAAGCTGGATATAACCCAAATAGTATTTATGTTTAGAATGTACCACAATTAAAAAAATAAAAAATATCAGGCTTTAGGGTCATGTGTAACACCCCGTTCCTAAATCTCAAAACTTAGCGCGTTTAAAAATCGCGAGGGCGATTTCGAGCTCCGAATAGTGAAATACTGTTCTGAAAGGAGCGACAGGGTTCGAAAACTTCCAATAAGTCATACTAGTGTATTTAAGCTTGCTAGAATGTCCGTAAGTCATTTTGGGTGATTCGAGTCGAAATCGGGATATAAATTTCAAGTTTTAAATTTACCCGACTTCATGATTTTGGGCTAACTTGGAGGAAGCGTAACTCCTTCGTTCTTCGTCAGCTTGAGTTTCTGTGTGCTAAGTACCCTAGATTTTTAAGCAAACTACAACTTTCGTGTTTTGGTCGAAGGCAAATTCGGATATCTACTAGGTCAAAATTGAGCGCAAAAAAGGCCAATTGCTATCAGTTGTTCACTCGGTAACACTAACGCGCTAATTTCGTCGAATTTCTGAGAATTATTCATCCAGAATTTGGAATACTTTAGTCTAAGAAGTTGTAGAGATCCGAATAAGCTTTCCGTGCACATAAAGAACACCTCAATCGGACTTTCGAGCGAGAAGTTATGGCCTTCCAAAGTTCAGTGATGCAACCCCCCACGCGTGAATAGTACCCACGGGATTTAAGCAACAGCAGATGTATATATACATATTTATATATACATACATCTTCATCTTCTTCCTCATTTCATTCCACCATTATAGAGCTCTTAGATAAAGAAAAAGTGACAAAATTTAGAGGGCTTCGAGGTGCCCTCATCCACGCATCTTCTGCATGCCTAAACAACATCAAATCATTACTATTCATCTTCTTCACCAAAGCTCCACCTCCATTGCTAAGGCTTTGAGCGAAAATTAGGGGTTTCGCGATTACACGACCGCGGCTTGATCTAGCGCGCAATAGCTTGAGGATTCGGCATGTATAAGGTGGGAACAACTCTACTAAACCTATTTTCTTACTTATTACTTGTTGTATCAAAGATTTACATGGCCAAATGGGATTTTTCTTATGAAACCTTAGGTTTTGATGACTAGATGTGATTGGGCTAGATTCGTTCCAAATTAATGATGTATAATGAGAAATTATTACCCCAATAACATTGTTTATCAATAACTTACATGATTGACATGTATATGTTGAGTTTTCTAACGAACCCACTTGGAGGCAAAGCATGTAAACTAGGGAATTTGGGAAATTGGAGGTTTTGGAAGATTTTGGCTTAATAAATGGTGAATTATAAGTTATAGGACCTAGATATATACATTTGTACAATGAGATACTTTGGCAGGGCCTTATGAGACGTACTTACATTACGAACTTTTAGAGTAGGTCAGTACACTATGGTAAATGGGTTTAGTATCTAGTGTGGGGCATGGTAGTTAGTTATGATGAAATTGCAGTCCCATTACTCCCTAGTAATGTCATGAAAAGTACCTTAAAGGACTTGGGTTGCCTTAGTTGCAAGTACGCCTACGGTTGGGGAGCTGTAGATATACCGACTAAGTGATAATCCATATAACAAATGATTGGCTAGATTATATGACTTGAAGGCTATAATGAGGTATTAATGAGTATAGTATACCACATATAATTTGCCACGATGTCTATCTTAATAATAATAAGTTCGTAAGCCGTACTACCTGAGTAGACTTGTAACAACAGACCTTTAGAGGCGATGCATGATATGACGCATATGATAAATTGGTTGGCCACAACACTTGATTAATTATATAGTGATAAACCTATTAAACTTATAGATGGCGGGGGGATGAATTGTACGTATATACAATTTGGCAAATGATTGTAGAATAATGATTGTAGAATACGTTTATAACTTAACTATGAGATTAATGAAACAATACGATTAATGTATGATTAAATATTTATTTCCATATATGGTATTGTTGCGAATGGCCACCTGTGTACTTTGATGTTATATGTACATATCTGTCCGGGATTGATATATATACATATACATATACATTCATTGTGAAAGATGAATGACTGTGATGATTGTGTATTGATCTGCTACATATATATATGTGTGATGTAATGATGAAATGACATAGTCCATGTGAGGTCCCGGGTTGGTCTCTAATGATTGGGACCTTAAGTTGGGACAGAGTGCCCCTGGGTGAAAGACCTGAAACCATGCATGAAAACGAACAAGAGGCCTTGCTACCGCGTGGGTGAAAGCTAGGCCACGAAATTATTGCAGACCTGGTGACGCTTGGACGATCGCGATTATTATTATTATGATGGTCGAGACCATGAGGGCATTTGAGAGACATTGTCTCGAATGATACTAATACGCCACAATGATGGATGTAACGGTGGTTTCAATATATATATTGTTGTGTTGCATTTTATATTGTTCTATATATATTATCTCTAGTATATTATGGATTATATATATCTGTTTGGATTATTGTATACTTAGAGAACCATTTGACCATCCATAACAAATAAATATCTAATGTGAAAAGTTCTCGTAATCGTCAGTTTACAAGCATAGTATACGAATGGCTAGACGGGAAGAATATCTTATTGTAACGCTTAAGCTAGATGGCCTGGTAGTAATGTTTAGTAGTCGGCCAAGTATATGACTCATAATGTACTGTTAACAACTGATAACTACGAATACTTGGTATAAGAAGTGTATACTCCTCACCCGCGGTTAAGTAGCCGAGAATAGAATGGTTCTTATAGCATATGAACCCTAGGAAGCTAGAAATAGTAAAATGATATATGGTAAGTGTTAGGGAATAGTTTTGATACCTGAGATAAAACAGTTAACGGGTTTTGGCACGCACTTACATAGTGAATTGCATAGTAAGGTTTTCAAAATGATTGTATTGTTGAAGCAACATATATATGATACGTATATTTTCAAATAAAAACTTTATTTTCATTATAAACCCTCATAGTTCCCACTGAGCCTGAATTTGGCTCATTCTTTCATTCTCAACAGTTTTGCAGGTTCATACTCGAGGGTGACACATATTGTACGTCCGTAGAAGCTCTGATGACCTCAAACTACTTTGTAGTCCTTAATATAAGGACAATGCCATTGAGGCCTTTATATAACATTTTCAAACATTTGTATTTATTTAAAAAGATTTGGGACTGTTGTATAATCGTATACTTAAATAGACTTTGATAAAGTGTATAGGTTGAGGAGTATTTTTATTAAATGGTTGATTGTGAAATGATTGAACAGATGTTGCTATTTTTATTTTTAATTATAGGGCGGATTGTTGTTTAAACAACTCCTTATGCCGAAATTTTGTAAGACGTATTTTTCAACGGATCAAGTTTTATCCAAGAAAAAGAATTTTTAAAGGTGGTGATTTTTATATTTTAAACCCGCCGTCGCGCAATGCATTCGTGATTAACTGGGTCCCGGAGGTGAAAATCTCGGAACGGGATTCGGGGCATCACATCATGGTTGGTCAAAAACTTATTAGGATGGATATTTTGTCATCCTAAATCCTGATTGCTATTGCTAAGGTAATTTTATTTGTTATCGAACCAAATTTATAGGTTTTTTTTAAAGTTACCAAATTTATAGTTTATTAATTATGCCTAAGGAAGATAAATTTTTTTAACATAATTCTTTTTGCTTTCACAATAATATTAATCTATTTTTGTATATACAATTTGTAAACTTTAAAAAACAAAATCATAAATAAATCAATCTCCCTAGAAAAATGAACTTTAAATATTGTTAAATTAAAATTTATTATATTTTGAAGTTTTAAAAAAAAGTTAGAGAGATAGAAAGCTGATGTGACAGTGCAAATAAGATATAAATATGCACTATTATTACTCGCATATTTTTTTATAGATAATCTACATGTTAAATAATACGGAGAAGCTAAAAATATAGAAAAATTACAATTTATAATTAAACAAAATAGTAATATATAGTAGTACTGAAGATGCTATTATATAAATAATTTACATGTTAAATAATCTGGGACATATTAGAGATATAAAAAAACTGTAATTTACAAATAAATATTTAATGGCTATAGAGATACAATTAGAATTTTCATAAGTTTTAGACTATTTAAATCTTTAATATAGTTAATTAACTAAATACCTATTATTATCATCAATATTACCAACATGCCTTAATAATCATGAGACCTTGGATGGAAAGATAAACATCTACATTAAATTTGAGCCACCAGATGAGAACATAAACATAAAATGGTCCTACTATATTAGAACTAACCTAATTATTAATAGATTATATAATAATATTTATTATTATTATTATTATTATTATTATTATTATTATTATTATTATTATTATTACAGTGAAGTAAAGAGATCAAAAATTATGTGTTATTTAGTATTACAATTAGAAAATTAGATCTTAGCTTTCAATTATAATGATAAATTTCAGTATTTATGTATTTGTAAATAAAATAATCAAGAATTTGAATAAGTTTGAAAGATTGCAATATTTAATAATAAATTAATTAAATACACATTTATTGTTATGATTAACGGATAAAGATCTAACAAAAGAATTTGTAAAGGCTTAAAATACTTCATATCTACTAATAAAATAAATATGTAGTCATAATTATTATTGTAATTACTAGTACGCCATCACCAGTTGGGAACATAAATTAGGAGAGTCCTTACATATTAAGACTGACCTGATTTATTAATATACTAGTCAATACCCATGCCTACGGCACGATTCAATTGTGCCTATATGTAATTGGTTATACTATCTAAAATTAATTTTATTATTATTTTTTTATATCTATAATTACTCGTAATTTTAATTTTTTTATCTCATATTAAGAGTTCTTATTCCAATTTTGTTATTTTTCAAATAAATTAATTTTAACATTATCCTAAAAAAGTAGTAGCATACTTTTAATTTGAATAAGAGGAATTAATTTTTTTTCATATGACACAAATTTTAATTTTTAATCTTAACCAAATTTAAAAAATATAATTGCATGCCTATTATTCAAATAGTTGTAAAGTAAACTAAATCTGACTAATTGCACTTCCGTTATAATTAGGAATGGAAAATGGCCCAATTCGCTGGGTTTTCGACTAAGCAAATCCCATTATAGGTGGACTATTTCTTTTTTATTTTATAATCTAGAAAAGTATGGGTGTTAAATGGCTTAAGTTCGAGTTCACGTAAATTCTGTTCATTTGTCCTAACCCTACTAAAATATAACATTTGTTTCTTTAAAATACCCTTATGAGACAATCTAATTACAATCGGTAAGAAGGAAAATAGTGAATTGAGATTTATACGTATAGTATAATAAACTTGGCAGATTTTTATTTTTTTAAAAATAAATATTAGTCAAGTTTAGTTTTAATCATATTTTTAGATATATCGAATTCGAATTTGGTAAAACCCTAAACTCAACTATTGATCCCCTAAAGTTAATTCCAACATAATCCATTTATATATTTCCATTAGTACCTTTTGAATTTTTAAATTTTAGAAATTATTAATCACATATAGAATAAACGTATGAAAAAAATAATAATCAAGTAAATTTAAATTAATATGTTTACATTTAAATAAGTTTAAATTGATATGTTTATATTTAGATCAACATAATATTTCAAAATTATAATTAGTTTTCAGAGAAATGTAACCATCAGGATTATCCCCTAAAATTGCTAACTTAAGTTGTAATTAGGTTCATTACACTCATATATATACCAATATATATCAAGGACTTTCTCATTATACTATTGATGTTCCTATTACACTATCGATGTAGGATATTTTGAGTTGTCACAATTTTCGCCCGTTAAATCCCTTACGTTATCGTCAGGTCGGGGTCACACACAAAGACTTGCCGTTAGCCGCACAAACTCGACCTACAATATAAGCACCTCACGTGATAGTGGTCCAAGGTTCACTTTGATACCATATGTAACCACACGGGTTTTCTCTAAAATGGCTAGCCTAAGTTGTGATATAGGGTCATTATTCACACATATTTACTAAGGATTTTCCAATTATACTATTGATGTAGAATATTTTTGGGTCATTACAATCTCCCCTTATTAGCTAGCCGCATCTAGTTATTCCGGCTCGCCGTCAGCATCACAAATCCAACCCACAATATCTGCTCGTCACGTGGTTGTAGTTCAAGGTTCCCCCCAAAAAGGCTAGCTCAAATTGTAAGTTAGGTTCATTACACCTACATATATATACCAAAGAACTTCTCATTACACTATTGATGTAAGATATTTTGGGTCGTTACAATCTCCTCTCATTAAATTCCTAACTTCTTCGTCAGGTCGGGCACAGACCCGACCCGCGATATCCACACGTCATGTGATAGTGGTCCTGGATCTGCTTTAATATCGTATGTAACCATTCGGGTTCTCTATCAAAATGGCTAACCCAAGTTGTAAGTTAGGTTCATTACACCCACATATATACCAATGAACTTTTCATTATACTATCGATGTGAGATATTTTGGGCCATTATAGAAAATAAACTATTATTATTTTATTTTTAAAAAATAATAAATATAATTCCTGATATGCTATAAGTTTTGAATATGCCATTATCACATACAATTAACTTTTTTATTTTTTGTCCTTTCTTATAATTAATTATATTTTCTTCGTTAAACAAATTGATATTGTAAATATCACTACTTTAATCCTGAGAGATAAATAAATAAATTTGCGAGTTCTAAATTTTTTAATGATTAAAAATAAAGTTGTTAATGTATATATGACATGATGTCCTTTGTATTTGTTTTTTAGAAATAAAGGGGTATTAAAAATTAAAATTCTTACATTCAGAAAATTAATTTTTACTATTTATAATAAGAAAATAGAATTAAATTTGAGAACGTATAAATAATTTTGAACAATCGAAACTTACATTGAATTTAATATAACTAAATGTTAAAATATTAATAAATAATTGATATTGATACTAAAAACTACTCATACATGCCTAATAATCGAATAATAGTAGGGTATGCAATATTATTAGGTATTTTTGGACACACCACGGGGATTGCCAAGGCTCCAAAAAGATGGCTCTCTTTCACCGGATATATGGATTTGTTTGAATTCAACATACTATATTTACATAAAGCTAAGTTGGATATAACTTAAATCGTATCTATGTTTA